>OW804097.1:114152668-114647668 GCA_942159475.1 Sthenelais limicola | reverse complement strand
TAATATAGCCTGGATACAATATCCAGGCAACAAGAGCACCCCTTGTTGATGCTGCTGTGGCATCACCAAGGGCACGAAAGAGGTCTTAGTAACCCACGTCTGAAGAATGTGACGTTCTTCAGTTGCATGGTAGCATCCACAGGGGAAGGTCGTGTACTCGTGTCGTCCAAATAATGTATAATGAATCTTGTTTTGTTGCTGTTTCAGGGTGTATTTACGGAACCCCATGGAGCCGCCCGACATTGCTGGGGACCCCGACCAGTCGTCATATCGAGGCAGTCGTAAGTAGTATACTACCGTATATCAAAATACTGAATATGTAATTTACCTCTTGATATATTTCTTATTTTCATATATATTTGTTATCAAGTCTACCCAGTAGTTGGCCTCACAGGCGGTCTTCCACTAGTACCTTGGGAGAGATAGTGATTTGTTAAAAGTTATTTAATTCTCATTTAATCTTTATTTTATTAATGTTATATAATATTATTATTTATTATGTATTATTTTATTTATTCTCTCTATATTTTAACTACTATATTTTTTCTTCTTTTCGTTGTATAGTTGAGCTTACCTTTCGATATGTAATTTTTCTGTAAAATTTTTTTTTTTTTATATATTTTACTTCTACCAGGAAATGGTTGTATAGTTTCTGACTACCGTCAGGTGAACATTCTAGCTTTAAATTAGAGATAATTTGGTGCCTTACTAAATTGTGGTAGCTTTCGGGCCTGTTTTGCCCTTCTTCAGGTGATCAGTAATATCAGTGCAATAAAAGTTTTCAAATCAAATCAGACCCCACTTCCATCCCTGATAACTATACCATCTGGTCCTGTCATTCGGGGGTTGGAAAATCACTGAAATAGGCCTTGAAAAGCCTGGAAGTTCTTGTGACCAAAAACGTGGAGACTCTGTGTTTCAGTTTGAGATATAAACTTGTATATTTATATTGCGGGGAAAATGTCCTAAATTTAAAAAATATGGTGTAAACTCTCCTAATTTTCTCCCTTATGGTATAATGACTTTTACCTTATGAATTCTTTGATTAATTTTTATTTATTTATTTTCGACATGAATATGTTTTCCTGTGCCGAATTCCTTCTTTTTAAGTTGCATTTTAATCTTTTTCAGTATTGGGTGAGAATTTTATTTGGATGCATGGTTATTCTGACCGTTATCAGTTTGATTTGTTTGCCATGTGGCATGATGTAAGATTAAGGGTGGTCTCCACTGGCTGCAGTAAGCTCTGCAGTAAGCCTTGTGATGGTGCTGTGTTGTGGAGTGGCGAGGTCCTGCCTACATCGTTCACTGATCATATAGGCAAGGTCGTCGTCATTCCTCACCACCTACAGAACCAGCACAAACCATCGCAAGGCTTACCGCAGAGCTTAACGCAGCCAGTGGAGACCACCCTTTAGCATGTTGCAGTCTAGGCTCAGAGCCTCTCAGATCAGATAAGAATGGAATTTCAGTGATTGGACGCCTACTTCGCCAATGGCTTTCCCGGCCCTGGAGTAGGCATCCTATTGAGATTATAATGTCATTTTGCGGTTTTGAGTGGGAGGATTTCCCTCAGTTTGGAGGGACTCTTGTCAGCTCTGAGCCTAGACTAATTAGGGAATGCATACATTACCAGTCAGTGATGCAATTCTTAAGTATTTCTACTAAATTTGTATTGTTAAAAAAAGATGTATTGTTGAAAACTACCCAAAATTGTCAAATCTCCCCAAATTCTACTCTTTCTAGCCACCATTAATTATATATTAAATTGTGAAATCCACCATTTCTAACTAAATCAATTCAAATTATCAAAAGCTGATTATCATTCGCCAAATTTCCAAAAATTAAAATTCTCATCGTTGGCCATTAAAGTCTTCTGTAAATGTTTACTAAATCAGTATTTTTGAAAACTTCTAAAATGTGTAAAATCCCACCATTTAAATTTTTAAAAAATGGTCAAAATTGTGATAAAATTCTCAAAAAAAAAATTGTATTTGTCATCAAAGGTCTTGAAATCAGTTAAAAATATTCTGCACAAGTTAATAGATTATGAATAATAATAATTCGTTTTTCCGAATATTGTCCGTATTATTTGCATGCCTCTGCATCCTCTATCTATTACATATCGTGCCTGATTTAAATAATAATTGATTACCATTGTATATTTCTTGTGCTTTATCTTGTATTTTGTATTCTGTACCTGATAATTTACTATAGTTTACTAGTCAACTTGTATCACCTAGTACCGTTCTTTCTATCAGTATGTAATAAAAATTGATGGGGTGTTCGGAAGAGCTGTGACAGTCACAGACAATATTCCTTTTCCATTCTTCTTTATTTAATATGTATGACAACGATTGTATATGTGAAATGGAAATAATATCAGACGAGTTCCATTCACTATTTTTCATACACCCTTAGCATTGAAGAATATTGAAATATAAACCTTGTTTTGTTTCAATCGTCATAAAATATCTAAAAACTAAAGGATAAACCAATTAGAATGTTTATTGCATCCCTGTTATCGCACCTTGCAAGTGGAATGTGCATATAATAAATAACGCTATTTAATCCATTTTATTATTAAAGCCAGGTATAAGCATGGCTTTTATACTATCACTTCTCGACCCTCATGGAGACGATAGTTTTGAGTTTGTATTATTGTCTAGTGTGGGCGCCCATTCAGCTATATGGGTCAGATTTTCAGAAAATGTACAATTGGCTGCTGTACACATTTATAAATTCTGCTAAATTAGGTTGCAATTTGGTCAATACTAGTCAATACAAATTCGAGTATATTCGGCATTGCTGTGATTCTAGCAATATGTTTGGTTACGTTGAACTGAGTTTTGAACCATATTTTTGTCTGAAATGTGGATTATTTGAGAGAATCGGGGAAACTGAATTGTACATTTTCTGGCGATTTCACCCATATAGTGAGCCTCCGAGGATCATCTCCTCCTTTCAGATTTTACACATCAAGTTTTAGGCCCATATATGGGATTTTGTTTTATTAGATCTTCATTCAACTTGAAATCTGATAAAAGTGTTGAATCGTCGCTAGATGTTATCTAAATTGATTTACATATATGGGTCAAGTCAAATTTACGACAAAAATGAGGATCAAAATACAGTTTGACATAACAGAACATTTAATATTCAACACTATACCAAATATACTGAGATATACCTATAGTGCTGATCATATCTCAGTCTTAATTTAGCAGATTTTTTTTTTAAAAAAAACATATTTTTCCGGAAGACTCATCCATCCCTCGCAAGGAATATTATAATGGGAATAGAACATATGTTGTAATGGCGTGACCTTGAGGTCAGGATGTGGCCGTGGGACGCTTGAGGTCACGTGACAGTAGTGTCCCCATACAGGAAGTGGTAGCAGGAAGGTGGCATGTTCTACTTCCGTCCGCGTGACCTAATTACTAAGTATAGGCTGGTATATTCATCAGGGTTTCCGCGGGGCCTGGAAAAGCCTGGAATTTGGAGGGAAAAAAGTATTCAAGGCCTCCTGGAAAATGGGAATTTTGATCCTAGGAAAAACGATTTTATGGGCCTTGAATTAAGTTGGAATCTTGAAATATTCGAAGATACTGTTTCTCACTGTAGACTTTCCCCTGGCCAGAGCTATGTGGGTCAGATTTTCAGAAAATGTACAATTCTCTTCACCAATCCTCTCAAATAACCCACATTTCAGGCAAAAATAAAGTTCAAAATACAGTCCAACCTAACCAAACAGATTGCTAGAATCAGTGCAATGCCGGATATACTCGAATTTACCTAGTATTGACCATTTTTTAGCCTAATTTAGTAGAATTTCGTAAATGTGTACAGCTACCAATTGTACATTTCCTGAAAATCTGACCCATGTACAACTCTGCCTTGACTGACCCCCCTCCTACCTTACAGTAAATGACTCAATAATTAAAAGTTGAAAAACGGATATTGATGTAAAATCTGAGTATAAAACTGAAATGGGCCTGGGAAATCACTGAAATGGGCCTTAAAAAGTCTAGAATTTCTTCTAGCCATAAGCGCCGAGACGCTGATACATGTATATGGGTCAGATTTTCAGAAAATGTAAAATTGGCAGAACTACACATTTACACAATTCTGCTAAATTAGGCTTTTAAAAAATGGTCAATTCTAGGTATATCTCAATATATTTGGTTTGGGGTGGATTCTAGCAATCTGTTTAGTTAGATTGAACTTTATTTTGAACCTCATTTTTGGCTTAAATTTGGGTTATGATTTTACCTCAAGAAATAGGGATAGGGCCATAATTGTTCTGAGTGTGGTATGTTCTTTTAAGCTTTAAGGTGCTCTGCTGTAAGGTGGGATGGGTGGGGAGATTGGTAACGGAAGCATGGGCAGTAGGAGGTGGGAAGAAGAGACATGAGTATGGATTAGATTCTTGTTGAATCACATTGAGAGGGAAGACTGGAGGGGGAGTGGCACAGCTTCCTACTGGGATATTATACTTCATTACTTCCCCATTCCACATCTTTCTCACTGACCGTATATGGGTTAGATTTTCAGAAAATGTACAATTCGTCTTCACTAAAGCCGGGAATCCACACAGCGACTTCAGGGGCAAGTCGCCCATCAGTCGCTCATATTTTCCACCCAAGTTGCCCAAGTTTTCAGTCGCTCACTGTCGCCCGTTTTGTCGCCCATCTTTGCTGCTGTGTGGATTCCCAAAATGAGAAAGTCTTCTGGCGACATCACTAATTACCCTGGCAACTTGCATGGGCGACATAACTTGAGCGACTAGATTAAACATTTTCATTCCAGTCGCTCAAAACGTGAGCGACTTGGGGGTCATTAACCTGAAGTCGCCCGTCGGGAGGTCGCCCAAGTAGGTTTCATATGGCATACACTGTGTGTGGATTCTGGCCAGTGAAGTAAAACCAAGCGACTTGGGGCGTTTCAACCAATCACAAGCATGGAAATCTGTGAAGTCGCTCAACCTCCATGTAGCTGTACTTGTTAGAGCGACTGAAATATTTTTATTTAAGCTGTGAAAGTTTGGCGACAAAACCATGTAGCCAGACTTAAATCACTGGTAGACTCCGATTTAGACAGGCGACTTGCATGTTGTCGCTCATCCTGTATCCTAAAATAATGTGAAAAGTCGCCGTATATTAATGACTGTCGCCCAATTAAAATGATATTACAGGGTTCCCGCGGGTCTTAAAAAGTCATTAAAAGTCATGAATTCTGAGTTTGGGTTTTTAAGGGCCTTAAAAGTCATTAATTTTCACTGTGAGTCATTAAAAAGTCATGAAAAACTATCTGAGCGCCGTATAAGAGTAGTCAGAACAGAAATGAAAGAGAAAAAATGATAAGCATGCTATTTTTTCTTCTATTTCAAATTATTTCATTGTGTAATGACACTATGCTATTAGAAAAAAATGATATCTCAAAAACATTGTTAGGGTGCCTAGGAAAATAAAGCTTAATCATGTAAACTATGAGTTTAAGTTTTAATGATTAAGGGATTGACCTGATGGCCCTTAAAATCAGCAGAACGCACTAAAACAGTATCATTTTGCTCAAAATTTTCCTGGGGGGGCATTCCCCCAGACCCCCCTAGATGGGGTGTGGCCCCGCTATACTCTTGAATATTTCTGGTGAGTACCCTGAGTATACCCACTCAAGGGCAACAAATGGCTGAAAGGGTATCACAAGCAAATGCTCTGAGGAGTAAAAGAACAGAAAGAATTGGTCAAAAATTGGTATCTCGTTTGTGTCATTTCATGGTAATAAATTATCTGCTAACATGACTTCTTTTGGTCCTTAAAAAGTCATTAAAAACTGTGGGAATTGGTCATTAAAAGTCATGAAAAATGATGTGCTCTGGACCGCGGGAACCCTGTATTAAACAATTGCTAGAATTTTGTAAAGTCGCTCACCGTTTTGGGGCGACAATGGATTTAGGCCTTAATCCGCTAAAATAACCCAAATATAAGACAAAAAATGAGGTTGAAAATATAGTCCAACAGAAGATAATAAGATAAGATAAGATAACCAATTCTTTATTTCCAGAAAGAGTGTACATGGAAAAACAGGATATGAACTTATCCAAGGATCTCTTCCAGAACCGAACAGTATTTTTTTAATCAACGCCATACCAGTTTACATACACAATTAGCAGAATCAGATAGATTAGATGTCTATATCATGGGGAGGAAGAAAAAGATGCATACATAACATAGAATGGTCGAATGTAGTCTTTTTGTCAAATTAGCGAAATACACAATTTTGACATTTTACAATGTTGAATAGGGTTATTTCCCCCTTGATGGGACTTTATACAAGAGGTTGTAGTATAGTTGGTAACATGATACCGGTACTGCGGGGATTTTTCTTTGATAGGGAGGGGTGGAAGACCGAATTCCATTAAACATCTCGAAATCTGTCACCTCCTCCTTTAAAACAACAGCTGGTGGCTCTGGCCGGCCCACCCGATTTTGGAGACACCACCTCCTGTCTTAGCTTTAACCCTTTTCCCTCCCTCACTTTGGTAAAGTATAGAGTAGCTCTTCCCTGAAACACATCACATACAACAGGCGACAAGGGTTAAAGTAGTGAGAGGGTTTCAGGTTTCGCGCCACGTTCCGGTCTACCGCCGGAGGCGGTGGCGCAAATCAGGGAGACGATCTTAACGACCAAGGAGGCGAGAAACCATATGGCATTTTCTTCCTTTATTCCACGGGAACCATGATCAGAACTATAGTAGAGTTCCCTCTCTCCCTCTCTCCCTCTCTGTCTCTGCTCTCTCTCCCTCTCCCTCTCTGTCTCTCTCTCTCTCTCTCCCTCTCTGTCTCTGCTCTCTCTCCCTCTCCCTCTCTCTCTCTCTCTCTCTCTCTCTCTCCCTCTACCCCACTCTGCCCTCTCTGCCCTCTCTCTCGCCCACTTTCTACCCTCTCTATTTCCTCTCGCCCTCTCTATCCCCTTCTCTCCGCCCTCTCTCTCTCTCTCTTCCTCTCTCTCTCTCTGTCCCTCTATCCCTCTCCCTCTCCCTCTCTCCCCTCCCTCTCTCTCCCCCTCTCTCTCTCCCTCTCTCCCTCTCGCCCTCTCTATTCCCTCTCGCCCTCTATCCCCTTCTCTCCGCCCTCTCTGTCTCTGTCTGTATTTGCCCGTTTCCCTCCTCTCTCCCTGTCGTTGTCTGTCCCTTTCTCTGCCAGTCTCCCACCCCACTCAGCCCACATGTAGATCCACATGTAGGCTGTAGGTATTATAGGTGTATTAGGATGTATAGCGGAGTGAGTGCTAGAGCTAGATACGTGGGCTGGTTACTGGCTCAAGTCATCAGAAAATGTACAATTCTTCTTCACCAATCCTCTCAAATAACCCAAATTTCGGACAAAAATAAAGTTTAAAATACAGTTCAACCTAACCAAACAGATTGCTAGAATCAATGCAATGCTGAATATACTCGAATTTACCTAGGATTGACCAAATTGCAAGCTGTTTTAGCGGAATTTGCTACATGTGTAGAGCTGCCAATTGTACATTTTCTGAAAGTCTAAGCCTTGAGCTACTGTAGCCTGGTGTGCCTAGATCCAGCTCTGCTGCCATATCCTGCTCACTCACATCCTCCTCACATCTAGGATGGAACACTCGCACCCAGCCATAACAATGTAGTATTAACCCTTGCTTCCTGGAGTATGTAGAGATAGGGAGATGCAGTCTCTCTCTTACGCTCTCTCTCTCTCTCTCTCTCTCTCTCTCTCTCTCTCTCTCTCTCTCTCTCCCTCTCTCTCTCCCTCTTTCTCTCTGTCTCCTTCTCTGTCTGTCTGTCTCTCTCTTCTCTCCCTCTGTCTGGCTCTTTCTCTCTCTATCCCTCCCTCTCCCTCTTTCTCTCTCTGTCTCTCTTCTCTCTCCTCTCCCTCCTCTCTTTCCTCTCCTTCTCCCTCTCTCTCCCCTCTCCCCCTATCTCTCCCTCCCCCTCTCTCTCCCCTCTCCCTTCTGTCTTGTCTCTCTCCCTCTTGTCTCTCTCTTACTCTCCCTTTTTCTCTCCTTCTCTCTCCTTCCTTTTCTCTCTCCTCTCCCTCTCTCTCCTCTCTCCCCTTCTCCCTCTCCTCTGCCCCTCTCTCTACCCTATCTATGTATCTACAATCCTATCTCGTCATGTCTACCATTTCTCCCTAGAAGGCATTAATCCCATGTATAGGTCGAATTTTCAGAAAATGTACAATTAGCAGTTGTACACATTTATTAAATTCTGCTAAATTAGGCTGCAATTTGGTCAATACAAGGTAAATTCGAGTATATTCGGCATTGCACTGATTCTAGCACTCTGTTTGGTTAGGTTAAACTGTATTTTGAACTTTATTTTCCTCTGAAATTTGGGTTATTTCAGAGGATTGGTGAAGTTGAGTTGTCCATCTTCTGAAAATCTGACCCATATATAAATACTCCATATCCCCATCATGTATATGGAGGGTTAACGGTGCCCATGCTGCTGGTCTAACACCAGGTCTACTACATGTATACACATGTACTTTACATGCTCAGTTAGTTGAGCCCAGTCATGGAGTCAGGCTGTACCAGCGGACCACCACGCACGGCTGGACCGCCTCCCCCTGCCGGCCGAGGTACTCACTAATTAACACTAATTAATTAACACTAATTAATTAACACTACAGTGGAACCTCTATTGAGACCACCCTTGGGACTGAACCATTTGTGGTCTCATAGCGAGGTGGTCTCTTTAGAGGGGCTAATCTAATAAGAGGAAAGCAGGACTGAGAGAAACTGGTCTTAATAGAGGGGTGGTCTCTATAGAGAAGTGGTCTTTATGCGAGGTTCCACTGTAATTAACGTATAATCTGGACTAAGTTTGTGAATATATTTATATTGGTCAGAGCGAGTGTGCAGTCTTGGTTCAAAGCCTCTCAGATCAGATATAAAGCATGGTATGTCAGTGATTGGACGCCTACTGCGCTAATGGCGTTTCTTGGCCAGGAGTATCCTTATTGGATTATAATGATATTTTTCGGTCTTAATGGGATTATAATGGCATTCTATGGTTTGGAGCGAGAGGCTTTTTCTCTCAGTTTGAAGGGACTCTCTCATCTTGGAGCCTATAGTATGTGTTACACATGGAGGAGTGTTGGCAGGTTAGCTATGCGGATGGGATGGTTTCATATGATGCATCCTGATACCTAGAATTGGAGGCGTATTTACTGCATATCAAAATACATGAGTTTTGGTGGTACAGTCCAGGCCCAAACCCTCAGATCAGATAAGAATGGTATGTCAGTGATAGGACGCCTACTTCGCTAATCGGTTTCCTGGACTAGGACTAGGCGTGATTATAATGCCATTGTATGGTCTTAATGGAGTTATGATGACACGGTTTCAGGCGAGAGGCTTTCGCTCCGTTTGAAGGGACTCTCTCTCATCTTTGACTGAGTAGAGTGACTAGACTGAGTGCGAATATGTGATGTGTTACTTACAGGAAAATAAGTATAGATCTAAGTCGCTTCAAAATGGGGTTTGAGATACCATCATAATTATTCGGAAAGGGAGAAGAGAGACAGAGGGGTGAGAGAGAGGAAGGAAAAGGGACAGGGGTGGGCGGGGAAGAGAGAGAGAGGGTGGGGGCAGAGAGAGAAATTCATTAATGTCAGCGGAAGGAATGGTTTGACCGGAATTCCCCCGGGCAGGTGTTTCCTAGACATCGTATATATTATGATGGGCTATGTGCAGGACTCATAACGTTTTCCCCCATATATTCTGGCATTTTTTCTTGTATTTGGACATATTTTCATATATTTCGGCAAGTTTAGGGCATATTTAGGGCTTGTCGGAAGATCAATCTTTTGAGGCTTTTGTCCTTTTCTGTATATTCTTATGGAATAAAAATTCAATATATAAATATATTTTCCCTGAAATTTTGGCAATTTGGATATACAAATTTGTCTGATATGCTCTTCCCCTTACGTTGTACATAAAATAGGATGAACTTGGCCATCTATTGCTAAAAATCCTATATTTTCATAAAAATCTTACTATAACATTTTCTAAAAAGACCCACTGTCATAGCTATTGATTCGTATTTACATTTTTCATTCATTTATTTGTTCTGTTTAGTTCAATTGTTTCCTAAAATTCCCATCTTTACTGAGAAAATGGTGCACATTAAAATACCTAAGCAGATAGATAGTAACTTATAAGCTCCTTGCTATGAAGTTGCAAGTTTCCTCCGAATTTTAGGCATGATTTCCTAGTTTGTGCTCGAAACAGAAATCAGTTGGTTGTTTATTCTAGTATGTTGGTATATGGGTCAAATTTTCAGAAAATGTACAATTCATCTTCACCAATCCTCTCAAATAACCTAAATTTCAGACGAAAATAAACTTCAAAAGACAGTTCAACCTAACCATACACATTGCTAGAATCAATGCAATGCCAAATACACTCGAATTTACCTAGTATTGACCAAATTGCAGCCTAAATTTGAAGAATTTTCTAAATGTGGTCAGCTGCCAATTGTACATTTTCTGAAAATCTGACCCATATTCCGCCTATCTGATGTGCGAGCGACTTTGCGTCGGCAGAAAACACAAATAATGTTTGATATCTCCACTAAGTTTGTTTTTGGTTTTATTCGGAAAAATATACAGTTTAGGCTCACAGCCTCTCAGATAAGATACGAATGGTATGTCAGTGATTGGATGCCTACTCCGCTAATGGCTTTCCCGGTCCAGGAGTAGGCGTCCTAATGGGATTCTAATGACATTGAGTTAGGAGCGAGAGGCTTTCCCTCCGTTCGGAGGCACTCCACTCTGAACCTGTTATTTCCACACAAGATCTCGGAGCGAGTTTGACATATGAATCAAATAATCATAACATAGACCTAGATACCATTGGGCTTATTGTTATTCATTAACACAAGTAAGGCCTATCTGACGCTCACCTTGTTGACCAAAAACGACCAAGTATAGTTAGTTTTTCCCATTTCACTCGTTGATGTTGTACTATCTACTGCCAGTGTAACCAGGGACCCTATGAGAGCTATGGTTAACATAGAAGAAGGCCGCCACCCTTTTCGGCAAAATTCTATTGGGTTTGGGTTTTTTTAGCTGGTTTATTACTGACTTTTGGTACAAAAATATCATTCTTTCTTACATCAAGGTCAAATATAAAATATCGTCGATTTTAACATCAAGATCAAATATCAAATTTAATATCGTCGTTTTTTAACATGAAATAACGTGAAATAAACAATATACAATACAATATACAGGAATTATATCTTATAAAAAGTCGTAAAGTCATAACACTACCGATAGTTGTATTCAATTGGGCAGAGAATCCTACTGCACTCATTATAGCCAGCGATAGGGACGATAATATAAGTGTTATCATAAATATTGTAATTAGAATGTACCACATAAACATAGCTTACAAGTTAGAAATTGTAAATATTTATTTTAAAACTCAATGAGTAGGACTTAATGTAGCTACTTCATACGGTAGTTGTAAATATAACATTTCCACTCCCTTGATTACATGGTGAAAATGTTTTATTTAATGGGTAATGGGTCACAAGTCGGGAAAATGATATTTTCAAAGTGATTTATTCACAGGTTCTCTTTGTTGGAATTGTATCATTCTTGGTGGTTTAGGCGCTGTTATTAGTAGCATGTATAGATGTCCAAAATTTCAAGAATGTGGATTGAAGATAACTTTGCATTTCTAAGGTCATCCTATGGAGTATGTTTAGCTTCTTTACTAGTAATTGTCCACCAAAATATATTGCAAATCTTTTTTTTTTAAATAAAAATATCAAACTTATAATATAGAAACACTTCCTGGATGTGCGTCATGTTTCCTATCATTGGAATCGACCTGATCTCATCTTTTCAAATATAATGGTATCTCAAGATCCATTTTTTGCGACTTGTGACCCATTTTACTAAAAGCAGGTCACATATAATGGGTCGGATTTTCAGAAAATGTACAATTGGCAGCTGTATACATTAAGTAAATTCTGCTAAATTAGGCTGCAATTTGCTCAATACTTGGTAAATTCGAGTATATTCGGCATTGCACTGATTCCAGCAATCTGTTTGGTTAGGTTGAACTGTATTTTGAACTTTATTTTCCTCTGAAATTTGGGTTATTTGAGAGGATTGGCGAAGTTGAATTGTACATTTTCTGAAAATCGGACCCATATGTTTCTGCGACCACAAGTTATAAAAAGGTCCTTGTCAGGCATGCCTTCTGTTCTCCATCATATTAGGATGTTTGCCGGGGTGAAATCACTTTATTGATATTAGGTCAGTGTTAGTGTTAATCCCTAGTACAGTATCGCAATAGGGGAGTTGCATGTGCCATGTTTTTGGGTTTTTTTAAAAGAAATTGTATTGAGCTGGTTTCGGTGGTATTGTCAGACTCAAATCAAAACAATACAAAATTTTCATTTCAGATTCAATATACAATACAAGTATTTTTAGGCTTAATAAATCTTGATATTTGATGTTTAATAAGTCATTTGACACAGCTAGCCAGTTTCTTATTACTGACATTTGTTTTTAATCGAAACAACCATATTCGTTAGACCCATTGAGAAGGGTGATAAAAACATGTCAATATTTTGGGAGTTTTTTCACCATCACATCACAGAAATGAAAATAAATAATAAGCAGTACGATTGTTAAAATCAACTAGGCTACTCTGGCAATTCTGTTTCATTTCAATTTCAATAAACATTACAATTCGCTTTAGACATGTCGCCGAAATAAATGTTGCATATCCATTACAGTGCCAGGGTTGCCACAGGACAGGGAAAATAGGGAAAATGCTTCCAAAAAGTTGCCTGCAGGGAAATCAGGGAGTTTGAAAATTCAACAGAATCTTGTTCTGTTAAATTCAGATTTGTATGAAAATGGGAAATCTGGAAAAAAATATGCCACATGGCATCCCCTGTTTAATTTTTTTTTTAATTGTACAGTTTCTGGCAAATTCACCCATATATTACTGTACAATTTGTTATAGCCGCCCCTCCTCAATGTATTTGCACTTGAGTGTATTCGGGCAGTATTTTTCCAAGTAATCACAACATATTCCCAAATTCCATGATAGAGAGATTGTACATTATTGCCCTACATTCTATTCAAGGGTTGGCTCTGTAGAATATATATATGGAGAGAGATTATTGTTTAACAAAACATCCTGGCGGCGAGCACGTCGCCAATAGAGTCATCTGTACAAGTTGACTACAAGCAGACATTTACTACTGATAACAAGGTGCATGGCCTGTATAGAGGGTTTGTGGTGGATGGGAACACTATTGTACACATATATGTACATGTGTATGTTATAGCAATAAACCACTCAGATTTTAGCGTTCGAAGGGTCTGTAGGCCCAGAGACGCCACGAGGCCGCAGGCCGAGTGGCGTCACTGGGCCTACAGACCCTTCGAACGCTAAAATCTGAGTGGTTTATTGATTTTAGTCCATAATGGATCAGATCCCCTCCATAACTTAACCTTACACAAACAAACAACAAACAGAAACACCAAGTCATTCTTTACTAACCTGTCATCATTTAACATCTCCAACACCCGGCCCCCGCACTCAGATACAAAAATGACACGCACGCTCGTTCCCATTTCCGCGGAGATAGGGGGTCTTTTAGGGAAAGTTCACATGTCCTCGAAAACCTAAAAAAAGGGGTCTTTTTTCTGGAGGAATTCGCGGAAATGGAAAAAAGGGGTGTTAATTCAGTTGGTGAAGTGGAAAGTTTGTTTGTGACATTAAAGCTTGGCCTTGGGAAAGTTATGATAGAGATATTCCGGGGACCAAATTCGCTCTACTCACTACTGTGTGGGTCTTGGTCATTTGATCTTGCCCATAGGGGTTTATAAACTGCTGTTAAAGCAAGAAACTAGGAGATGCTATAACAGGATGCAATGGATTTATCCAGTCTCATTGATAATGTGGGTTGGGCACTTCTGTTTTAAGGATTATATATATGCCTGGGTTAGTTCTGCGAGTTCTACTATTAGTAGGGTAAGGACCTGCGTTTTATACATGTAGGCCTATGTTCTAGCTGTGTTTCTGTTAGCCTACATTTTGACAGGAAGATTATGCAAATATTCCATACCTCAAATATCCATTTTATATTTATTCAGATTTAAAAATGTCCGCGTTTTTCAGAAATAAGGGATTAATTTTAAAAATGTCTGCGTTTTTCAGAAAAAAGGGGGGTTTTTTATGACTGAAAAGTCAGCGTTTTCATGGAAAAAAGGGTACTTTTTCAGCTCAAAATCCACGGAAAAGGGTATGTTTTCTGACAGGTGGAACGAGCCTATGTCCTACTTTTTGCATCTGAGTGCGGGGGCCGGGCTCCAACACCACCTTTTTACATTCACACATTCAGTGAGCCCTGATTAGGGCCCAGAGGGGGGGTACCCTCTAATGAAATCCCCTGATAGGAAGATGGTAGCATTGCACCCGCTACAAACTCTAGATGGCGTGGCAGTAGTGCTGATGTAAACACAGTATTCTACAGCTTTATTTCGACCAGAACTTAACCTTACACAAACAAAATAGAACAATAAACGTTAGATTAACTTCTAATAGGCCTAGAAAGCCGGAAAAACTTTTATTGGATGGCAAATTTTCTGTTCTTTGACGACGCACTAGCTGCGTACGAGTGAGCGAAAATAGGAGGCCGTGGGCGAGCGGCAAACTTGGATCGACGGCCGCTCCTTGTGTAAGGTGCCGATGACAAAAGCCTGTCCTACTCGGTCTCTACTGAGCGCGATGTGACCTCGGGCCTACGGGTGGGTACTGTGCAGCTTGGTGCCGTTCGAAAGGCCGTGAAAAGAGCTTCAAGAGGTTTTTTTCCGTTTCTTTCTAGCGCCATTTGACGTCGATTTATGGTGATTTGAATGGGTACAAGTCACAAGTCATTTTTTACTAACCACCTGGCTACCGATCGAATGAGCCCAGTGGGTGCCGCCATGTTCTTCTGAGCAGCGCTTAGCGAAATGGGTGTGTCTCACGGGGACCAATGGGAACAGCGAAACGTGGTAAATAGATGGTGGGTCCGGCCCAAGGAAGGTAGCCAATCGCCGTGAGGGAGCACAGGGTACAGACCACTAGTAAGCCAATGGGCGGCAGGGAAATCATACAAATAGACCGTCAGTACACTATCGGTCTGTAATGACACAATTGCACGCAAATTCACCCAAAATCTGATCCAAAATGGACTAAATATAAATAGCCCCTCCCTCATTCTCAGGGGAGTGGGCTATTTAGTATGGCCTCACCTATACATAGTATTCACTGACGTCACGGCGCTCGCCGCGGCTTGCCATAATGTGGGTCAACTTTAGCTGGACATGAGTGCTCCAAGCCTCAAAAATGCAGTTTTCACCTCCGAAAGTTTTAGAGAATGTTATATAAAGTATGCTGATAGGTTATATGGTCATTTTGTAGTGTGTCATGATGGAATAATAAGTATAATTGCCATTAGCAAGCATTTGAAAGGGGAAATCCTGTCGATCTAGTGTCTCCCGCTATCTATGCTGCCACACATTATGGCTGCCAGTGAGGATAGCCGCTGACTGGGGTGACGTCATGTGAATACTATGTATTGCTTTCATTGCTGCTTCTCTGCTTGTCTCATCTTATTCTCTCTCTCTCTCTGTATGTCTGTCTGTCTCTCTCTCTCTTTCTCCATCTCTTCTCTCTCTCTCTGTCTCTCTCTCTCTCTTTCTCCCTTCTCTCTCCCCCTGTCTCTGTCTGCCTGTCTCTCTCCCTTTCTTGGTTTCTCTCTGTCTGACTCTCTTGCTCTCTCTCTCCTCTCTCTTTCTGTCTGTCTTTCACTCACTCTCCCCCCGACCCCTTTTTTCTCTCTCTCCTCTTCTCCTGGCTGTGCCCCCCCCCCCCCCCCCACCCTCTTTCCCTCTCTCCTCTTCCCCTCTCTCTCTCCTCTCTCTCTCCTCTTCCCCTCTCTCTATCTATCAGATTCTTCATATTTTGACAATTGTAATGTTGCTGCTATTGCTGCCAGTACTAAAATAGAATTGAATAATCTTTTATTTGTCAAAAGTTACATATAGGTTGACAAACAGGTGGACAGGCTTCTGGGAGGTTCCCAGCTCTTCCAGCCGTTCCCTTTAAAGTAGAAAGTTAACTAATAGAGAGGCTAATACATGAAAATAATAACAAAAAATGAGTTTGGTTAGTACATAAATGAGGATATACGATCAGCATCTACAGCTCAATACGCTGTAATAATCACATGGTACGGTGCGATTTTTGATGAAATAATAATGTAAAAAATATAAACAAGCAGAGATATAGTAGTGATATATATGTTAGCCCCGACACGTGCCACTCTAGGGTCAGATATTCAGAAAATGTACAATTGGCAGCTCTACACATTTAGAACATTCCTCTAAATTAGGCTGAAAAATCAAGAATACCAGGTATATCTAAGTATATTTGGTATCGCATTGATTTAAAGTATCAGTTCCGTTATGTTAAATTGCATTTTGAAGCTCATTTTTGCCTTAAATATGGGTTATTTGAGAGGATTACTGAAGGCGAATTGTACATTTTCTGAAAATCTGACCCTCTAATATGTTGTTTGTATGTGGAGAAAAAGGTTGTGAGTAAGATAAGGTCTGGGCAGGTCAAGGCCCACTTATAAATATCCCACATCTGACAAATAGTGCAGCAGTCGTTTAGTTGACTCAAGGATGTATATGTGAACAGGGATTGACACCCACTCCCGGGCTCTTGTTTCATACGCAATACATGTACATGTATATAGACATAGATGTATACACACATGTGTAATACACACACTCACTCTCTGTCTGTCTCCTGCCTCTCTCTCTCTCAGCTGTCTCTCTCTCCTCCCCCCTCTGTCTCCTCTCTTGTCTCTCTTCCCTCTCTCTGTCTCTACTCTCTCTCCTCTCTCTCTTGTTTCTCCCCTCTCTCTCTCTCTCTCTCTCTCTCTCTCTGTCTGTCTCTACTCTCTCTCCCTACCCTCTCTCTCTCTCTCTCTCTCTCTCTCTCTCTCTCTGTCTCTCTCTCTCTGTCTTTACTCTCTATCTCTTTCTCTCCCTACCCTCTGTGTCTCTCTCCTCTCTCTCTCCCTCTCACCCTTTCATCTCCCTCAACCCGCCCCCTCTCCTTTCTCTCTCTCCTTCCCCCCGCCCCTCTCTCTCTTTCTCTCTCTAGAAATTTAATTAAAGTAAATATAGTGTGAATCCGACATCCTCTCATTAGAGCCAGTTTGAGGCGGTTTCTAGCACGGTTATCCTAATTATTGTTCATGAGTGCACTAAACATGGTTTAGAGATTGTGTTTACAAATAATAACTGGTTCAGCTTCATGATTCATGTACCAACTTTGCAAAATCCCTCATCTAGAAGAGGGATTCTGGAATGAAATCATATTACAATAGTAGACCTAACCCCCGTTCATAATCAAAAGGTAGATAGTTATCTTCAATCCTTATAGTGAAGAATCGACCCAGCAATGATTTTAATACTCTATATTTCTGTGTGCCTCTAAATCAGTATGCACACAATTATTATTACTACATTTTATTTGTCATAAAATTAAATATCGGGCATTATAGGTTGTTTCTTTTATACATTTTGTAATTTTGTTTCCATATAATCATCAAATACATCTTTCCCAGGAAAAGGGTAAATCCTTCTGTTCAAGTGTGTCAAGTCATTGCTCATGCAATACATGTCTCACCCTATGAAGGCTTGGGCACAATATTATATACAAATCTCAAGAAGATGGATTGACCCAAAACGAAAAGGACAGGGGCTGGGTTATAAGTTGTAGGTTTGTTTATTGGGCGTTCAACGTTTCGGGATGCATTAGGCCTCTATCAATATTATGTATAAATTTAATAGTTGAATGATTGAAGGCAACTCAACTGAAACAAACCATGTTATATATATGTTATGTATATAAATTTATAAATCTTATAATTATTTCAACATATACATTGTAAAATGAATATTATTTTTTTTTGGACGAACTTTAATCAGGCTGTTAGTGTTGGCATAGGCCATAGCTAGTTTTCACGGCTAGGGTAGGTCCCAGTCTTCCTCCATGTCCTGAATTTTCGCGTATATTTATTTACTAATCTCTATATTTTCTGTGTTCTGCAGGTCTCTACAACAGTTTTCGCACCAACCGAGAAGCCACCAAACAGTTCAACTACCACAAGTTTCAAAATGACAGCAACAATGAAGACAGCACAAATGCCAACCACAAACTTCGGCCGCCGCGACCGCCCCAACCCAAATCTGTGTCAGTGCCGGAGGAGGGCGCCTTGGAAGGACTCCTCATTGACCTCTCAGACATATCTCTGAAGCCCAGCCCGAGCCGGAACCCCCAGACCAAAGAGGCTGACACTGTTTCCTTACTAGACAGCTCCATAGCTGACAAGTATGGCCATCTCCCCATCCCACTTGGCGAAAAATGCCAGGATCCTTTTGAAATCAACATCAACTTTAAGTCATGGACGCCGCCGCCTTACTTGGGGGGCAGCGGGCGGGGTTCCGCGGCCAGTGGCGCTAGGACAAGGGGCGGGGCTGGTTTCCCACTGACCTCATCCAACAGTGGCAGTGCTTCCACACTAGATGCCCAGCCTGCATTTGGTGCTGCACCCTTACATGTGACCCTGCCACCCACCCAAGCTAGACCTGCCGCCGGTATATTCACCGGTACACCCTCCCCCAACTCTGCCTTCACCTCAGTCTCCTCCTCCTCCTCGTCTGCTACTGTGTCTGCCACTGCTCAGTCCCAGTACTCCAACCAGGGCCCAGTGCTCAGACCTCTTCCCACCTCTACTGCACCTTCTCCTCTCCTACAGACCACCCCAACGCATGTACCACTAAAACCTGCTGTAACCAAACCTGCCACCAGCTTACAGTCCCCACTCCACCACAGCAGCCCTAGTCGATCAAGTCCTAATCTAAACCAGACCACCGCCATCCCAGCACGAGCCTCTGGAGGGGCCAGCTCCCCAGGCCCTCCACTCCCACCCAGGATATACGCCAATGTCCCTACAGAAGGGACCGGGAAAGCACCTCCGCCTCCGCTCCCAGACAAGTCCAAGGCCATGAAGCTGCCCACTCAGTACCACACCACTCCCAAGGAGGCTGGGGCCGAGGGTCGGGTCCCTCCAGAAATGGAAACTGGTGTGTGTGTTGGAAACAGTCGCTTCTATGACGATGTTCCAATGGATCCCGTCATAGAGTCTGTGTCGGCTGTGCGCATGAGTGAAAACCCTGTTAAAGTAAACAAAGCATTTGATTGGCTCTCTGACTCCATCTCTGACCTTAAAAGTGGTGGAGAACCGCACAATCACAGCAGCAGCGGCGGCCGGCCACCGGTGCACATGGCCAACACCATGAAGATAGAGCCACTCACTGTCAATATTGATGCTAAACCTAAAGTCTATGCTAAAGCCCCTGGGAGGCGGTGGGGTGGTGGGTCTACTGCAGGCTCCTCCGCAGGTCCCCTCAGCCCCACCTCCACCCTTGACAGCCAGTCAGACTGGGGCGATGACTTTGATGATACAGACGATGGAGAGGATGATGATGACCGCCCTCCAGCCCTGCCACCCAGAGACTTTGTGTCCAGTGCCGCTGCTCCCGGGGCAGCAGCCAATAAGTTGAAGCAGAAGCCTCCCCCGCCCGGGGCTCAGCCCACACCCAAGGAGGGCATGTACAGGAACCTACCCAGAATATTGCCTGTGTTCAAGGATGGCAAGCGAGTGAGCACCGACCATTACTTTGTCATCCCCCAATGGCTGCCTCCACCGCAGACAGCAGAAGTGAAGCCTTTTGCTGTTGGTGGCAAGCAGGTGCTCACAGGTCCCTCCCACCTGTCAGATATAAAGAACAAGCCAGACACTTACCAGAACATCAACCCACTCAACCCCTGCATGGACCAGGCCACCAACCTGCACAGTAAACCTGCTACGGCCGCGCCCAATAAAGGCCCCCCGCCTGACCCCTGGGCTCACCTCACTGGACTTAAGGTGGTCACGCCAGATACAGACACTGTCCCCAGTCAATTTGACCCTTCCGGTACAGGTGTGGGGTCACCCAGGGTCAACCCACAGGAGAAGGTGTTTGCGGTCCAACGTGAGGTTCACGGTGTGACCCAAGACGAGAGTCAAACTGCCTTGGCCAACAACGGCTGGAGTGTGTCTGCGGCCGTGCGATATCTCAAGGTAGAGCAACTGTTCCGACTGGGCATTGCCTCGCGGGACCGCTGCCAAAAATTGCTTGAAACATTCCAGTGGAATCTTGAGATGGCGGGCTCAGTATTATTGGATGAACTCTCTACCGGGTCGGCCGTGTGAACAGATAGAATGGAAGAACATATGTGTAAAATAATTATAATAATATAATGAATATAATATAATACCCATAGTTAATTAAGATTAGGGTGCTTTCTGCTATAGACCTGCCCCTTAAATCACCTCTACCAAATATGAATTTTGTTTCCCTTGAGATTATATTTATTGAAATTTTATCAAATTAAATAGCTGTCTTTGAAAACACTGCATATACATCTATTCACCAGACAGACTACTCTCTGATTTTGAACAGATAAGAATCATTATTACAAACTTAAATTGGATGTATATATACAGAAAATCATCTAGGTATGCCCATAAATAAGTATTTTAAGTGACAGATCAGTAGACATGTAGCAGAGAAGCTGTTGGTAATGCTAACTGTGTAGAAGGTCTCATTATGGAACTTTCCTCCTCCCCATATTCCCCTCACTTCCCCACTAAAGTAACACAACATATTGCTACTCGCTCATTAGTTAAACAAGCATGCAATAACCAAAGTATAAAACTGGATAGGATATATTGTAATGGGATATATTACATGTAACTCTTCTATTTTTTTTAACAACTTTTCTTTATGTTAAAAAAAGCTACAACAAATGTTCTATTTCATTTTAACAATTTTTATGTTAAAAAAGGCTACAACCTTCTATATGTCAATCCACAGGTTATGACAGGTGAAACAGAATAAGGAATGCTCTGGAATATTTGGTAGATTAATTTATATGGGTCAGATTTTCCGAAAATGTACAATTCACCTTAACCAATTCTCTTAAACAACCCAAATTTCAGACGAAAATAAAGTTCAAAATACAGTTCAACCTAACCAAACAGGTTGCTAAAATCAATGCAATACCGAATATACTCGGATTTACCTAGTATTGACCAAATTGCAGCCTAATTTAGCAGAATTTACTAAATGCATACAGCTGCCAATTGTACATTTTCTGAAAATATGACCCATAACTGAAACGGGTAGAATGGAAGGTGACTAAAAGTAAGGTCGCTCGGTTCAAAACATTTTGGTGGGCTAGGGAGGTGAATATCAGTTGCCTCAACGTAAATGCTGCCACGAAGTCATCGTCAGCCAAAAACATTTGATAAAAATGTCTTTATTAAATGGAAAATCGTATTCTTCCTTAAAATATGTGATGTATCAAAGACAAAAAATATTCTAAAGTCGCAAAAATGAAATGGATTTTTTGAAATTTATTAATGATTTCTTTTCTCGAGGAAAGTGGTTACCGTTTTAATGTATTGTTGTGTAGGCCTTGAAAGATATTGTACCTTGTCATATTAAGCTCTGCATTCAATGTGTCCATGTAATTGCTGTATCTTAAAGGGTGGTCTCCACTGGCTGCGGTAAGCTCTGTGATGGTGCTGTGTTGTTGAGGAGTGGCAAGGTCCTGCCTACATGGTTCATTGACCATGTAGGCAAAGACCTTGTCATTCTTCACCACCTACAGAACCAACACAAAACATCGCAAGGCTTACCGCAGAGCTTATCGCAATCAGTGGAGACCACCCTTAAAACTTGGCATTTGTCTAGCAGTCGGTTACCTTTAGTAAAAGGGGGACTTTTGAGGAACCTTCCTGATGGTTTTTGACAGCGCCCATTTTGGGAATAGTTTGATGAAGTGCGAACAAACATGTTACGAATAATTACATGATGTCAAGTTTGACATGAATAACATGTATATATTATATGTCGATATTTCTGCTACCGCAAATGTTGTTGTTACTCAGAAACTATTGTTGGTCAGTTTTATTTCGCGAACAAATAACTTTTTTCAAAGTTGACAATCTCATGAAAGATAATGATGTTTGCTATTGTGGTGAAGTCATATGCTCTAGATTACTCGCCCAGTCTATGAAATCTGGTTGTGCCCCTCCGTTGCCAAATGTCTTATAAAAATTGTGCGCCTTTTTAGTAAAACTGGCCAGTATTTCTATGTATCATTTAATCTGATAGGAAACATTTTTCATGTCATCTGAATTCAATTTTAAAAAATGAAAAAAATATTGAATTCAATTCAGGTTATTTAATACATATTAAACACTCTCTCATATTTAGGTCTAGGTTTTTCGTCGTGCCCTGAAAAAGTGCTTAATTTTAACAAAGGGTTTGATTAGATCAAAAGATCTTTTAGGTTTTTCGTGTTGTTTTACAACATGAAAAATGAGAACAAATCCTATGATATCAGTGAAGTGTTTTTCTCTTTATTTGTTTATTCTATCAGACTATTTTTCTCAATAGTGCTGCCCTCTTTATGCTCAGTCTAGAACTATGCACAGTCGTGTCTCCGAAGTCACGCTGGAAACGTGATTTGGAGCGAGACTTCACCTAGAGGAACATACATCAAATTTGTCTTGTCACAATTTAGTCACACTTTTATCTTATTTTGGGAGAGAAATAACAAATTCCACCCATTTGTTAAACTTATAATCACTTACATTACATTTTAAATGAACAACAGTGAAGTTTTTTTTCATCTTTTAATCTTATTTTCTGTTTTTGTCTTGTAAAATGTTTTGATTGGTACAATTCCTGTTGTATAGTCGAGTCTAGTGGTTGATGGAATATAGTAAGGTTGCAGTTCTATCCTAACATTAATTTGTTTTGAAATGTTTGAGCTAGTTCATAAATTTACTTGCCACTGTCAAAACTATGATCGCTTTTCTTCCTTTTTTTACTATTAGTGGTGTACGCATTTCTGTGGCTATATCTATAGGCTAACGGTCATCTTCTTGTTTACTCACATTTAAAATATATTTTCACATTAAAAAAATATCCCACATTTCTTTAGGCATGTGTGCCATTTAGTATTGATTTCTGATCAATGGTTTGCCCAGTTGTACTGGCTTCAACTATGTCGTCAAATGGTAAATGGGTCAGATTTTCAGAAAATGTACAATTCACATTCAGCAATTCTCTCAAATAACCCACATTTAAGACAAAAATGAGCTTCAAAATGCAGTTTAACATAACAGAACATGTACTTTAAATCAATGCGATACCAAATATAGTCAGATATACCCGGTATTGTTCATTTTTCAGCCTAATTTAGGGGAATTTCCTAAATGTGTAGAGCTACCAATTGTACATTTTCTGAAAATCTGACCCAAATATACATTTTCGTATATAATAATAATATGTCTTGACAATGAAACAGAGGACTATTAACTGCATTTCACTGCATAAGTGATGCAGGCTGTCATATTGTGCTATGTATGTATGCTCCTGTACATAATGTTCATAATGATATGTAGAGAAATACTTAATAAAATAATACAAATTAGGCATATCGACCTTGTTATACGTGTAGTCATAGTAGTTAGTACAGTGAATGCATGGTGTAGATGGTGAGTGTATGCATGGACACTACATAATTATATGGCTCAGATTTTCAGAAAATGTACGATTGGCAGCTGTATACATTGAGGAGTACATATGATAAACAGGTATACAGACTTCTAGAATTTTCATCCAGTTCCACATTAAGTAAATTCTGCTAAATTAGGCTGCAATTTCGTCAATACTAGGTAAATTTGATTATATTTGGCATTGCATTAGGTTGAACTGTCCTTTGAACTTTATTTTCGTCTGAAATGTGGGTTATTTAGAGGATTGGTGAAAGTGGATTGTACATTTTCTGGCGATTTCACCCATATATACATGTGTACTGTATGAGGAATAGATGGGTGGAGTGGCCGGCTCCGCACTTAAGTCTGAACCATAAGGGTGTTGTCGTCAGAAAATGTACAATTCGCCTTCACCAATCCTCTCAAATGACCCACATCTAAGACAAAAATGAGCTTCAAAATGTAGTTTAACATAACAGAACTGATACTTTAAATCAATGCGATACCAAATATACTCAGATATACCCAGTATTCTTCATTTTTCAGCCTAATTTATGAGAATTTCCTAAATGTGTAGAGCTGCTAATTGTACATTTTCTGAAAATCTGACCCATATTATACCGGACCAGATAGCTTGTACAAACTAAAGAGGATAAATCATGAACGATCAAAGAAGGCAGAACAATTTTCTTATCAATTTTGTTGATATTGCAGCAGCATTAGTTTTAGTAAGCATTAGTCAGGGTCAAAAGGTCAAGAGGGTGAGGCCATGCCATATAAAATGTTGAATTGAACTCGGTTTTGAAATATTATTTAAACACGAGCAGGATATTTAGGTAATTATAGTTATGGGTCAGATTTTCAGAAAATGTACAATTCAACTTAGCCAATCTTCTCAAATAGCCCACATTTCAGACGAAAATAAAGTGCAAAACACAGTTCAACGTAACCAAACAGATTGCTGGAATCAATGCAATGCCGAATATACTCGATTTACCTAGTATTGATCAAATTTCAGTCTTAATTTACTAAATGTGTAGATCTGAAGATTGTATATTTTCTGACGATCTGACCCATTATGAATCTGTCAAGGCAGTGCCTAGGCTTGCAGTAAGAATGAAGCTGAAGGAAACTGCAAAATAAATATCACATATTTGTTGTATTATCATCTCTAAAATGCTTTCATTTCAAGCCTCTTTGTATAACCACATTTTTTGTCGTATTTCTTTTTTAAATATATTAAAAACGGTCAGATACTGCTATGTGATAAGTGTTTTCTTGTCCAAGAAATATGTGCTTGCGTTTTAAATGAATCCAGATGATTTGAAGCTCATTTGTTTGTGCATGTAAGCGAGTCATTTACAGAAAACCTATTCATAGAGAGGTATAAATAAAGGTCTTGCACGTAATAATAGTAATTATTTTGTCTCAGTGAAATTTGTCTTGCCATTCAATGAAGTGATATCGCTGTTATAAGTAAGTTTGTGCACAAACCAATTGTAAATTTCTTGAGTGTGGATATGTGAAATATTTATGTGTATTTCTTTTTGTAAGCCGACTTTAAAACAAAACGTTTGTAAGGTAGAACTGTTAAATGTGTTGCCATGACTTCCGGGGGTGTGGGTCTTTAGTATTGTACTAAAATCACTTTTCTTTAAATTTCCAAAATTGACAAATCTCTCGAATTCCACCATTTTATTGCCAAATTTCGTCACAATTTAACAAAGAAAATCGCCAAATAATATTTCACTGTGATTTTCCTTTCTCAAAGATTTTCAGGGTTTTTTTGTAAACGACCCAACTTTCATCCTTGTAATTATTCGCATGTGAAATTGTATCCTAGTTTTGAAAATGTGCCAATGACAATTTCAAGTTCTCTTTCTACGATTGCGATTACATAATTTCTGTCCATATATAATGTTATCAGTGTCTTCTTATTTGCTTCCAATAAGAAATGAAAAAATTGCTTTATTCGCCTTTTTTTAGAAATAATGTAATTTTGGGGAATGAATTCCTTCCTATTTTTTCCCATAGATATAGTATACATGTATACTATATTCAGTTTTCCTACGGGTAAATATTTCGTTTATTATTATTTTCACGCTTAAATATCAAAATAAAAATATATGTGAGTGTCTTCCACATTGCACTTATTGCTCTAAGGGTAATTACTGGAATCTGTTATTAGGAGGCTAGCATATTTTCTGTTCATTTTTATTATGTTTGAAGCCGACTTCCAGAGGCGGGTGAGGTTTTGTAAACCCTGGTACGATTTGGTGCAGACCAGAAGTATCCTGTAGCACATTACAAAAATCAGCTTTTAAAAGAATTTCAACAGCTTCAGGATTTTACTTCTAAACTTTTGTGTTATTCCATGTCAAAGGTAAAGCCAAGGTTAGTTTTTATTATGCACGCATTGCTCTGAAACCAACGTATCTAGAGTGAGTTACGCATAGTGCGTATTTCACTAGTGATTTACGTGGTGTTGTCATGGCAATCTGTTTTTTTGCTAAGATTACCGGTAAAATTCAAATATTTTACTCGATTTTTTTCTATTTCATGATTGAAAGCATGTTTAATAAATCTGTTAACTAACTCATTGGTTTCAGTTGCTTAGGATATTGCATTCGTTGCTATGCAACTTGTGCAATATTCACGCTCCTTCAACAAACCCGTTAGTTAACCTGTATATGTTATTGTGTTCTACCAATCAGCGACACATGCTTGGTGGCTGTTTCTAACTTATGTTAAATCAAACCACCGTTACTATAGCAACTCCATACAGGGTGGTGCAAACATGAACTTCTAAATGAAAGCTATTTGTCATTAACATATACACATTGATATTCAAACAATGTATTGTGGATTGTCACACACGTATTCAACTGAGTGGTATACGCAACCCCACTGATGAAGTACTTTTGGAAAAAGATGGTTAAATGTTTATAATCATAATAAATCAGGTTTTTAGTCTAAAACTGCCACAATGGACCCGTAATGATGCTCCATGTCGTGATGTGGGAAGATAGTGTTAAATGAATGTCTATACGTGGGTCAGATTTTCCGAAAATGTACAATTCACCTTAACCAATTCTCTGAATAATCCAAATTTCAGACGAAAATAAAGTTCAACCTAACCAAACAGATTGCTAGAATCAATGCAATGCCAAATATACTTGAATTTACTTAGTATTGACCAAATTGCAGCCTAATTTAGCAGAATTTACTAAATGTGTACAGCTGCCAATTGTACATTTTCTGAACATCTGACCCATGTACATGCCTGTAAATGGATGAAGATGATGAGTATTAGGTGCCTCTTGTATATATACTGTATATTGTTCACCTCTATAGAGTAGTGGCATACCTTGTGTAGTATTTACATGTATGGAATAAACTACATCAACACATTGCCAGGCTTCGTTCTATTTGTACTGAAATTTTAACTTAAAAAATTGACAAATCTCTCCAAATTCCCACCATAAACAACCGAAATTCTCAAAATCTTATTTTTTTCTGTCATCAAAAACCTTGTTTTGTTGTGGGTTCACTTTTGGGTTCTTTAATATTGTTTCTAAGGCCCCCAATAACGGTCGTGGTCCTGGGTAAGACCATAAAGTGCCTTTCTGTCTCTCTCTCCCTTCTTCTCTATCTCTATTTCCTGGGTATGATCATAAACTGCCTCCCTCTCAGCTCTCCCGCCCTTGATATAGCCATATTGAATGTGTTGATAAGGGCGTAAAGCAACCAATCTCACTCACTCACTCCTTCTCAGCTCTCCCGCCCTTGATATAGCCATATTGAATGTGTTGATAAGGGCGTAAAGCAACCACTCTCACTCCCTCCCTCTCAGCTCTCCCGCCCTTGATATAGCCATATTGAATGTGTTGATAAGGGCGTAAAGCAACCACTCTCACTCCCTCACTCCCTCTCAGCTCTCCCGCCCTTGATATAACCTTCAATGTGTTGATAAGGGCGTAAAGCAACCAATCTCACTCACTCACTCACTCCCTCTCAGCTCTCCCGTCCTTGATATAATCTTCAATGTGTTGATAAGGGTGTAAAGCAACCAATCTCACTCACTCACTCCCTCTCAGCTCTCCCGCCCTTGATATAACCTTCAATGTGTTGATAAGGGTGTAAAGCAACCAATCTCACTCACTCACTCCCTCTCAGCTCTCCCGCCCTTGATATAACCTTCAATGTGTTGATAAGGGCGTAAAACAACCAATCTCACTCACTCCATCTCAGCTCTCCCGCCCTTGATATAACCTACAATGTGTTGACAAGGGCATAAAGCAACCAATCTCACTCACTCACTCCCTCTCAGCTCTCCCGCCCTTGATATAACCTTCAATGTGTTGATAAGGGCGTAAAACAACCAATCTCACTCACTCCATCTCAGCTCTCCCACCCTTGATATAACCTTCAATGTGTTGATAAGGGCGTAAAGCAACCAATCTCACTCACTCACTCCCTCTCAGCTCTTCCGCCCTTGATATAACCTACAATGTGTTGATAAGGGTGTAAAGCAACCAATCTCACTCACTCACTCCCTCTCAGCTCTCCCGCCCTTGATATAACCTACAATGTGTTGACAAGGGCATAAAGCAACCAATCTCACTCACTCACTCACTCTCAGCTCTTCCGCCCTTGATATAACCTACAATGTGTTGATAAGGGCATAAAGCAACCAATCTCACTCACTCACTCCCTCTCAGCTCTCCCGCCCTTGATATAACCTACAATGTGTTGATAAGGGCATAAAGCAACCAATCTCACTCACTCACTCCTCTCAGCTCTCCCGCCCTTGATATAACCTACAATGTGTTGATAAGGGCATAAAGCAACCAATCTCACTCACTCACCCAATAAAGCCTTTATTGGGGGTGGGGGTGGGGGGGTTGTAAATCCTCGGCTCTCGCTCTAAACCTTTAAAAGGTCAGTTTTGATTTACACCCCACTCACACACACCACTTACCTAGAAAGAATATCACCCCATTTTTTAAAGATATAAATTTGCCCATTTCTCTTTGTTGTTTCTAGATCAACACATTACAAGCCTTCGGGGATTTTTAGTTCATAAGGAGGCCCCCTAAATAGGTGTTTTCGATTTAACAAAAAACCCAAAACAGAACAAATTCAAAAGTCAGTACTTGACAGAACAACCTACTCCTGGAACAGGCTACAGACGGTAGCACACACAATTATAGACCCCCCGCCCCCTAAAGCATTCAAATGGTAAGTTAATGAAGAAGGTATTGGTTGCATGCTTTAAAGAATTGTAAGATCATAGAAGGCTGAGAAAGCCTGTGAAGGAGAATTGCCCCCCCCCCCCCCCACACACACACACACACGCAACTTAATAAAAAGTTTATCATATCAAATCCAACACCAAACAGAAAGATATGTACATGTAATAGTAATACATCATCTTAAGAACTTAAGAACCTACTGGACTACATTATATGCATACTTGTATGCACTTATTATCTAGTAGTCGTTTATGATGGGAGCTGGGAGGTAGGTGAGAAAATGTCCCAGGGCATGTGTCGACCCTGTACCAAATACACATTTATAGTGGGGGAACAATTTCAAAGAATTTGGGATTTTGCAGCTACCGGCCACCAGGGTGGTTGCCAACATGTAGCCAGTGGTTTTTGAATACCTCATGGTCTATAATATCAACATGCAAAATTTAAATCACACACCTTAAATCAAACTTGTATCATACATAGATATAGTGATTGTAAGTGCTGAGATAGGGTCCTATTTTTTTAATAGCAGCCATATTGCATTTTGACCTTGAATTTGACCTTAAAAGTGACCTACAAACAGATCAATGATTTCTAAAATAGATTGCTGACAACATATAACATAGAAATATGGTATTATAGTGTATGGTGCTAGCAGTAGTGGAGATATTAGATTCTTGTTCCACAGCGGCAGCCATATTGGATTTTGACCTTGAAAATGACCTTGAATCTAAAAATAACCTTCGGAAATGGATTCCTCATACTCAAAAACATCTATAAATTGGTATTATACTTGACGACACAGTAAGTAGAAGCAACGATATGGTACATTTGAAATTTTGGTCGGCCATTTTGAATTTTGCAGCTACCGGCCACCAGGGAGGGTTGCCAGTGTGTAGCCAGTGGTTTTTGAATACCTCATGGTCTATACTATCAACATGCAAAATTTAAAAAAGGTGTCGTGAAGTGCATGATTCTTATGATATTCACCAATTTCCTCCCCCACTATTTACATGTACTAATGATATACTTAAATATGTACAGTTGATGTTATCTAGTTTGTATCATTTGCAGAAACCCTTTCATGAAATTGTAATATATCATTATGTCAACTAAACCTTCTTAACTACATATTATGTACTTAGCATTTAGCATTGTATGACAGTGCCTGGGGCAAACCACTTTTTGAATGAGTTTACGTGTACAGTGTCGTGGATACTTTTAGATATGGGTCAGATTTTTAGAAAATGTACTATCGGCAGCACTACACTGTTAGTAAATTCTGCTAAATTAGGCTGTAAAATGGTCAATACTAGATATATCTGAGTGTATTTGGTGTTGTGTAGATTCAAGGAATCGTTTTGATTATGTTGAACTGTATTTTGAACCTCATTTCTGACTTGAATGTGGGTTATTTGAGAGGATTGGTGAAGGTGAATTGTACATTTTCTGGTGACTTCACCCATATAGATATTGTGGAATCTATACTGATACTCTTCATAGGTAATACCGTATTCCCCTGTGTATAAGCACACAGCGGTTTCACAGTCTAGGCTCACAGCCTCTCAGATAAGAATGGTATGTCAGTCATTGGATGCCTACTGCGCTAATGGCCTCCTGGCTCTAAACTAGGCATCCTAATGGGATTATAAACAGATTTTGCGGTTTGGAGTGAGAGGTTTTACCCCAATTTGGAGCGACTCGATCTCTAATCTTTGAGCCTATATATGGGTCAGATCGTCAGAAAATGTACAATTTGCCTTCACCAATTCTCTCAAATAACCCAAGTTTAAGTGAAAAATGAGCCTCAAAATACCGTTTAACATAGCAGAACAGATATTTTGAAAAAACACAATACAAAATGCCCTCAGATATATCTGGTATTCATCATTTCTCAGCCTAACTTAGCAGAAATTACTAAATGTGTAGAGCTGCAAATTGTATAGTTTTGACGACTTGACCCATAGACTGTTCAGCACACTCTTAGTGTAATACAAGCCAGGCCCCATGTAAATTGTGATCATACAAGCCTGGTGCCTGTGGTGCCACCATTAAATACGAGGTCAAACCAAGAACTTAGACAGATGGGTCAGATCTTCAGAAAATGTACAATTGGCAGCTGTACACATTTAGTATATCGACGACTGAAAAGTACATATGTCTAAAGAAGTAATTTAAAAAGAAACAAACGTGAAAACTAAAATGTATTTAATGTTTCTTCTTCTACTATGAATATGATCAACTCACCATTATTCATATGTATAAAGGTCAGATTTTAAGAAAATGTACAATTGGCAACTGTACACATTTAGTAAATTAGGCAGCAATTTGGTCAATACTAGGTAAATTCAAGTACATTTGGCATTGAATTGATTCTAGCAATCTGTTTGGTTAGGTTGAATTGTCTTTTGAACTTTATTTCCGTCTGAAATTTGAGTTATTGGAGAGAATTGGTGAAACTGAATTGTACATTTTCTGGCGACTTCAACCGTAAACCTCATCTCATCTCATTCCATTTCAACATCACCCACAAAACTTATGTTCTTATATCCAATTTCACACGTGTAAGTAAAGATGCCAGGGTTGAGGTGAAAACCATACACTTAGCCTGACCCTCGATTAAAACGGGCAGGCAAATGCCATAACCATTTATAATTTCCTGGATAAATAAAGTATCAAAATAGAAGAACCTGACGAAACGGTTCAGGTGAACTGAAAAAGTTCTGTGAAGGTTTCTTGTGGCTAAACCTGACTCTAGCATTGTTTGTGTACAGTAAAGATGCTTGATTCCAGTTGAAATTGCAATGAAAAGGTCTTAAGATGCGATTACGGTAGATATGACTGACGATTGATAGGGCAATAAATGAGGGCAATAAATGGCTTTTCTCAGTCTATTGCGTTTACCGATGTATCATGTGCATTTTTCTTGGTGCTGAGTAGGTTAGCCTGTTGGCTTTTTCATGGAAAAAGCGGTAGTTGCATCTCATCAAGACCCAATCAAGGCACCGGTCGCCCTCTACTCCCCTGTTACTGCATAGTCATCCAGAAAATTACCGCAGCAAGACATTTATTTGTGGGAAGTAAATTGGTTATATTTCACCAGATCTGAACACTTTTAGATTGTTTTTATATTTAAAAATAAAAGATCGTCCCACCCACCCACCCTGTCTCTACCCCTCCTACCTACAATATCCATTTGATTTAGTATCAAATAATGTAGCCTACACAACACCAACGTGTTGGGTAGGCTACAACACCCACCCTATAAATAGCCTACATGTCAACAAGCTAGCTGGGTGTTATGTGGGTGTTATGTAAGGGTGGCAGTGGCTATAGTAAGGGTATAGCTGTTGGGTGGTTGAAGCTATGTAAACATGGCAGGAGTGAGTGACAACAGATAGAGGGTGCATTAATGTTTTGAAAACAGCATTTCCGGACCATGAACACAGTACTTTTTCCAGACAAAAGGGTAGCTAACTAAGTCAAGTTTCTCTCAGACGAATTAGAGGTCGCCACTTACAGGGAAAACGTTAAAAAGAAGGCCATAAGTATGGGTCGTGTCTATATGGGGAGTGGACGCTGATGGGTTGGGTGACGTCACTAATTTTAGAGAGGGGCTTATCCGCCCACAGAGGGCGGGTTGGTCACATCTCGTCTAGCAACACAATTTTGTCGTCCAGAAGCATATCGCCAAGGTGGTGTACCGTGTAACTGTTTGGCTGGTTAGTTTAGTAAGATTATTGTGGTCAGGATCTATAGCCTCCCCACCCCCCACCCACCCTCTGTTGAGTGTTTGCTGTTGAGTGTTTGTTGACCAGGGTTGTTCAGGCTCTGCTGAGCCTGATCAACTACACAAGTAGTTATTCGGTACTATTCGGAATACACCATGAGAAGGTACTGGTAAACACCTTTTTGGTTCTTTTTTAAATAAGGCCGTATGAAACATTTCATTCTGTCCAAGTTGTAGAGTGACATCGTTTATATAGATATACAGTGATAATAGCGTAGTTTTACGGGGAAAATACATTGGAAAATGCAGATCCCCTTGATGGGCCCTTGTATTATACGAGAGACCCGATTTACGGGCATCATTCGAAATGTTCTGTCTAATAGCTACGCTATGTAAACATAGGTGATGGGATGCCGGCCGTCCAGAAGATGCCATCTTGGATTCCTTCCGCATATAAAGTTCAAACATTTATTTGTTTTTGTTTTCATTCCTGCCAATTGGGCACATACATGAATAATTGCAATAAACGTTGGCCCCATTTTATATTTTTTTTGTATTTTCGAATTTTCTTACTCTTAATCTTTAACAATCTAACAAGTGAAAAAGCCAACGCTTACATATGAAATATTAATGTGATGTATAATTTAGTAGATCTTACAGATCTAGCGTCGTTTGTTTTGTTCATACACTTTTTACTTGTTTGATTTATTTCCGATTTGTTTTCTTTATTAAAACTACATTTTTTCATATTTTATTTTTTTCCTAGTTTTAGAAACTAATTGGACATTCTGGGCTTCTGTACTATCACCTTTTAAACTTTTTGGAGTTTCTAATTTTTTCTATAACAAAAGGTCGCTTAACTAAGGATGCTGGAAAGAAGAAAGAAATAACCAGCTTACATGCTCCTATAAGAATGGCTATGATAGCCTTCATGTAACTATCAACTTTATCGACCCATCTACGGCGGGTTTAGTTATATCTTAAGCCCCGAATCTGATCTATAGTTGGTAACATGATACCCGCGTTGCGGGGACATTTCTTTGATTGGGAAGGGTGGAAGACGGAATTCCATTAAACCTCTCGAAATCTGTCACCTCCTCATGAAAACAACAGCTGGGATAGGATGGAGGAACTCAGATTTGGGGGACAGCTCCCCTTGTCTTATCACCATGAATGACATTACAGGCCTAATGGCGATCATCCAGAACACTGTAATGGCTGTAATGGCGTTCATGTATAACAGTATGTATCAGGATGGCGGGCCTCATTACCTAAAGGAGTGGTCCTAGCTGGTCCTCCCTCCCCTCACCTCCACCCGTGTCCAGTTAAGAACTATACATATGGGTCAGATTTTCAGAAATTGTACAATTGGCAGCTGTACACATTAATTTTAGTAAATTCTGCTAAATTAGGCTGCAATTTGGTCAATACTAGGTAAATTCGAGTATAGTCGGTATTGCATTGATTCTAGCAATCTGTTTGGTTAGGTTGAACCGTATTTGGAAGTTTATTTCGTCTGAAATTTGGGTTATTTCAGAGAATCGGTGAAAGTGAATTGTACATTTTCTGAAAATCTGACCCATATCATCCGTAAATAATATAAACGGTGAAATACGGTAACTATACGGCTATATGTTAGTGTTGTTGTCCTATTGCTAAACTTATTAGAGAAGTTACTAGAGCGCTACGTTTGTTTTTGAAACCATTTTATTTTCATCAGGTCATGGACACGCTTATTTAAAGCCTTCTGGTGCTCTCAATTTCATGTCCCCGTTTATTTTAGCTCTATAGGCTAAGATTATGTGTTAGCTGCAAAGTTCATGCTTAGAATTATCACAGAAAGTGTGTGATTATGTGGTGTCAGATTAAAATAGATCTTTTATTTATTTTTTTTTATTTTATTTTATTTAGAATTTGTATACAGCCAATCTTCCGTGAGATGACAAATGAACATAAATCTATCCCTTATACACAGGAGGCTTTGCTGAAATTTGGGAAATTATGTGCTAAATCAACTTGATATATTATTATTATTATAATACTTTTATTCCAAATCAAGTCATTACAGTTACGTAGTGGAGAAATATCAGATTGCAGCCCTCTGCTCACTCGCGGGTGCCATAAGACAAATACTCCTTTATTAAAATCATTATATCAATAAAATTCTTATCATTAACAATTCTTCCTACGTGTGGCAATAATAAATGCTTGCACATTCTTAGCAATCTTATATAAATGAATATTTGAGTTTTGATTCCTGAACATCGATATATATAGTGCTTTACAGTATTTGTAACAATATGCTACCAATAACCTATCAACAACAGTGGGTGAATGAACACAAAGTGTATGCTTCTCATGTTTATTGTTCAAGGACTAAAGGGACTGACTGGTATTAAAGCAACACAATGATGTCAATTGCAACCGCCCCGCTCCAGAGGTAAGGGGGAATGGTAGGGGGATGTCAGAGAAAATATGCCCCCAGTGCCGCCCACCCAGGCGGGGATTTCCCTTAGGACTTTAAAAATGTGCCTCATGGGGTCGGGGGATTGACACAAATTTCTTGCCCTTGGGGGTTGGGGGGATTTCCTCATATTTCCCAACATGCCCAGGACATTCCCCCATACCCCCGGGGTGTGGGGGATGCAATTGATTAGTGCAAATAATGTCAACGATGTCAACACTTTGGGAAGACTGACATTTCAGATACAATTCCAAAGCCTTTGAATTACTTAAAACTTTGCAACAATATATATATATATATAATATATGTTCATAAGGCATTCAATGGTCCTCCATACACTTTTGATTCGTTCGACTGATTTTTTATTCAGATGTCTCCTTCCCAATGGGGAATATTGTATGTCAGATTTCAACAGAATCCATCCCAACATGCACTGCAGTAGACATGCGCAGTGAGACATGCAAATACCCTATTCTCCCATATTACGACGATTGTGTGTGATATTCATACATTGGCAGTATTCAGCAGTAACTTTGGCAGTTATTTTCTCCCAATGCAATATGGGTGAGATCGTCAGAAAATGTTCTGTTGGCAGCTCTACAAATTTAGGAAATCCTGCTAAATTAGGTTGGAAAATGATGAATACCGGGTACATCTGAGTATATTTAGTTTTGTGTTCTTTTAAAATGTCTGTTCTGCTGTGTTAAACTGTATTTTGAACCAAATTGTGGTCTTATATTTGAGTTATTTGAGTAGATTGGTAAAGGTGAATTGTACATTTTCTGGCGATCTGACCCATATACAGTGTGGTACGATACACTCATGAATATGGGCCACTAGGCGCTAATGTTAATAAATGTTTAAATATTAATTAAAAAACTTTTGATAATGATATGCATAGTCGAGCTCCTCGTTAAAAAGACGTCCTCTTTATCACAGAATCCTCACTGGTGACAAAACCTCCGTTTATAACTGGTTGATAATCCTTACCAGGCTCTTCGTCCTTCTTGATCTGCAATTATACCAAGTTTAACCTTAATATCAAGGTTTTTTTGTTTTTTAACAGATTTTTGTTGCAGTATCAAGGACATTCCCTGGGATGGGGAATGTCTGTCAGGGTTATTTTTTTATAATTTTTATTTGCAATAATAATGTAGAAAATTTGCCCCATGGGGTTGGGGAATTTACACAAATTTCTTGCCCTGGGGGGTCGGGGATTTCATCATATTTCCCCAAATGCCCAGGACCTTCCCCATACCCTTGGGGGTGGGGGGGGGGTGCGGGGTTGCAATTGACAAGTGCATAAATATGATGACGTATATATATATATATTTTTTGGACGTGTTTATTTTCAGACGGAAAAAACAGGAAAAATTAGCAGAAATAACCGGCGCAAACATTCAGCGTTTTTACAGGTTATCTGCTGACGTCTCTTTAAATAATTTTTAGTGATTTTAAAAATCTTTTTATATATACGTATATAACTGGTGGAGTTGGGGTCATGTGACACAACCGTCACGTGGCCTCAATAACCCGCGAACATTCAAAGCTACTTGCAAGGCTGACTCTGACATGTTCACATTGCAGGAAAATAATTGAAAATTAAGTTATAAAACACACTCACCTTATGTTCCTGAATGCCCACTATATTCTGGCCTCGATGACCCCCACATAATTTGGGGTATCGGAAAACAAGACCTCGCTCCTCGAGTGATTGTCTTTTCTTTTCAAAACCTAGAACATAAACATGAACAACTAAAGGGTTTATCTTTAGAATATGTGCCATGCTAGATTTTTATCAATTATTCAAATCAATTACAAAATTCTTTATTGCTGATGTTATTACAATTGGTAGGTCATCTCTGACTGATATCAGCTCTTCCAATGAGTGCCAACTTGAATTGCGTGTTGCGTCCTATAGTCGTAATCTGTACGATATATGTCATATTACAGACTTTTCCTCCTTTTGTGCACATATTATGTGTACGAAAAATACATTACTAAGACACCTTTTCCTAATACAGCCCAGATATTCCTATTTCTGGAACAAATAGTTTCATTGCACCGACTATTTCTTCATTACTGATATCTTTTCTCCCATTACCAACCACCACAACGTGATTATGAGGAGTCTTTTTACTATTACTGGTCAACTTTTCAACTTTTCAACTATTACAATTAGGATTTGCTCTTTTTTTGCCTCTGTCCTAATCGCAATGGAGAGACTTGCACACCTTGATTATTTCATTAATTTAAAAAACATCAATATACGCAAAGAAATGCAATTTATCCTCACGCAACCACTAGTTCTTGGGCATTACCTACAAAACAATTGTTAAACTAATTATTCTTTAAAATATATGAATTGTATTATATAATAACCAACTTCACTTTGGTCAAATTTCTGGTCTATCAGAAAAGCCTGAGGGACTTAAGGCTAGTCTACTATACATAGTATTCACTGACGTCACGGCGCTAGCCGCAGCTTGCCATAATGTGGGTCAACTTTAGCTGGACATGAGTGCTCCAAGCCTCAAAAATGCAGTTTTCACCTCCGAAAGTTTTAGAGAATGTTATATAAAGTATGCTGATAGGTTATATGGTCATTTTGGAGTGTGTCATGATGGAATAATAAGTATAATTGCCATTAGCAAACATTAGAAACGGGAAATCCTGTCGATCTAGTGTCTCCCGCTATCTATGCTGCCACACATTATGGCTGCCAGTGAGGAGAGCCGCTGACTGGGGTGACGTCATGTGAATACTATACAGCATTATTACCCCGAGGTTTGGTGGTTTGTTGTTTGTTGTGGTCTGTGTGGTCATAGACACTCGAGGGCAAGCCCTCGAGTGTCTATGACCACACAGACCACAACAAACCACCAAACCGAGGGTAATAGTGCTTTTAGACGCGATTTGATCAGATCAACTTATCAATACCAAAATAGAAGGTTTACCAACCTGTACAATTATTAATTTTAATCAAATATGCCTTGCAAAACAGGTATTAAGTGCTCCTACATTGAACCGGAAGTTTACCCACTTAACTCCGCCAGGTACTATAGGTGGCGCCACCCACTATGGAGTTTTAACACTGCCGTTCTATAGTCCACACTTCAGGTACTTCCGTCGATAGAAACAGGGTCTATAGGAAAGAAAATAACTCCCAGAATCTGATCAAATCACGTCTAATAACTATTAGTCAAAGACCACATAGTAGTATATACAAAAATGAGGGAGTTACTCAGGCATATTTAAGATATCATGTTGATTATGTGCTGGAATATCTTAGAAAAGGAAAGTGATATCCAAAAAAGAAAAGCGTTTTCTTCCCAGAATTGTAGAAGGGTAAAGTCACCAGAAAATGTACAATTCACTTTCACCAACCCCCTCAAATAATAAAGTTCAAAATACAGTTCAACCTAACCAAAGAGATTGCTAGAACTGTTTTATACAAGAATCTTTTGCAAATTCTCCTGCCCTGCCCCGTTATTAATTATGAAGACTCCCTTATTACACAAAAACCCCAAGAAAAAACTCCCTCCCCAAGAGGGGTAGAATAAGACTAAAATGCTATATGGGAAGATTTTCAGAAAGTGTACAATTGGCATTTAGTAAATTCTGCTAAATTAGGCTGCAATTTGGTCAATACTAGATAGATTCTAGTATATAATCGGCATAGCATTGATTCTAGTAATCTGTTTGGATAGGTTGAACTGTATTTTGAACTTTATTTTCGTCTGAAATTTGGGTTATTTGAGAGGATTGTTGATAGTGAATTGTACATTTTTCTGGTGACTTCACCCAGATACAAACCTACCAGTGAGTGCACTGACTATTGGACCCAGTACCACTGCCAATATTATCCCTACACATGGTATAACATCTTATAGAAGTTATAATGCTATAATACAAACCTACCAGTGAGTGCACTGACTATTGGACCCAGTACCACAGCCACTATTACCCCTACACATGGGTATAACATGTAGGAGATCTTATAGAAGTCACTCAGTCCCCCTGAGGTTGGCCTGCAAATAAATGTACAAATCTTGCATCAGTGAACTTATATATTGTTACATAAACTATCATGCCCAGTACTCTTGTTGGTCACGTGTTTCATGATCTGGACGATTTGCGTCAAAACCGTTTTGTGTAAACATAAGCGCATGCTATGTCCAAAACATTACAAACGCCGCACCATAACTGAAGACATGATTATTACTATACGCCTCCCTTTATGTATCATTCATTCTCACACTTATTCTCCTATAAAAGTATGCATGCAGTACCATGAATAGCCAGCAAAATAATACAGCAATACCTTAGTCAAGTCAAATTAACCGAAACGCACACCAGTAAATGACAATTTTCATCAACGCTAGTGTGAATGGGGAAACCATATCCGCCGATCGACCAAAATGCACAGGGTAATGTTCCTTTCCCCTTTCCATACTTTCCCAGACACCCTTGCTCTGGTGCTCACCTTCCGGGGCCCGCCTTCCGGCAACTCGTGTGTACACAGACTTTCAGTGTTATTCTCTCCGGGAAACTCCTTTGCTGTCATATTCAAGGTAGAAACTCCGCGATTATTACATTAAAAGCATAACGAAATATAGATTCTTCTGCTAAAATCTAAATGTCTGCAGCAGGGCAAAACAAAACAGCCCCTCCCAAAAACAGACCCGTCAAAACGGCCCCAAAGCGCTACTGAGTGACAGGGTGGGAGGCTACATATCCCGTCACCCAGGAACGGGGTGTGAGGCCTTCCACCCCATTGTGTATCCATATAACAAATACAGGGAGAGGACTCAAAATCGTTACCATACACAGGTCTAATATATCTGGTGTGGACACTTCTGGATCTTCATAAGTCAATGTATGTAGATAATTTGAAGCTTGTGCTGTTCTTATCATAGTATTGGAAGTTGAATTGACCAAGAGAAAACTGTTGCCAATGAGTGATAACAAGTGTACTAATCACATGAAATGATTCGGGCGAGTCCTCCAAAACAAATGAAGACGTTTTAGAAGCCCTGTAACTTAAAATACTGCACAAAATCCTCAAAAATCTACTATGCACACACCATTCATGACTAACTAATGTAAACAAAGTTAATGACATCAAAATAATAGTATTAACTATGAATAATAATTTAAGATTGTCAGTCAACTTACCCAGTAGTAGTTGTGCCATTAGCCTGGGCTGCTAATGCTTGCAGGACCGCGGCTGGGCAGCCCTCCACTCTGAAGGGCAGTGGTTTAGCCTTGACTGGCAGGAGAATGGCACCGATATTGAGCCACATACTGACCACCAACCCTACAACTGCACTCACACCTGCTCCCTGGGTCAGATTTAGAGAAAATGTAAAATTAGCAGCTGTATACATTTAGTAAATGCTGCTAAATTAGGTTACAATTTGGTCAATACTAGGTAAATTTGAGTATATATGGTATTGCATTGATTCTAGCAATCTGTTTGGTTAGGTTGGACTGTATTTTGAACTTTATTTTCATCTTAAATTTGGGTTTTTTGAGAGAATTGTCTCAATGAATTCAACTCCACTGGCTGCGGTAAGCTCTGCGATAAGCCTTGCGGTAAGCCTTGCGATGGTGCTGTGTTGTTGAGGAGTGCCAAGGTCCTGACTACATCGTTCACTGACCATGTAGGCAAGGACCTACCACCTACAAGGACCTCACCATCTACAGAACCAGCACAAACCATCGCAAGGCTTACCGCAGAGCTTACCGCAGCCAGTGCAGACCACCTTTTAACCTGATATTCTCATCTTTCATCTTGCAGAACTTAAGTCCTCATCACAGGATGGTTTGGGAAACCTAACCATGAACTATATATTGATTGATAGATTGCCAATATAAACTAGACTGTCAATTAGAGCAGCTGATTTTATTTATTAGTGACGTCATAATGCTGATTGATTTTGATTTGAATTTCTGATTTTATAAATCTTTATTTATCCTAATTTACTAGCAATAATTTTCAGATTATTTAACATAGTTCAACACAACAGTTTTCACAGAATAATATAAATTATTTAAGCAAAAATTACATTACTTTATTATGTAGAATTGATTATTTCCCTTGCCAACTGCCATGATTAGAAAATGTGTCGGTGATGGTTTTAATATCTGTATTGCTCTTAATTAAACTTTCTTGTGTATAATTATTATAGATGTGATCATATGGATTACCAGATTTTGCTATATAATATTTGATGACTGAGATATAGTGTATTTGTCACATAAGTTTTTGTGCTGAATAAAAATATTTAAATACAAAATAAATACCCAGGAATTGACACAGGGAAACCAAATGGCCAGAATGAACAGTGCTAAGAGAGGGCCTCCCATGGTGCCCAGTATACTGAGAGACAGTTGTATTACGTAGGGGCCCAGGAATGGAGTCACATAGGACAAACCAACCGTCAACAATCCAAACGCAAGAGCTGAAAAATATTTTGTATTTAAATGTTTAACAAAATCATTATTTCTTGCAATATAAACAGGGAAATACGGTCTATATAATTATGAGCCTACCTATGAGTAGTAATTGGAGGTAACTGAACTGCAAACAATTTGCATCAATTTGATTTTTTTAGCATTTCATATATCAACCCTATGCATTTTGCCTGTAGGTTTTGGCGTCATCATATAATTATTTAATATTTTATTTGATTTCATATTTGTTATTACTTAACTAAAAACTTAAAATGAAGGAACATCTTATTGTGTATAAAGTTAAATATGGGTCAAGTCATCAAGTCACCAGGAAATGTACAACAATTCACCTTCACCGATCCTCTCAAATAGCCCACATTTATGACAAAATTACAGTTTAAAAAACAGTTCAACATAACTGAACTGTTTTTTTAAATCAACGCAATACCAAAATAGATAAAGATATACCTAGCATTCATCACGTTTAGCCTTATTTAGCTGAGTCAATTTAGCAGTGTCAAATGTGAAGACCTGCCAATTGTACATTTTCTGATGACCTGACCCGTATGGTATTGTATTCTGAATTAATAAAAGATTACCAGAAGACTATGCCATAGACAATTATTTTAAGATAATATATATATTCATTTACTGAATAACAAAGCATTTTTAATGACATTGCAATATACATACCTAAGCCCTTTGCTATATAGGTAAGGTGTCGGTCTGATATATTTGTCTTTTTGAAATGTTGATAAGCAGGAGTGACTAAATCCTGAATTGCCACTGCGGACAAGCCCTGTACTACTGATGAGATTGTGCTGGAAAATAATAATATATATATTCTTTAACACATTTTTATTCAGGTATCATAAGCACTCTCACTCATTATGACTGGTTTTCACTGTGCCCTGAAAAGTCATAATAAATGTTTCATGGGGATATTTACAGAGTTTGGTTATTAATTAGAAGTTTTATATAAATATTGTTATTAATATATTGTGGTGGTGTGTGTGGTGGTGCTGAGTTGGAGCATTATTTCTCCCTGCTCTGGGCCAGCACTGCCAGCCAGCCACCCGGCTTCCAGATCATAGCCAGCCGGTTCTTCGGTCATGGCCAGCCGGGCTGGATGCGAGCTGCCTTTACCTCCTGCTGCAGGGAGACAGTGGTAGATGTCTCTTCCTGGGTTTTATATTTAGTCCAGGCAATCCAGCTCAAAAAAGGGCTGAACTTAGGAAAAATTGCAACAAAAGGTTTTTATTTCATTGCATTCGATGACTGGAAACATTGAGAAAATATATTCCCACTTGAATACATGTTGATTTTACACTGAGTTATGGCATTTCATAGTTTTAGTGGCAGCCATTTTGTTTTTTTTTTGCGATTTTGGGCATGTTCCCCTACCTAAATTTTTCTAGACTTTTAGTATGTTAATAAAGGACATTTATACTACCCACAACCGTCGAGAAACCTTTTTTTAAAATTTTCATGTACTGTTCTTACTTCTTATTTACACACCCTTCTATACGACCTGTTTTGTCATTATTATACTTTACACCCACATCAGTGTAAGGCTCGTTTACGTGCTAAACGTGCGGGTGATTTCAGTTCAATAAACGGTTGTTTCAAGTGTTGTTATTTGTGATCATTCACCGAGGTAATTAATAGCAGACACTACAATACAATCTTTAGTTTTTACACAAATATAAGTAAGCATTTAGACATCAAATTATTACAGGCATTTAGACATAAATTATTACAGGATTATAGTTACATGAATATTTTCTGACAACATGACATGTAAAGAGTTACCTTAGAGCTGCTGCAAAAACACTGGCACTGAAGAGCCCAGGAAGTCCATGTAACTCGCCCAGAACATGCATCATAAAGAGTGGCACTAGCTAGGGTGGAAGATGAACAGAACATGCATCATAAAGAGTGGCACCAGCAGGACAACAAAGGTTTATATTTCAATATTCTTTATAGGGCAATAAAAAGGTGTGTTTCCGATTTAACCCCCCACCCCCACCCCCTACCTAGAAAAACCTTCCCCCTACCTAAAATATTTTGACCATACCTGATATAGAATAGAATACAAAAATAGCTTAAAAACCTGGAACTGTCAAAAAGCACATCTCCTATGTTTAAAACAACTATTGTCATGAAATTCCTGGGAGTTTCAAAAAAAAAGTTCCTGGGAGTTTCAAAAAAAAAGTTACCATCCCCCTACCTACACACCTATTTTTTGTTGGCCTTATCAAAGTGGATCAAAATCTACCTCTGCTGGTTTCCGCTGTAGCAGGAGTGGGTTGCAGTCATAGTATGCATACATCACCAAACCAATAATGGTGAGGGTGACCACGATAATGATGGCTCCAATTACAGCTAAATACATGGCTCTGATTCATGAGTAAAAGAACATGGAAATAATCATTTTTAAACTATCCTAAAGATGGCAACTGTAAAATCTTAGAAAATAGGGTAAAGTGTCACCATTTATACACACTAGGCATAAGTTAAATGGAGTTGAGATGGTTGTTGATAAAAGTGGATAAATTATATAGAAGGTTTTCGTAATATATAATGGTAAAATGATGAAGCTATAATATAAAAAGATGTGAATTATTGAATAAATGACTTTTATATAGATAACGCTGAAAGAAATGAAGATTGAGAATTGGTTGTGGGTGGGTGGGAAAATGAATTGATGTGTTTGTAGAGGCAGTTCAAGCTGAAGTGAATGGTAGCGAGGAGTCATCGAAGGCCAAGGTAGGGTGTGTGTGAGTGCAATTTGGTCAATACTAGGTAAATTCAAATATATTTGGCATTGCATTGATTCTAGCAATCTGTTTGGTTATGTCGAACTGTATTTGAAACTTTATTTTCGTCTGAAATTTGGGTTATTTCAGAGAATTGGTGAAGGTGATTTGTAGATTTTCTGAAAATCTGACTCATACATACAACATTCACAAGGGTTGACACACAATATGGTGAGCCCCGGCCAGCACCGTGACATCAGTGAATACTATGTATACTTAACTCTCGGGCTAACAATAATAATTCTTTATTATTGAGTTTATAATTATGTATACATTTATCCTCATAGAGTTGTAAAAGTTTCTGCTGGAAGAAGCTTGAAAGAAGCTTGAAAGAAGCTTGAAAGAAGCTTGAAAGAAGCTTGAAAGAAGCTTGAAAGAAGCTTGAAAGAAGCTTGAAAGAAGCTTGAAAGAAGCTTGAAAGAAGCTTGAAAGAAGCTTGAAAGAAGCTTGAAAGAAGCTTGAAAGAAGCTTGAAAGAAGCTTGAAAGAAGCTTGAAAGAAGCTTGAAAGAAGCTTGAAAGAAGCTTGAAAGAAGCTTGAAAGAAGCTTGAAGTGAAATAATTCATATAAAAAGTAATTTTATATTTCAAACATACTTACATTTGTGCTCCCCTTAATTTTGGAATGGCCATATACCTCTGCATCACGATTTGGTTGCTCCCCCCAAGGCTAAGCACAAGGAAGATCGACCCGATAATGACTCCCCAAACCGTATGGCGAACCCGGGGATCAAATGATATTCTGGAGTTTACAAAAGGGGTATATTGTTAACTATCTCCTCTTTAGTAACATTTTAATACATTTTTCAAAACCTGGTGGAAAATGTGGTACAGACTGTACCATCTGACAAAACTTCAATGAGAATGAGTGAAAAACTTAAAGTAAATATCCAACATGGCCAACATTTTTCTTTTTCAAATATCATTTCAAAGATATTCCAACTTTAATAGTAAATATCCAACATATTCAAAGCTTTTCTTTTTCGAATATCACTTTCCTTATCTAAGATATTCCAACACATAATCAACATGGATTATGGATATCATAAAATCCGAAGAGATACTATCTGGGATTCGGGATATTCTTTGTGACACAAAGATATCTCAAATATGCCTGAGTGACTCCCTCATTTGTATATACTGTAATGTCTGCTATTCACTTGTACGGCGATTCGGGTAAATAACAACAAAATTGAACAACACAGATCTCCGAGTCCTTGCTAGCGTTAGTCTTTATTGCCGACTGAGCTAAAAACCTCTCAACCGCAGTGAAAAGGTTGTAACCTTAACTTCATAGAAGAGAGGGTTAAGAATAGAAAATTACAGTAGAGAAAAGGTATTTGTTCAAAGAAATCAACTCGTAAACATAGGCTAGCAGTATAATATAAAAATAAGAGAAACAAAACCCCCACACGACATCTGGTGGCAACCATCCCTGCAACAGGTAGAACAACCAGCCCGAATCCAGTCCGGCCGGCCGCACCTGGAGAACCGGGCGACTAGACCGGGGGTTCGGAACACTGGCTAGTGGCGCCGGGACGGAGCAGGGATAACCGCTCCGACCCGGCACCACCACACTCAGCACCACAATACTACTATTATGGTGTTTGACTATTAGTTATAAGCTCTTCTCATAGACCAGAAATCAGACCGAAGTGTAGTTGGTTATTATATCATAGACTTTCCGTTACAGAATGATTAGTTTAACAATTGTTTTGTAGGTAATGCCCAAGAAATAGTGGTTGTGTGTGGATAACTTCTTTGTATATATTCATACTTCTTAAATTATATAAAATAAACAGGGTGTGCAAAGTCTATCCATTACAATTAGGAAAGAGGCGAAAAAGGAACCAATCCTTATGGTAATACTTAAAAAAGAGTAGCTGAGATCTGTCATAACAGCAGATGATACAGAACATAGGTAATAGGGGAGTGATATTAGTATAAAGACTTCTTGTAATGGGAGAAAAGACCTCAGTAATGAAGAAATAGTCGGTGCCATGAAACTATTTGATCCAGAAATAGGAATATCTGGCCGGTAATAGGAAGTGGTGTCTTAGTAATGTATTTTGGGTATGCGTTATATGTGCAAAAAAAGAGGATAATTCTGTAATATTACATATATCACACAGATTACGACTATGGGACACAACACACCAAGTACTGATATACTATTGGGTAGATAGTGATATATTAGAGTGTAGCCCTAATATATACTAAATTAACGATCTAGATGAGAAGTACAGAAGAGAATGAACTGCCCAGAGTGGAGTAATATTCTAAAGTGAGTTTATTTATAGAAACAGCTCCCTGAGCCACAGCCCTCCTTTGTCTGACTGTGGCTCCACGCAGTGGATTCCCTGGTGTACATAGCATCATAACAATAGTATATGCCTAAATAATAGTTAATGTTAATGAAGTAAAGTCCAACACCTCTTTCCTTGACTATTCCTGACTGACTTCTGGCTGGTAAGTGTTGAGGGTCTGTCTGTCCACCTGGTGGTATAACATATGCCCCCCTCTCCCCTTAAAAAATGGAACTACCTTTAGACAAATTTGGAATAAAAGAATCAGTTTCATTTAAAAAAGGTTGGATACAGTGGGACACGAAATGCGACACCACTACGTTTTGATAGTCAAAAATGGTTGAAATAGCTTGAATAAAATCACCCAAACCATCTGATCTGTTACATTCAGAGGCAAAGGCATTCTCAGAGGCAAATTTTGAATTCCTATACCCCTTAAATAAAATTTAAATAAGTTAAACTCAAAATCCCCACAAGAACACAACATAATGACATGGTTATCAACATAATGGCATGGTCATTCTGTTTTCTGCACACATGATTACTGCAATACCTATCACTGACAATATCAGAGAGAGCAAAATCAATTTCAGTTCAGAGATTTGAAATAGACCACATTTCTCTAAGGAATATTAGAGCTAAGTTATAGAATAGATTAATCCTTGACACCAAGGGTTGAGAGTACTTACTCATCAAATTGAATTCTTCCACCTTTGTGTGCCATGTCCATGACATGATTGATACCCCCGACCTGCTGAGAGCCCTTTATGGCCAGTGTAATCAGACCAACCAATATCACCACCAGCTGGAAGGTATCCGTCCACAGAACTGCCCTCATACCACCCTGCAACACCAAAGGTTTTTTTTATTCTATTATTTTTTATAATTAATAATTAATAGTTAAATGATTGAAGGCAACTCAACTGAAACAAACCATGTTATTGATTTTGAAGTCTTTTATTTGGCGACCCTTATTATTATATTATCATAATAATAAAAAGAAAAATTAAAAGAAAAAAAAGTTTTTTTTATAGCATTTCAGGCCAATGGAAAAGTTAGAAAAGACTCAATATTGACAGAGCCAATGTTTTTATGCGTTGCCTCACATTCATATAATAGTCAGAAATCGATTTACATTTCAGACTTTAAGAAAGTTAAAGTGTGATTAAAGATTGGGGTAATCAAGATGGACTGGGATTATTTTGATTAAAAATGTTTATTATTCATGCATTGCTCTGAGAACAACTTAGCTAGATTGAGTTATGCACAGTGCATATGTCACTACTGAGTTATGTCGGGTAGTCATGGCAACAAATGCATTTTTATCAAGTCTAGTGTCAAGATTCAACTTTAAATATTTTTATTGGCATTTAAAAAAAATAGAATAATATGAATAGAATCATTTTTTAGTCATAAAGTTGAATCTTGGCACTAGACTTGGTAAAAATGCGTATATAATAAATATGTGACGTAATTCACAAAAAAGATTATGGATACGGTTACGTAATTGAATATTAGATTAGAGTAAGGGATACGTACATGTGATGTATAGATGGCACAAACCACACCCAGACCAAAGATGGTGATCCATGTGCTTAGACCTGTTACTGGACATAAGAAACATAAGAAAACTCATATAATATGAAACATAACTAGAAAATTGAACCTCTCTCTCCAAGGGACCTTTATTATTATTATCAAGTTGATATCTTGCCACGAAAGTATCCTGTACTGGATTGCTTCTAGTCCACCATTCTAATGATCCACATTGACTATTCCATGTTTAAATGGTATATCTCACTTATTTTGTATTTTATATTCTCACATCTTGTATTTTATACTCTATATTTTATCTGTCAACCTGTTCATAAAAAAATTGTAAATCCTTGATGAATAAAAGATTACTCTATTCTATTCTATTCTAACACAGATTTTACCCTCTCTTGTATCACTGTGGCGACACCAATCAAGAAAACAGCTTTACCTCATCACAAATGGCAAATGTAATTAGTTAGTATTCATCATTTGTAAATATTGTAAATGTTTGTAAATATCATTTGTAAAATTTTGAAAATAATTGAAAATAAGACAAATATTGTAATCACTATTCCATACCTGCTGCGAAAGCATCTGCTGGAGTGTAGAGCACAACTGCCATGTAGAAGAGCTGCACCAGAAAGATTAAAGAGAAAGGATGATGCTGGATGATGATGAGCACAATAAGTATGGTAAGGGCAGAGTCCACCAAGGCGATTCTCATGCGATTTTGCGCCGCAGAGAACTTTTTTGCACTAAATTCTGTGAGAATCACATGAGAATCGTCTAAGTGGACCAGGCCCTTAAGCATGTATAACTAAACAGTAACTTGAGCTGTAACTCATAATTATAAAACTAATTAATATGATATAATTGGTAACCTCTAGCAATTTTTATTATCTTGATGTAACGCTATAATTTTGTTTTTCCTTCTCACATGAAACTTATCACATTTGTGAAAGTGTCGGAAAATAAAGGTCTTCTTATTAGAACAAGCCAACATAGATAGGTGATTATATTTAAATGAAATACTTGAGCTTAAATTCATATAATACATCATTAGGTGACAAATATCACTTTAGTTAGAATCAGAAGCGTGTCTATTTACCATCATCAAAAGGAAAATTCCAGACCCAATCATGCGGACCACTTTGTTGAATCGAAGCTCCAAGTACTGTTTTGTCAAAAATAAGATAAGATAATTCGTTATTTGTTAGATGATGGTGTTGACAATATGGTTATTGTAATCTAAATTAAGGCAGCATTCTCAGTTATTCCGACAAAATAATCTTAGCAAATTTACTCATGTGTCATATTTGATTTATTGAAAGATGACCATTATTTGGGTGATACCTAATACGTTTTTGGTGATACCTAATACTTTTTGGTGATACCTAATACTTTTTGGGTGATACCTAATATGTTTTTGGTGATACCTAATGCTTTTTGGTGATACCTAATACTTTTTGGGTGATACCTAATATGTTTTTGGTGATACCTAATGCTTTTTGGTGATACCTAATACTTTTTGGGTGATACCTAATACATTTGGGGTGATACCTAAAACGTTTGGGGTGATACCTAATACATTTGGGGTGATACCTAATACTTGTTCAAGCTAGTGTCTGACCAATACAAACCTGAACAAGAATTACATCACGTTCTTCATTAGTTAAAAAATATTTGCATATTATATTTCTCATCACTCCCCGGGTATAATGCACTTGTCCATTGCAACCCTAACCTCCCACCCCTGGGGAAGTGGGGGAATGGTCAGGGGAATGTGTAGTTTATAGATGGAACCTAGCAAGGGGGAAGTCTGTACACTTGTTATTGACCGAGGGAGCGCAGGAAGTTAGAGGGCGTTAGCCCGAGATCTTCTGTGCTCCCGAGGTCACTAACAAGTGTACAGACTTCACCCGAGCTTTGTTCCATATTTATTACACCCCATTAATAAATACAAAATATAATTAATTAAAAATAAAAGAAGTAATTTACGTTTTTGGTGGACCTACTTGTTGTATGCGCCAAGGGTGACATAACTCACATGTTATGCACCACTTTGACCAAGTGTGACATACAATGCTGAAGGTATAGGAAGCAACATCACAGGGGTGTAATAAACAGCAATATCAACTGGATGGGTGGGGGAATGTCCACCAATGCTATATATAGATGGAACCTAGCAAGGGGGAAGTCTGTACACTTGTTATTGACCAAGGGAGCGCGGGAAGTTAGAGGGCGTTAGCCCGAGATCTTCTGTGCTCCCGAGGTAACTAACAAGTGTACAGACTTCACCCGAGCTTTGTTCCATATTTATTACACCCCATTAATAAATAAAAAATATAAATAATTAAAAATAAAAGAAGTAATTTACGTTTTGGGCGGACCTACTTGTTGTATGTCCCCAGGGTGACATAACTCACAAGTTATGCACCACTTTGACCAAGTGTGACATACAATGCTGAAGGTATAGGAAGCAACAGCACAGGGGTGTAATAATATACCTTGGTTCCCAAGAGAGGAATAGCATTGCATAAAATATATCACAAATAGATATGGGATAATGATCACAATTTGATATGAGATCATGATAAATATAGCTTCAGGAAAAATCAGGATGATTCTACATGATGCTGACAGTTTTGCAATTTTGTTGGTGTACACAATTACTGTCTCTCTCTCTCTAGTGTTGGGTCTAGGGTTGGTTAGGGGGTGTTAGTGGTGGGGGGTAGTGTGGGTGGGGTCATGGGAGGGTTCTGAGGGCTAGGGGGTAGGGTAGGTGGGAGAGGGGGGTTGGGAGGGGGCTAGGGGGCTTTCCACCCTGTACAGTCATTTTTGACAGCATGTAAAACTAGATGGTAAGATGCACTGGCTAAGAGAGTCAACCCCTAACTAGCCCACACAGTGTTTTGGACAGCAGCTACAGAGGTATACTGTATACAAACTGCAACCACTATCAGATACATGTGTGGACAGCAACTACCTCCTATATAGTGTTTCATGAGTGCCATGTCTGAACATGACTTGCTGAACTATATGGGGAACTATATTCCACGTGTCATGTTTGAACTATACAGTTTGCAACCACCCTTTACATAGTGTTTCAATAGTGTAAGGCATGAACATGGCATGCTTAACAAGATGGGGTACTCTAATTTGAGTGTACCCTATACTAGAAATGTCCAGAGTAAAACCGCGAGATATTATGATTTGTATAGGGTTTGCTATGGTTAGTGTTAGGTTATATAAATAAAGAAAAACAGTTGCCGACGAACTCTCCTCCACCCAGCCGTCCCATGAGAATAAATGATCGTCAGCAAAACGGCCCTTGCAAACCAGCGGGACGGCCGGGGGACCCGGCTGAACTTGGCCACATAAACAAGGGTTGTCTGGACTCGGTGTTGACGAGGTCTGCAGCCGATCTTCTAGATCGACTGCAGACATTTTGATTTAGGATCAGATTCTATCTTTCATTTGCTATTTACCGGGATAATCGCGGAGTTTCTACCTTGAATATGATTGCCAAATTCCGTCATTGTTTTTCTCCTGGACCATTGCCATGCATGGGGGTTTTCTCTTTATGACGTCATAGCTGTAGATCACGTGACAGCTCTTGGCTGTTCCAGGCTGCTTCCCTGCCGCTGTCCCATGAACCCTTTGCACATGCGCTTATAGCGGGAATGGCCGCCAGTTCAAATCATAATACAGCACTCAAACTTGGTAAATCTGTTAATATCTTCTTTTATGGACAATATTGTTCCAGGAATCCCTGGCTAATTACGATGTATATGAAACAAAGCTAGTACTGAGGCAGGAAAAAAAGCTGAATGAGCATTTATTTCATGGGCAGGGACAGCAGTAATTCCCTTTTCTTCTACTATGTGCGTAGGACGGTGATAACCGGTACAACTGCTCTAATTTTTGTGAATAGCTAGTGGCGGCTTTTTTCAAAAGAGGTAGTCGCGGAGAGTCAAGATCCTTTAGTGTTGGGGGTAGGGGTTAGGGAGGTGGGGGGGGGGGGTATGTATTATGTATTTCTATAATCATAGTACCAGAATCACGGGTGGATTACCGATCGCAGGGATTTGTTTACATGCTCCGCGGAGAGCCAAAGCTCCGGGAAGCATAACAACAGAGCTATTTTTAGACAACTACATTTCATATAGGACATGTCCTATATGGATATTTTTATAGCACCCCACTTATAGCACGTCTCATATAGAATGCGCGTATAATAAATATATTTATTATATATGCGCATTCTATATGAGAGGTGCAATAAGTGGGGTGCTATAAAAATATTCATATAGTATGCATACTACTATATGAACTACTTTGTCACCAAGTCGGCCACTTATTTTCAGATTTTACACATCAAGTTTTATGCCCATATAATAAATATAAAATGGAACTCGCCTGCAATAATCGAAAATTGATTGGACTTGGTTTGTCCACATAAGCGCTCTCGAATCTCGTCCAATAAATTTTCGATTATTGACGGCTAGTTCCATTCTCTCTATATATTGAATTTTTATTCATGTTATAATAACAGGTACAAAGCATGAAAAGGTCAGACAATTCTCCAAAGTATACCATCTCCATACTTACCCCTCAAATGACCATTGTTCTGACCCTCAGAGATATACAAAACTGTATGTCGTAAAAACACTCATGGTGTTTAGAATTCATATCTGATTAATGGAAAATTCAAGAAAATATTTTCTCCAGCTCTACAGAACTATATCCACCGAACACCATTTGCATGACTTTTCTGAAAATGGCACTTATATTTTTGCAATAATAGTTTCTGTCTAAAAAAATGTCCACCGAAAAATGTGCCCCAGGGGGGGGGGGGCATTTACAAGAATTTCTTGCCCTGGGAGGTCGGGAATTTCATCAAATATCCCAAAAGCCAAGGACATGCCCCATATCCCCAGGGGTCGGGGGATGGGGGTTGCAATTGACAAGTGCATAACAGTATATCATGAAGCAAAATAATTTATTACCCTGTTATTTAGACTGACACCAAGTTCCCTTGCATATCTAAATGGATACATAATGGGTGAAGTCGCCAGAAAATGTACAATTCACCTTCACCAATCCCCTCAAATATCCTAAATTTAAGGGGTTCAAAATACAGTACAACAAACAGATTGCTAGAATCAATGCAATGCCAATTGACCAAATTGCAGCCTAATTTAGCAGAATTTACTAAATGTGTACAGCTGCCAATTGTACATTTTCTAAAAATCTGACCCATATATTATGTTACTCAAACCACTTAGTCCAGTTATCTACCCTGAACATTAGCTGTATATACAACCCATTCAAGTGACTATTCATGCGTACACCGTAGCAAGGTATAGGGTTGATGGTTCGGCTACCCTGAACATATGGGTCAGATTTTCAGAAAATGTACAATTCGTCTTCACCAATCTTCTCAAATTTAACCCACATTTAAGACAGAAATGAGCTTCAAAATGCAGTTTAACATAACAGAACTGATAATTTAAATCAATGGGATACCAAATATACTTCTGATTTTCTGACCCATATAGGCATACATGGTCTAATAGAAACTAATATGAAGTTTAAAAGTTTCATTTAAAGGTTTTGATTAGTTATATTATAATAATTAAAATAAATGTGATCCAATGTTTTATCTTCATAATCATAACACATAAGTCTGTACAATACTCAGCAAAAAAGGAAAATTCTCTTCTGTATCTATATCATAAGGACTCACTTCATATCAAATGTTTCAAGACTATATATTTCAATCAAAGTTCAATAAAAGAACACAAATGTGAAGCCATCAGAAAATGTACAATTCACTTTCTCCAATTCTCTCAAATAACCCAAATTTCAGACGAAAATAAAGTTCAAAATATAGTTCAACCTCACCAAACAGACTGCTAGAATCAATGCAATGCCAAATATACTCGAATTTACCTAGTATTGACCAAATTGTAGCCTAATTTAGCAGAACTTACTAAATGTGTGTTTCAAGGAAATGAGTCACAAAGTCGCACAAATTTGATTTTGAGATACAATCATATTTGAAAAGATGAGATCAAGCAGATTCTAATGATAGTAAACATTACGTCAAATTATATGTAATTCTATATTTTAAGTTTGATATTTTTATTTTTGAAAAAGAATTGCAATATTTCTGGGTTAACATTTAGTAGTAAAGTAGTTAAATATACTCTATAAGATGACCTTAGAAATGCATGGATATATCTAATTCATTCTCTTGAAATTTGGGAATTGTATTCTTGCTACAGACAGCGTTAAGCACTCCAAAGATGAAACATTCCTACAAAGAGATCTTGTGAATAAAACACATTGAAAAATATCTTTTTTGCGACTTGTGACTCATTTTCCTGAAACACCCTACATATGTGATGTGTTTCAGGAAAATGAGTCACAAGTTGCAGAATTGGTGTTTTTCAAAGTCGTTTACTTACAAGATCTCTTTGTTGGAATGTTTTCATTTTTGGGGTGTCTAGTCTGGTACGTTGTGTAAATATACATGTACCAAAATTCAAGACTGTTTATTAATTATATCAGTGCATTACTTAGATCATCCTATTGAGTTTATTTAGCTACTTTACTGGTAATTATCCACCAAGAAATATTGCAAACATTTTTTCCAAAAATAAAAATATCTGACTAAAAAGATGAAAGTACTTATTAGATGTCCTTAATGTTTACATTCATTGGAATCGGCTTGGTCTCATCTTTTCAAATATGATGATATCTCAAAATCTAATTTTCGCGACTCATGACTCATTTTCCTGAAACACTCCACATATGGAAAGATTTTTCCACAAAGAACACAAGTATATTATACCTTACCTCATATGCACTTGTTAACTGAAGTTTGTGGATGAGTGGAATGATTGTATGACAACACACCATGGCAGCCATCAAGTAGCCAACTCCCACCAGACAAAACATGGTTCCATTGACCATTATCTCTGGAGGTATTCCGATAATAAAGATGGCAGAAATGAAAGAAGCCAATATGCTGAAGGATACTGGGAGCACCTGGAATTTGATTAAGGGATACCAATGAAAACTCTGAGAGCCCCCAAAACCAGTCAAAACCATATGTCATAGAATTAGTTTTTATTTTAGGGATCACTGACATTTACTACAGGAGTTAAGGAGGAAAAGGGGTTTTTCTCCCATTTTCTCAGAATAACAGATGATTGAATCATGCGATTTCCCATTAAAATCTGCATATACATAACTGACATATTATTTAACACCCCCCCTCATCCACCTCCCCCTAAAAAATGATAAAAAAAAACCCAGCTTACATCGACTCAACATGTTTACTTCATGACCTTTCCTACTGCATTTATAGAAATGTAGTGAATTTGCTTTATAGCAACTGGTGCTAATTACTGAATGAACACCAACCCAGGTTCTCTTTCAACACCTCTAGATCTGGATTTTGACAAAGGCAAAGAAAGTCTCAAACACGGAAATAGTCTTATTTAAGATTTATTGCCACCCACGACCAGTCTGAACCAACAATTTCTACAGTCAGGAGCAGGTCTTAAGGTGTGTTTCCACCGGATCGCTTGTAACTGCGCTCATGGCTCGCTGTTGCTTTGCTTGTTTATAGTGCGCTTGTCATTCGCTCTTCATCTGCTGATATTTTTCGTGCAAGACATGCGCAGAGCAATTCTACTGGTTTGCTTGTTTCCTTATGAAATCAATGGTAAATTTCTTGGTCCGCTCTTACTGTGCTCTTGGACCGCTACTTAAACAGGCATAAAAAGCGCCATATAGTTGCACTCATATCAAACACAGCAGTATGAGCGCAACATAAAAAAAGCACAAATAGCGGTTTTTAAGAGCGTATAGAAAGCGGTGTAACTGATTCTATTACACCACTATGGTTTCGCTCTGTCTTCGCTTGATAGGCGCTCTAGGAATTAAAAAGAGTGGACCATGAGTGGACCAAAAGAGCGAGCCAGTGGAATCACAGCCTTAATTACACTAAGAAGGGTATCACACCAGGCGTACACATTACCAAGTCACACAGTACATAAAACTTGGTAGTACAGGAATACAGTGAAAGGTTATACATGATACACATTCTGCTGCGGTTGAATACATTATAAGAATCCTGTAAATGGATGATGATAGTAAAACATAGCTGTCTTTTAACTAGCACATTTCCGAAAACTCATTCCGTGCCCAGTCAAACATTGACGTGGACACGGAAATGTCAAGGACATAAGACCATACAATAACAAATTTTTAATTTTTGAAAAGGTCATATAACAGTTGATGCGGAGGGGTATTTAAATCTTCTGATCCACTACAGAAAGATATTACCTGTGCATTTCGCCCTGCCATGAGAAATTCAGCGCTTGTAACCCTTTTCCGTCGCTTGTCCTGAATTGCGAAATAAATACCGATGCCCAGAGACAGCAGTATTGAAGCTGAGAAGACCACATAGTCGGCCCAGTGGAACCTCTCTGAAGGGGTAGTCATGGCTGGAAAGAAACCTAATAAATAGATAAATAAATAAAAGTGTGAATCCAAGAGAAGTGTGTTACATTCAGAAACATGGTTAGGGACTGTTCATAATTAACCACAGAGGGGGGGGGGGGCTGAATTTGTGAAAATTTGGTGAATTTGTGAAAAATTCTTGTGCAAAATTGTACGAGCCCCTCAATATCTTGTGCAAAATGTCTTGCCCTCCCCTTGAAACGTTGTGCAAAATTTCATGACCCCCCTACATCTTGTAGTTCTGAGGTTGCACAAAAAAGGTGCCCCCCCCTTCAGAGTCCCCCCACACCACAGTGGTTAAAAATGAAAAGTCCCTTATCAATCAAATAAGATGCTATTGAAACTTTATTAAGATATAAGAACCAAACATTAACATAATAATTAAGGCTATTAGTAAGAATAGCAAGGAGCCTGGAGTGAATGATTGTACAAACCAAAACGCCTATATATAATTATCGTTGTCCAACATTTAAACAGATTAAAATCAAGTACAGTAGATAGTGCTATTACTGTAAAACTTTGGTAATAGGGAGATTTAGCAACCACAACTCACCAACAAAACACTACGCATCCACTAACTATTATAGCATTAATACCCGAGGTTTTGGATGGTCTAAGTGGTCTGTTGCCTGGTGGATAATTCGAGGGGCGTTAGCCCCGAGAATTTCCACCAGGCAACAGACCACTCAGACTATCCAAAACCTTGGGTATTAGTGCTTTTAGACCCGGTTTGGTCAGATTCGACTGTTATTTACCACTTACTGACTTTTATTTACAAGTTCTTTCAACATCTATAACCCCCATTCCTTACCGGAAGTTGCCAGAAGTGATTGCCGTGGTCTATTGTGACAAAAATACACCCCAGAATCTGACCAAACTCGGTCTAAGTGTACATTACTACCGCTGTGGGGATATCTCGAGAGGCGCTAGGCCGAGGGCATCTGCATTGCAGGCCTCTCAAGATATCCCCACAAATGTCAAGTAATGTACTATAGTTAGTGGATGCGTTAGTGCCTTGTGGTTGCTAAATCTCCCTGATATGATAAAACTTTAGTAAAATTGTATTAGGTAAGATAGGGCTGCAGACGAAAAGCTGTGAATGCAACAGAGATGTTCCCTCAGATTTGTTATCAACAAACAAACAAACAATAATGTGCGACCGGCATTGATGACCCAACTTCCACTAATAGAATCTCCTAGCTATTTAGTCAACGTTTTGTTTCAGTGAAGCCCCAACGGCATAACTAGTAACCACAAATCCTGCTGTCTAAGTGCATTACATTTTTATCCAAAGACTTAATATCATTCCATATAGTATTTACCCTACATTTATCTAATTAACCTACCTCCAGTTATCTAATTAACCTACATAATTTTATTTTATTTTAATTATAGTAGCAACCCCTTGGAAGAGTTATGGTCCCATAGAATAGGGCCACCCTTTTCCAAAGTGGATTATTATTACTTATTATTTGTTAACTTGTGCTACCTAGTGCCTGGAATAAACAATAAACATTACAATGTAATAAAGGTTCCTTACCAAGTTGTTTGTTTGCTATGTCCTCCCAATACAAGGGTAATGAGTGCTAGGAAATAAACAATAAACATTACAATGTAATAAAGGTTCCTTACCAAGTTGTTTGTTTGCTATGTCCTCCCAATACAAGGGTAATGAGTGCTAGGAAATAAACAATAAACAATAAACATTACAATGTAATAAAGGTTCCTTACCAAGTTGTTTGTTTGCTATGTCCTCCCAATACAAGGGTAATGAGTGCTAGGAAATAAACAATAAACATTACTTAGCACTTATAGGATGAGTTGCCGCACGGAGCGTAAATAAAGGACGAGACCGCAGGTCGAGTCCTTTATTTACGCTCCGTGCGGCAATGAGTCCTATAAGTTGATTATTATACATGCCTAGTTTTGCATGCAAAACATGCTTAATTAAAGATACATTAACATAATTTGCAATATCTGGTGTTCGTACAAGAGGAATATAACTAGAAACAGTTGAAATGTTGGAGAAAGAAAGCCCTCGCACACGGCAAACTTGCGGCGGCAACCTTGCGGCGGCAATCTTGCACCACCAAACTTGCGTCGCCATGACAACGCGCCGGTAATGTACTAGTCCAATACCACGTTACAAGTAATGTGCGGCTGTCGGGGCCTCAGTATTGAATGCGTGTATAATAAAATGTAATAAAGGTTCCTTACCAAGTTGTTTGTTTCCTATGTCCTCCCCTGCAGTGTATTGCTTGCTAGCAGGCAGTCAGTACTAATCACTGTTATGGATATGTTATGTGATGCTCCTTCTGCCACCTTTGTAGTACGATAGAAACGATTCCACGCCTTGCAGACATAGTTGACCCACATGGGGGCCAGGTGGTAAAAGGGTCATATTTTCAGAATATGTACAACTGGCACATGCATAGATTTAGTAAATTCTGCTAAATTAGACTGCAATTTGGTCAATACTAGGTAAATGTGAGTATATTTGGCATTGCATTGATTCTAGCAACCTGTTTGGTTAGGTTGAACTGTATTTGTGAACTTTATTTTTGTCTTAAATTTGGGATATTTAAGGGGATTGATGAAAGTGAATTGTACATTTTCTGGCAATTTCACCCAAAAATATGTACAATCAAAGGCTATAATATACATTTAATAAATTCTGGTGAACAATGATAAATTCTTAAATACATTTTGCTATTGGTTGGTGTATTTGGCATTGATTAATAAATATTGGTAATATTGAAGTGTATTTTGAACCTCATTATTGTTTTAAATTTGTGTTATTTGAGGGAGAAGTCACCAGAAAATGTACAATTCACCTTCACTAATCCTCTCAAATAACCCAAATTTCAGACGAAAATAAAGATCAAAATACAGTTCAACCTAACCAAACAGATTGCTAGAATCAATGCAATGCTGAATATACTTAAATTTACCCATTATTGACCAAATTGCAGCCTAATTAAGCAGAATTTACTAAATGTATACAGCTGCCAATTGTACATTTTCTGAAAATCTGACCCTTGAGAGGCCCTGGGCCATATATATGCCTGTAATCTGGGACATGGGGGAAAGAGGGTCAGTACAATATCTTGTGAATTGACTTCATCCTTACCAATTGGGCCATGTCCTCTGTAATCCAGAGGATGCATGGAATAAAAACGCATTGTCAATAAAAGAATGAAATGAAATGTTATTTTGTTATATAACTCCTTATACCTAATTTTCTAGAAATAGAGCAGAACTGCTACAGCAGGGACTTCCTCCCTTTTCCACTAAATAGTTTTTTTTTATTCATAAGAGGCCTATATAATTAAAGACAGTTACAGAAAAACGCAAAATTCATTGTGAATGTGTTTATGCGTTGCCTAGTAAGCTAATATTATAGTAAGATGAATACAAGGTGAATATAGGCCACCGAAGACACGATACTGTGCTATTCTTGCTTTTATTCCATGATTCTTACCTCACTACAACTTAATTTGCATTGATTTCATCAAACTGTGTTGTCCGCATAGTCTTGAACGGTCGTGACGTCACTGTAAAAACAGCGAGTTTATATTGTACATCTTGTATATATTGTACGCTCACGGCCAATTCATGGAATAAAATATAATGAAAATAATAACAATAATCTCACCACACTTACACGATGCACTTTTTAATAAAAAAAATCAAAACTGCAAGTCATGCAAAGGAGGTAGTGTCTGCTCTAACAGTTCTTGTAACTACTCCCAATGCTCTATTGTTACAAAATTATGTTTAACAGGATAACTTATTCAAGTCTTACATAATATTATAGTAAATAAAATAACAATAAAAGGAAATAAAAAAAGTAAAACTGGCATGCCACATGCCACAAAGTGAGGTCATATATGGGTCAGCTTTTCAGAAAATGTACAATTGTCAGAAAATGTACAATTGTCAGCTGTATACATGTAGTAAATTCTGCTAAATCAGACTGCAATTTGGTCAATACTAGGTTTATTCGAGTATATTCAGCATTGCGCTGATTCCAGCAATCTGTTTGGTTAGGTTGAACTGTATTTTGAACTTTATTTTCGTCTGAAATTTGGGTTATTTTAGAGAATTAGTGAAAGTGAATTGTACATTTTCTAGCGACTTCACCCAGAGACATAGACTGCAGTTATGATGCACTCAGTCAGGCACTTTCAGTATGCTCTGAATAGACTGATAAATAGGGATCAAATGTGTTCTCATGGTCGATCCAGCATTTGAAAATTTAAGTACCCGCTTTCCGCGAAGTTTTAAGGCAATTTAGTATCAAATTTGTATCAAAACGCGGACAAATTATATGCCCAAAACGACCACTTTTTATAATTTCAATGACACTTATTTAACATGATACCATTTTACCCCGACTTTTTTTGGCGAAACGCGGACAATTTTATGCCAAAGGCAGCCCTTTTTATGATTTCAAGGAATCTTGTATAACATAATAACACTTTCACAAACATGAAGGAATATCCCATGTAAACATGACTTGATGCGGAGTTTCTGTCATAATATTCTGTGCCACAAGTTAGTCAAATACTGCTCTGGCATTAAAAACAACCCCTTTTTCTGAAGAGTTCAGTTGCAAAATTCATACCCTTATTTTCGATTTCTGGATCCGCGTTTATGGGTGAAAAATGACCCCTTTCTCCGCGAAATCGGGAACAATCATGTATAGAATTTTTTTTATATATATTTTTATTTAAAATTTCATTTAGAGGCGGCCAAGCCTTGGTGCGTGTGTGTGTGTGTGTGTGGGGGGGGGGGGGGGGGTAGGAGGTGGGATTGAGCTTTGAGCATCGAGTATTGGAAATACCCATTGTGCTAAGAAATAGGGGGTTATGCAATTTTGATTAATATATTTTTATTTTAAGTATATTCCTCAACATGGCTGTAAATCATCATAATTAAACATAATTTAAATGTCATGGGGAAATAAACACAGAAAAACATTTATTGAATAACAAAGCATAAATTTATAAAGCCCCCGAATAAAGCTATTGCGACATAAGGGTCAGATTTACAGAAATGCACAATTGGCACCTGTATACATTTAGTATAGCCACAAAATTCTGCTAAATTAGGTTGCAATTTGGTCAATACTGGGTAAATTTGAGTATATTCAGCACTGCATTGACTCTAGCAATCTGTTTGGTTAGGTTGAACTGTATTTTAAAGTTTATTTTCGTCTGAAATTTAGGTTATTTGAGAAGATTGGTGAAGATGAATTGTACATTTTCTGGTGATTTCACCCATAAATACCCGGTATAAATACCCCCGAAAATGAACAATATACAACTGCTACAATATAAGCTCCTATTTGAGACTATATCTAGGCTACGGTACAGCTGAGAAGAATATCAATCTTATGGTTATAAATGGTGTCGACGAATCCACTAAATAAATATAAAACAAAAACGAAAACACCCAAAGAACCACTCTTAAGCCACCATACATAGGGGTACTACGCGCACCGGTGCAACGGGTAGTATCCGCGACATTGGTATTTGTTTACATCTTTCACCCTTTCACCAATCTGCCTGGGCCTGACTGTGAGGGACGGCGAGATTGCAGCAAAACACTACTTTTATTCACTCTACTCTCTCTCTCTCAGGTCAGTCTCATTGAACTGTGATAACTCTGTATTTGGCAAGTGTTAATCGGCGAGTATGAGGTCGTAGTTGTGGATGGGAAGGTGATTTCTGACCACTTCCTCGCCGTGGTACCGTGTGAAACTGGTAGTGGTAGATCGCACACGAAACACCAGATGCCAGTGGTGCCAGTACAGGTCTGTGACTGACTGGGCCAGCCCCAGCTTTTGATCTTGATCTCGATCTGCCCTGGTGTGTAGGATATTGACCGGTTCTTTTCTTGACTCATTTCCAAGACCCGCCTCCCCAGCTGTTAAAGCTTTTCTAAATTCGTCTTACACTATAAAGTATAATATTATTGTAAATTAAATAAGGGGGCGTGGTCATTCCGGTTGTTCCGGACCAGGCTTGTTGTAGGCCTACAGGGCCTACAGCCTACAGACCATGTTCAGTTATTCATCCCAGTTAAAGGCTATACCCCAGTTGACCCCAACCCTCGGTCCACCTAATGAGTTTGCGAATTCTTTTTTTCTTCATCTGCCAATTTGGCTGCGGAATGTAGTGATTTACCAGCCCACAAACAAATGTAGGCCTACCCGCCCACAAATTATCCCTCATCAACAGATGAAGTTGGTGGAAAAATAATTTTCGGGCATTAGTCTATAAATCATAAAATCGACATAAAATCGTGTTGTATAATATTATATACTGGTAGTATCGTATCACAAGTTTTGACGTGAAACGTATCACGAACGTGAAATATGTCAATAAAAGTTATTAAAAAAAAAATCGTATATCTCCCCCCATCACCCTTAATATTTAACCATCGATTATTTAAATCGTCAATAAATATTTATGAATTACGCATGACTGTTGATGAATACGATATTATGATTATATCATATTGTAAAATAGAGGAATATCTCACAGTATTATAGAAAGAGATTTAAGGCCAAATATTAACAGAAAATAGCAAAAGAACATATAATCATTAACGGGTTGTATTCATGCGTTGTCTAGCTATCAATTTTCTTAAATTAAGTACAGAAATTACATTTTTATCTTGATGTATTTAACATTCGTCATGGTATTTTAAGCAAGACCGCAGTGGACCATAATTTTAAGTTTTGACCGCAATTTTCTGAACATAAAACGTGAAGGAAATTATCATTGAGTACCATCTCCATTTCCCAAACCATGTACTGTCAAAAAGCTCTTAATGAATGATAAAATAATAGAATGTAAGGATGAATGAGTAGTAGGCCTATACTATAGTCTACTATAGTGATAATAGATCTATTCAAATATCTGCATAGGTGAAATTATTTTTCTTAGGTTTTTTATTTAGGTATTTCTATTAAAGCACTCTCATTGTTAATTGTGTTTCTCATGCAATATTAATACAATATACAATATAAATTTACAAATAACCTCATTGATTGCACATAATGTTATTGTGTATAATTTGTGTATAATATCTGTGTATAATATCATGTATGAAAATGTATCACAATCCATATGGCCTGTAAGTGAATAAAAAAAAATAAATAAAAAAAAATAGGATCGGTCAGGGAGTCTTAATTAGTCGTATTCACCATTATACTTGTTGATTTTTTACTGATTAATGCTAATTTACACTTATGTTTAGTTTAGTTGGTTGAGAAACTGGAATTCTCTCTCTTAGAGATGGTAGATGGTTTGATTTTGCATTTTAAAATAAAGTGCAAAACACAGTTCAACCTAACCAAACACATTGCTAGAATAAACACAGTGCCAAATATACTCGAATTTACCAAGCATTGATCACATTTCAGTCTAATTTCGGAGAATTTACTAGATGTGTACAGCTGCCAATTGTACATTTTCTGAAAATCTGACCCATATTTTGAATTGGATTGTAGATGCGAGAGGTTGGTGAGGATGAGTCGGGAGACGAGTGTAACCTTGGGTAAGGAGACGGCTAAAGGCAGGCTACTCTGGACCATCACAATAAACAAGGACGACTACAGCACACAGATACAGAGTGAGTAGTTCAATAGGGGAGTTGCATAGCCGCCCTTTTGAATTGATTCCCATGGACTTATGGGACTAATGGTACAGTGTAAAATCTATAGAAAACATGCCATGTTCAGCATGGAATATTTATCAATGCTCTAATGTCAATATCCATGTGTTATACATCAGTAAAGAATGGTGATGTGATTCCAACGTCTCAAGTCATAGGAAATAATTTTATATTTTTTTGTGTGTTTTTCTTTTGAAGAAAAATATGGTAAAAAATGTAATTAATGTCCATTGTAAGCTGATAGGGGGAGCAAAGCTTATGGGTAAGATTTTCACAAAATGTACAATTGGCAGCTGCAAATTCTGCTAAATTAAGCTGCAATTTGGCCAATACTAGGTAAATCCGAGTATATTCGGCATTGCCTTGACTCTAGCAATCTGTTTGGTTAGGTTGAACTGTATTTTGAACTTTATTGTCGTCTGAAATTTGGGTTATTTCAGAAAATTGATGAAGTTGAATTGTACATTTTCTGGTGACTTCACCCATATTATTATCATTATTATTATTGTGTATGATTTTGTTTAAATTGCATGACTAATATTAAAGTATGACTAATATTAAATGTACTTAGATACAAATATAATTGCTGTATCTGATAGTAGAAGATGATAACATAGTTAACGCATGAATACAACATGTTTAATTCGTTTTACATATACTTTTTTTAGCCGGGTTGGAGGGCTGCAGGGGCAGGAAGCTGGTACCTCACAGCCACAGGAATATCTCAGCAGCCAGAATGAACATGGACCAACAGATCAGACTCAAGACAAAGCAAGGGTAATTTACTTTTGAATAGGGGACTTGCATAGCCGCCATTTTGAATCTTGATTCGCATGGAATTATGGGACTAATGGTACAGTGTAAAATCTATAGAAGACATGCCATGTTCAGCATGGAATATTTATCAATGATCTAAAGTCAATATCTATGTATTATACATGTTTTCATGACACAAGTCCACCTCTTTCCCATCATGCATTTGGTTTTCATTGATTATTTATACAAGCAATGATATTGATGTAAACATTTTTGCAAATTTTGATAAAAATGTTGCCAAATATTTGTATGTCAGATTTGGGCTGAATCCATCCCAGCATGCACTGTGACAGACATGCGCAGTGAGACATGCAACTCCCCTAATTGAATAATGTTTATTTCTTACACACATTGCATCAAGTGACGTTGTTGTTCTCACTGGTGACAGAGTGATCAGTAGTATGAAGCAAATTTACAATTTAATCAGAACATCTCCATCATTTATACAGAAAGCATTACTTGTATGGGTCAGACTTTCAGAAAATGTACAATTGGCCTTCACCAATCCTCTCAAATAAGCCACATTTAAGACAAAAATGAGCTTCAAAATGCAGTTTAACATAACAGAACTGATACTTTAAATCAATGTGATACCAAATATACTCAGATATAACCAGTATTCATCATTTTTCAGCCTAATTTAGGAGAATTTCCTAAATGTGTAGAGCTGCCAATTGTACATTTTCTGAAAATCTTACCCGTATAGCTATGATTAGTGTCATTTTGGATGAATACAAGTAAATGTGTTGAACCAAGGAAATACCTCCCTTCTGAATCAGGAAAACTGAGGGAGACTCTAAAAATAATCAGTATTTTTTAAAAACTCCAAAAACTTAACATCGCCCCCATTCCATCATTTATAACCTAATTTCGTCAAAATTTTCAATAACAAAAAAAAAATTCGACTGGCCAAATTTCGTCAAAAAAATGATCCAAAAGTTATTCTCTTTGGTCGTCAAAATATTTGGAATCAAAATCCGTTAAAAATATCCTGAACAGTTAGAGGATCTAGATAATAAGAGTTTACTCTCTTTTTCCTTATAGAATTTTCAGTATTTTTGGCAAACCCTGACTTTCCTGCGACTAATAGTACTCAATCGTTTTCCTTGGTTTTAAATAAATCTCCCGATCTTCTTTAGAGTCCCTCAGTTTTAAAATCTCTCAATCTTCCTTTTCAAGTCCATGTATTCTACATTTTAGGAACGCTTTAAGCTCCTTCAATAATCATCTTATATATGACATGACCTACGTCTTTATATGATATGACCTACATCTAAATGCCTCTGTTGCTATTTCTCACTAGAAAATTGAATATGCTGACCAAATAATTTCTATTATCGTGTGTTGTATTTTATCAACATGAATAATGACTACAAAAACAGAAAAAACAAAAACGTTACTTCAATTGAAACTACTATGATTGTCACGGTTAGAATATACCAACTATTTCATCTTCAATGTATGTGAATATTGTTAAATTGAGTAATTTATGTACTATTATAATGTTTTTCTTAAATATTTATCCATTGGAATACGATGTATCACTAAATAGAGTCCAAATAAAATTATTTAACAAAAAAAATCTCCTGATGAAGTACATATGTTACCGAAACGTTGAGATTCATGAAATAAAACAAGAAAGCAAATTCACCGCGAGCTGGTCGTTTAGTCGCTAATTCACTATCAATTTAAAAATAAAATAATTGACTCAAATTATTGCCTCCATGTAGCTTTGTTAGAAACAATAAGAGAGAGCTCTCAGATGAAGAGGGACAGGAGGAGTCCTGGCGGGCGTTTGATACACCAGAACCACATGAGCGGGGTGCTGTCGACTTCTCCTTCCGACCCACAGGTGTTAAACGTAAGCCTTCTCTTGTCTACTTACAGGTATAAGGGTCAGATTTCCAGAAAATGTACAATTGAACTTTGCCAATCTTCTCAAATAACCCAAATTTCAGACGAAAATATAATTCAAAATACAGTTTTAACCTAACCAAACAAATTGCTAGAATCAATGCAATGCCCAATATACTTGAATTTACCTAGTATTGACACAATTGCAGCCTAATTTAGCAGAATTTACTAAATGTGTACAGCTGACAATTGTACATTTTCTGGAAATCTGACCCATAAACCACCGTCATATGCACTGCTGCAGGCGGGAGTTCAGGGAACTAATGCATGAAAAATAAGGCTTCACAATTTTTTTTTCAAACTTTGTCTTGAGAAAGAACATGGTTGGGTGATAACTTAAAGCAAAACAAAATGGATCTCACTATATTTCTTTTTCATTTACGGGACCACCAAAATTTATTATTGAAATCTGTGGGAAAAATTGATATATTCTTGGTTTTTCCAAGATTTCAAACAGATGAATCATTTCTCATTATTTCGCAAATCATTACTCCTATAACTGTTACATGTGTATAGTCTACACACCTCTGATATTGTAACTTACAATAATTAGTTCTCATCTTTCTAAAGAAAACTTAAATTTAAATCTCCTTTTATAATAGAATGGTAGCAGATAGCCTTGAAAAACATTTAATTGTTAGCGATCTTCGAAGTGGTAATCCTGCATTTTTCTCTCACGTACAAAAATAAAAACTTTCCAAAAAATATCTTGTATGTTTAGGTAAGTTTGACTTTAACCATGAAGTGCCTGAGAGCAGGGGGAGGAAGAGAATGAGGAGAACGATGGAGGAGGAGGTGACACTAGCCAACATGAGGGCAGACGCCATGAAGAGAGGTGAGCGAGCCCCCATGGAGGAGGAGGACAGTGATACCGCTAGTCTAGCCAGCTCTGAGGCCTCCTTTGTACGGAACAAGAGGTACACAGGTATGTAGAAATATGGCATTACTTAGGCTGAGATTCCACTGGATCACTCTTTTGGTCCGCTCATGGTCCGCTCTTTTTATTTCACCTAGAGCGCCTAACAAGTGAAGTTAGAGCAAAACCAGAACTGTCCAATAGAATCGGTTACTGCGCTTTCTATATGCTCTTAAAATTATACGTTGGCGCTTCTTTTTGATGTCGCCCTAATATCTAATGTGTTTGATTTGAGCACAACAACACAATGGTCTTTCTACCTGTTTAAGTGGCGGTCCAACAGCACAAGAGTGGACCAACAATCTTGCCATTGATTTCATAAGGAAACAAGCAAACCAGTGGAATCACTCTGCGCTTCTATTGCGCTAAATGTAATAAGTGCGCATCAATAATGTTTGTGTAAAGGTAAATTAAATCCTATAATGAACTAGCTGGCCGTCCCAGGAAGACCTACATAGGTAGAGGCTGCGAACCAGATTCTGACTGATGTAACTGTTTATTGATGGAATCAGAATAAAAATACAATATATATATATAAATATAAAAGCAGACAAAGAGTGAAAGAAATGCACATTATAAATAAGCAAAGCAAGAGCGAGCCATGAGCGCAGATACAAGTGATCCAGTGGAATCACACCTTTACATTACGAAGTACTATTTGTGTTGTATTGAGGTAAATTGAATCTAAAGAAAGATTGTTTTTGTGTAAATGTAGAAGTTGCTTCCTAATGTACAATTATGGGTAATACTCTGTATTTAAAATTAAAATGCATTGTAATATTATTTGGCAGAATGAAACGTATCACACTGTGACATTTTCTGACCAATACAAATCTGTTTAAAAAAAAATAAAAAAAAAATGCCCACCCTGAAATAAAGAATTTTTTTTTAAATGTTTTTATTGGCCACATCTTTTAATATATTTACAAAAAAAACGCATAACCACTTATGTGATATATCTTTCATGCGATGCCAAAATCCAAAACAAAAAATTGTCAAAAGTAACACAATAAAAACTGTTGTAGTTGATAACACATTGAATAAAATCTGTAACTAACGAATGCCCTACTCCACCACCTCAGGGGTGTCTCCACTGAGAAGGAGACGGTCAGTGCGGCTGGCCATTAAGAGGGATGCGTCTGTAATGGACACTATTCCAGGCCTGTCCAGACAGAACACAGTGGACATGACCACTCCACTGGAGATCCAAAGAATGGACACTGACAGCAAGTGGAGCAACTGGAGGAGGGATGACAACACAGGTCAGAGAAAATGGGATGTTTGTTATTTATTTTATGAACACACTGAAACTTTTTAATGGCTGTTTGATCAATAGGGGACTTGCATAGCCGCCATTTTGAATTCTGATTCGCATGGAATTATGGGCCTTATGGTTCAGTATAAAAACTGTAGAAAACATGCTATGTTCAGCATGGACAATTTAACAATTTAGCAATGCTCTGCTCAATGCTCTATGGTTCCATAGGTCATTTATAACAGATAGCAATGACATGGGTGAAAACATTCTTGCAATATTCGGTAAAACTGTTGCCAAATATTTGTATGTCAGATTTCATCAGAATCCATCCCAGTATGCACTGTAACAGACATGCGCAGTGGCAGATGCAAATTCCCTATTTCTTGAATTTTAAGAAATAAATACGAAGATACATGCAGAGATTTAAGCCAACTAGATGTAAAGATCAAACTAACTAAGCAGGAAAGGACTTTGGTGGGTCGCGAAATATAAATGAAGTCTTTTATGAAGTAAAATGCTCCTAAATTAAAGGTCAAATGACTTTTAGATGTGTTTGGAAAGAACCCAACAAAAACTAGAAAATCTTTAGTTTTTGACTGATGTTAACTGAGGGTGCAAATTTAACATACCTAGTAAAAATCCAAAGATTTGGATTTTAATTGTTTTAATTCTATTCTAATTTTGACTTTAATTGTTACTATATTCTCCTGCTACAGCCCAACTGCGGAGAGGTAGATCCAGCATGAGGATGGACACTCTACCGCTGGTGAAGGAGGAGAGCGTATCCGTGCCCAGGTCAGTCTCTTACATTTGTCCACTCTGGTTTTAATGTTATTTATCCTATTTAGTCAATTGACATGTGTTAATTAATTGTTTATATGTATTGTATGAACATGGTAGTACGATCTATAGTTAGTTTGTTGGATGGAATTCTACCAACTACTATGGATATCACTATTATTTTCGATTCGGATCTTGTTGGTTTGTGTGTCGCATAAAGTACTCAAATGAGTTTTGTTTGACTTTCTTTTATTGCCTATATGGTCCGACGTTTCGGGCTACTCAGTAGCCCTTCTTCAGGGATAGGATAAGAAGTGAGGTGGCAAGGGAAAGTACAGTCTTATATACACCGGTGAGGCATGCTGGGTAATCGATTGTTGGTAAAGTCAGCAGCCTTAGTTATAAGGAATTTTAGTATGATACTAGCATATGAGTTTTCATGTTAGTTTAGTATGAGTACCAATCGTGAAAATTGTTATACAAATGATGGAATAAAGAGTGTTTTTTTTTTTAAAAAACAGTTCAGGTAAGGCCCGGAGATAAATCAATTAAATATAATGAGTCCTAAGGTCTTTAGTAGGGTTATGTCAACCAGGTATAGGAACAAACAATATAGGTATGATACAGTTGGAAGATTGATTAAGATGGAAAGACAAGTAAAATTGATCAAGTGTTCTATTCGTATAATTTAGTCAAGTGGCTAAAGTCTAGTGCCAAGTTGCTATTGACACTGTTGAGTATCTGGGTGATTCCAACGAGCAGTGCACGGTCGACATTATAGTCTTTCGGTCTCAGGTCTCCGAGACTCATGTATGTGCTTGATGTCTGGGTTGCTTGCTCTACTCGTGTAGCCTGCGGGATGTTAACTAGAATATTATCACTTGTCAAATGGGAGTCTTCGTCCAGTAGGGGAGTGCCGCTAGAGGTAGCGGTGGAGGAATCTGTGGTGGAGGCACTGGTGGTCGGATTGGTTGTGTAGTGACCGCTGAGTTGGTCAACTAGGAGGTTTGTGCTGGGGGATAATATGTCACCTTGCACAATAATGTGCCTAATTTCTTCTGTAGATAAGACAGGGCTGGTTTTGATGACCTGCTGTTGGAGGATCGTGCGTGCACCTTCCAAATTTCTAAGACAAATTTCAGATTTGATTTTGTTGAGAGAGTCTCTCCCGTTAACAGGGGTTAATGAGGGGACATTGTGGTGAATCTTCAGTCTCTTGTGATCATGGGAGACGTCGTGTTGGTACTGGCCCATATGTATCGCTCGCTTGTCCCGCCCCCGGTCCTGGGAGTGGGCGTGGCTGGTGCTGGGTTTAAGACCAGTGGTCTCGATGATCGCCTGAAATTGTTCTGAATTTTTACCGACCTGATAACTGGCAGCCGATTTGTCTTTGGATTCCTTGGTAAAGGCAGGATTCTTGTTGGGGAGAATGTATGTGTTGTCCCCATGTCTGTTGTTTACGTGTCGGTCGTAAGCAGATTTGGTGGCATATGCTTTCTGGCAGGTGGGGCATATTATCTTGTTCCCTTCTTCGTGTAGCATCGTGAAATGGCGTTTAGCCGCCACTATCCCTAGTGTTGATTTGTCACAGAGATGGCACTTGTAGTACATTAGACCTTTGTTATTGCTCATTTTGGATGGTGATAGATGTGGTCCCGCTACGGCGGTGAGTTCAATCTGCCGCTGAGTCATGTCCGAATGTTTAGACCCAGGGGTTGCCAGGTGCGGAGTCGCCGTATCCACGCTTCTTCTAAGCGTAGTCGGTCGTTAAGGAGACACGCGCTGTTGTCAAGGGCGGTGACGCTTACGTCACCGGTCGCGTGTCCTTCTGACGTAAAGTGCGCCGCGACAGGTTTCTCTGTGCGAGCGTGATTAATGTCATTGAAGTGTTGTAGTCTTCGAACATGTAGAGAATTCTTAGTCTGGCCTATATATATTTTCTCGCATCTTTTGCATATGATAGCATATACAACACAGGTGGTTTTACAAGTGGAATGACCTACGGTGTCGTAGGTTTTTTCACTTGTGGAGTCAGAGATTTTCTGTTTGTTTACAAGTAGGGGGCAAGTCGTGCAGTTACCGCCGCAACGGTAAGTGCCTTTTTTCTTGTTGGGGGCAGGAAATTCTGATTTTGTGAGGAGGTTTCTCAGGTTGGGGTTTCTTCTGTATGCGATTATGAATTTGTGTCTGAGTAGGGGTTCATTGTTCATCGAGTTTTGAAGGATGTTGTGGTTGGATTGCAGAATGGTTTGAATGGATTTGTGGTTGTTCGACTCGTATGTCAGAATCAGGGGGATGACAGGTGGTTTTTCCACGGGGGGAGGGGGGTGGAGGAGGTGATTGCGAGGAATGGCTCTGACTTTGTCATATGTTTGCCAAAGTAGTTTTTTCGGATATCCCCTTTGTTCAAAGTGAGAAAGCATAATGAGTCCATGTTTTTTGAACTCTGCTTCCGTGGAACAGATTAGTCTCACTCGGATCAATTGAGAGTAGGGTATTGAGTCTTTCTGATGGCGTGGGTGGTTGCTATTGTATTGTAGATACAGATGTGCGTCGGTGGGTTTTGTATACAGTGTTGAGCGAAGTGAGTTGTTTTCATCGTTGTAAACTGTGACATCTAGGTAGTTGATACTGTATGGGCTGAATTCTGTGGTGAATTTGATGGTATTGTGTTGGGTGTTCAGATAGTCCAGGAAGGTTTGGCAATCAGTTTCTCCATTTGGAATGATGCAAAAGACATCGTCTATGTATCTCTTCCAAATCTTGGGTTTGATGGGTGAGTTCTCGAGTAGTTGTTTCTCCAAGTGTCCCATGAATAGGTTTGCATACGTAGGTGCCATGCGGGTCCCCATGGCGGTCCCACTGACTTGGTGGAAATATTTGTCATTAAACTTGAAGGCATTTTTGGTTAGAATCAAGTGGATTAGGCGGAGGACTATCTGTGTGGGTGGGTCTTGGATCGCTCTCTTCTGTAAGAATTCCCTAGCGGCACGTATGCCTTCGATGTGCGGGATGTTGGTGTAGAGGGCTGATACGTCCACAGTCATGAGATAGTCGCCTGGATCTAACTTATCCACTAATTCCAGAATTTCCAAGAAATGTTTTGTGTCTTTGACATAGCTGTCCAAACTGGGCACAAATGGGTTTAGAATTTTGTCAACGTACTCGGAAATCCTCTCAGTGGGTCCCCCGCAACCTGAGACAATGGGGCGTCCCGGGTTGTTAGTTTTGTGAATTTTGGGGAGGAAATAGATTACCGGGGTTCTGGGATTCAGTCTTTTGAGAATGGGGCCTGCAGAAGCTGTGAGGCCTGATGTGTTGATGCAGAAGTCGATGTACTTGTTTATTTCTCTGTTGAATTGAGTCGTGGGGTCCTTGTTGACCTCTTGGTAGTGCTCTACATTGTATAATTGTCTGTATGCTTCCTTGATGTAATCTGTAGTGTTTTGTACTACAATGGCGCCCCCTTTGTCAGCGGGCTTTATTATAATGTTGGTGTTTCTGCTCAGATTAAGGAGTGATTCTTCTTCTTCCTTACTAATGTTGGGTGGGGATTTCTTGTGTGGTAAGTTGTCAATCTGTCGTTCTATGGTGTTGATATAGCAATCAACTTCCTCGTCGTTCCCAGGGGGAGGGGTCCATCCTGATGATTCTTTTAGGGTTGAGAGGGGGTCAATTGTGATAGTGTTATCTTCATCAGTCTGGTTATGTTGGAAACAATGTTTCAGTCTTATTCTTCTGGTGTATAGGTAGGAGTCTTTTAGACGGTGGATTGGATGGTAGGTGGTGGTGCTGGGTGAGAAGGACAGTCCTCTTTTCAGGAGTTTTATTTCATTGGGACTTAGTGGGTGGGTTGATAGGTTGACCACTACTTTTTTTGGGGTTGTTTCCGGGATTTTCCGGAATCTCCGGTGTCTCCTTTTTTCATTCTCTTCTCGGTTGATTGTTTCTGCATTGCTGTGATTAGATTGGCGAGGATTCGGTTGATCATGTTCAGTTCTGTTTCTGGGCATTGTTCAGATAGAGTGTGGTGGAATGAGTCGTAGTCTGTTTGTAATTTGGTCTTACGGTGCTGCCAATAGTCAAGGAGGATATCGATTAGTTTTTTGCCCACGTCTGTTAGGGCGTTCTCCCAACGGAGTTGGTATTGGGGCGAGATCTCCGGGATCTGGCAAGGGATGTTGGGAATGAGTCCCTTGGGTGAGGTTCCCTTACTAATATGACTTGTTAGGAACTCAATGTGGTGGTTAGATTTCTCCAGGCCTTTGGTGATCTTGCTTAGAGTTTTGAATAATGCTTGGTTTTTATTTTGTATGGCTGTGTTGGCTGGTTCCTCAGGGGCAGTAGAAGTACTGGCCACTGGTTCAGCTGGTTTGGGGTTGTTGCTAGGGGGGGCGTTGGTGTTCTTTTCTCCGGAATCCGACGGTAGTTCACCGTTGTCATCCATTGGTTTTTCCGACGTCTGTTCAATCGGAGTGGTTTTTGCGGTTGCGTCACCGGTGAGTGATGCTGTTGCTAGGGGGCCTACGCCTTGGGATGTGGAGTGTCGTTGTCTTTTTGGTACTCGTGCGTGTTGTTCGTGGTCTGAGGAGTCTGAATCGGATGACATGGCTCTTAAATGAACTGGTGTTCTTGTCCCATCACTGGATCTTTCGATGCTAGAGAGTTTTGGGTGGACGTTGGTCGTGGGTTTGGGGGTCTCTCAACAGAAGTGGGTGTGGCCTAGTGTGGTCCTAGTAGGATCGTTGGATACAGGTAGTCAGGTGGTGAAAATGTTGGATGGAATTCTACCAACTACTATGGATATCACTATTATTTTCGATTCGGATCTTGTTGGTTTGTGTGTCGCATAAAGTACTCAAATGAGTTTTGTTTGACTTTCTTTTATTGCCTATATGGTCCGACGTTTCGGGCTACTCAGTAGCCCTTCTTCAGGGATAGGATAAGAAGTGAGGTGGCAAGGGAAAGTACAGTCTTATATACACCGGTGAGGCATGCTGGGTAATCGATTGTTGGTAAAGTCAGCAGCCTTAGTTATAAGGAATTTTAGTATGATACTAGCATATGAGTTTTCATGTTAGTTTAGTATGAGTACCAATCGTGAAAATTGTTATACAAATGATGGAATAAAGAGTGTTGTTTTTTTTAAAAAGTTAGGTTATCTGTTAAGCCTGACTCAGGGAGCTCGGTCCGGTGCAATGCCTGGGATTGTGTAATGAATGCTGACTAACTGACTGACTGGAAGGCCTGCAGCCATGAGAGAGCCATGTTCTAATGTTTTCTGTATATTGAAACATGTGAATAAGGATTAATAAACAAGCCGTTCAGCACTCCAAATTGAAGTACCTTTTGCTTACAGCTCAACTAGTTCCACTGGAATATCAACAAAACTATAATTATATTTAATAGTTCCCTCATCTACAATATCTCATTTAATTGACATTGAGTTATGGAATGTCCCTGAGCTCCCAAAAGCGACATTCACACAATGATGCCCCTTCTTTAAGATAAGATGAGATTTTCTTTAAAAGAAAAGATTATCAAGCACCTTCATTACAGCATCTCTGTGAAACCTATGACTCATGTAAATCACATGTATTTTCTATAAACAAATGTGTAGATCTGCATGTTGGGATATAGATGTACTAGGGGACTGTTCATTTTTAACCACAGGGTGGGGAGAGGAACATTTTCAGTGGGGGGGGGGGGGCACCTTTTTTGTGCACTCTAACAGTGTGTGGGGGCCATCTTTTTTTGCAAAGACTCAGAACTACAATGATGTACAAGGGGAGGAGGGATCATAGAACTTTGCACACTTCCCCCCACCCGCCCCCAGTGGTTATATATGAACAGTGCCTAACATTTTACTTACTAAATCAAATGAAGAATTGAAACAATACCAGACTTACTGATTCACGTTCTTGAGTAAAAGTGCCAATGTTTCAATTCAACATCTATCATCATCATCATTTAATTTAGTACTTGATGGAGATATAATAAACAAATTCAATTCAATTAAATAATTCCTCATTGTAAAATAACTTTTATTTTATTACAATTCGGTCGCGCATTTCTAGAAATTAGCTCTTCCAAAAAGTGTCACATTTGGGTTTAGAACTTAAGAGTTGAGTTGCAAATAAACTAAAATTATCAGGCTAAATAAAGACTAGTTACAGTACATGTGAATGAAATAATGGTTAATTACAGTGAGACAAATATTCATTTTTTCATGACAGATTATTGAAGAGGATGTCGACTACTACAGGTCTGCGTCAGATGTTTGAGAAGACAGGACTAGAGACTAAGATAGAGATCCCTAATGTGTTTGCTGACAGTCCAGCTCAGGGTAGTACAGACCCACAGGAACCAACAGCCACCACCACACTCAAGAGATTGGGTAGGTTTTTTGTTTTTTTTAAACATATCTTATTTCGACAAACAATTCTACACAGGTGGTACGTTTCAAATCATCGAAAACGATATGTAGTGAACACAGTATAAAGAGAACATTATTATCAGACTAAGAAAAATCTAAAACAGTATAATAAATAGTGTATACGACACCCTTGCATGTCCAGGGATGCAAGTCTCCAGAACTTCCAAAAACAGTTATTATTTTTTATTTCATTAAAGACCGATACAAATATTTAATCCATTCATTTGAAAAAAAACGCATCATCACTCAGTGATGTTTTCATGCGGCGCCAATTTAAATGTTGTTAAAATTTAAACAAAGAAAGTAGAAACAATCCCTCTCAAATTTCTTTTTTGAAATCCCCTCAAATATCAGTAATTCAAATCAATAAATCATCAATAAAGAGGAGACAACATGGAAATATATTTGTAACTTTGCAATTCAAAGCCATGCATGAAACTAATAAATGTAAATATCTTGTGTACAAATACTTAGGCTCGACTACAATGAAAAGACTAGGTACGTCAATATGTAACATGTGTGGATTTAAACAATTAAATCACATTAGCATTAAGGTCAGCTAAGGTAGGGGTGTGCTTTCATGACAGACTTTCAGTTTCCAATAAATAACTATTGAATAATTACAGAGAAAATATTTTGGTACTCCAAAAATAGGTATTTTGGTACTCCAAAAATAGATATTTTGACACTCCAAAAATATGTATTTTGACACTCCATAAATAGTTATTTTGACACTCCAAAAATAGGTATTTTGATACTCCCAAAATAGGAATTTTGATACTCCAAAAATAGGTATATTGATACTCCAAAAATAGGTATTTTGACACTCCAAAAATAGGTATATTGATACTCCAAAAATAGGTATTTTGACACTCCAAAAATAGATGAAATTACACAATTGATTTCAATTTTGTGTCTGCATTTCTATACATTAAGTGTCTGTTTCCTGTCTAGATTCCATCTATAAATGATGATATAAGTGATATGACATACTAGTTTTAAGTAAGTGTTTTCTATACTAACCAATATCTATACTATAAGTTATAACCTAGAGATTCTGGTCTGCCAATTATTTATCATTCTGTTTTTTATATTATATGACACACCTTTAGACCATTATTAGGGCGATCTGTTTGTTAGATATAGTTGTCCAGAGAGTGTGATGGCACCAGAGGCCTATCGTCAGAGTTTGAGGGGAAGTCTTGGGCTATTTACGTTTTTGTTTTTGTAGGCAGACATTGCCCACCATCCCGCCCACCATTCTCCTTACTGTCCCGCCCACCCTCCTCCAAAATCGTTTAATTTTAATGTTAAGTCAACGTGAAAAACAATCGCCGACCCGGCGCTGTTTTACACATCATACGGTGGCGCTACCTCATGGGAGGGTGAGAAACCATTCTCTCAGCTGTCACGTGACACGCCGAGCATGGAGCAATGGCATCGGAACACCGATCTATAGAGACCTAGAGGCGTCAATGCGAGAGGTCTGTTATGTAGTAATTATACCAGTAAGAGCTAAAAAATCTTGGTCCAATCTCTCCCTAAGGCTCTAACTTAGGCACTCATGTAACTTTTGGGTGTTGGACAATGAGAAATAGAGGGGGTTTCCCGATCATGGAGGAAGTTGTATAGTACATTTGGCATCTCCGAAGGAGTGATGGCGAATGTTCTTGCTTTGGTTATGCAGTGCATGCATGTTATGCAGTGCCATTTCGCCGGTCGGTCCAGCTGATAACATTATGCAATTATACATTTTTCTCAGTCCTAGCTGTTATTGAAAATATCTACGAATTGTGTAATACAATCGATCCAGAAGAGTTATATAGACTATAAAAAATATGAAAAAAATAAAAGAAAGAATGAAAAAGCCCGGAGCATCTACCTGGTACATTCATAGAAAATATACATTAAAAAACAACTGGGAATATAATCCAACCCAAAACATATCAAAATATAAGAATAGTGGGAAAAACAAACATACAATATTCACTAAAAAATATCTCCTCATCCTGTATTTCATAACAAGGAACTAGGCTGTTACGATAAAAGATCTCACCAAGTTTACTCATTGTTTGACCTGTAGGACTAAAGTTATCAATTAGTTGCTGCTGTTATATGATTCAGGCCTATACCTCATAACATGAGTACATTTGCTAACATTTTTGTCATAATAGCTGAGAATGTAGCTTTAAATTACACCCGATGATAATAAGGGACTGTTTATAATTTTATAATTAACCACTGGGGGGGGGGGAAATTTGTGAAAAATTCATGCGGAAAACTGTATGACCCCCTTAAAGTCATGTGCAAAATTTCATGACCCCTACATAAATGTTGTTGGTACTTTTATTTATCTGTGGATAATGTCGGCGGGTCTAAACTCCCAACAATTAGGGAGGGTTTCAAGCTCTGCCGGACACGGTGGTTAACATATTTAGTAAGAGTAACAATCCACCAGCACGTCAACGACATGAAGGTGGCCCTTACTTCTTGTGGTTTTAGTATAATAATCGTGATTTATGCAAGAACAAGCTCCAGCGGTGCAATTACGCAGGATATAAAGTCAATACTGTTTGCATTATTACTAGACTAGTCAAGGGACCAGGAGAATCACTCTCTTTATACCACTTTAGACATTCAGTGGTCATTTCTAGTTAGATCAATGTATGAGAACGACTAAAATGAGACATATATGTGAGCGTGAGACATGCGTAGACTGAGGATTTGATAATAGAGGAATCAGCAAGGAGACCAAAAGGAACCAATGAAGGAGGAGGGGGAGGTAGAGAGACCTAGTGTTACTACTTCAAGTAAGGGAACCAACAAGGGGGTCATAAGCCATAAATGGGAGAATAAGTTAGGATAGCTAATTCTAGTAGATGAAGTTATTATCTTCCCAAATAGCATTTAATCTAGCTTTTTTTGTAAAGGTTTTGGATGTATCGGCTCTTTGTGTTTGGGCCTCAAGATGGTTCCAATACAGGGGCAGCTTGTACAATATAGAGCGTCTTATGATTTCTAGCCTGGGAATCGGGCATTTAAATACAATTTTATCAGGGTTGTGCTGACGCGTACAAATGGGCCTTAGATCCAGTCGATCGATATTTTCTCTAGCTCTGTAGGCCTGTTGTAACAAATGAAGCCTCCTCCTCTGCTTGAGTGGGAGCAAGTTGAACTGATCATGAAATTGGTCAACATTTTGAAACCTATTAGTTCTAGTTATTATCCTAAGGGCTCTATTTTGAAGGGTCTGGAGAAAAGTTAGTTTTGATTTTGCTGCCGAGTCATAAAATATATCAGATTGATCTATTAGAGGTAAGATGGTTGCTTTGTAGATCTGGGCGCTCAGATAGACGTTCAACTTGCTCCTAAGATGTCGGAAGAGCCAGATTTTATGAGACACTTTCTTTTTGATGTTGGATAGGTGTTTTTTGAATGTTAAAGGTCCGTCAACGACAGTACCTAAGTATTTATAATCTTCGACTTCTTCTAGCTCACTCTGGCCCAAGAAAACTTTAAATGCAGAGGATTCAGCTTTCCACCTGGATCTCAGGGAAGGCCTTCTCAAAAAGGTCATAATCTTTGATTTATCTTCATTAAGAGAAATCTTGTTGGCTTTGCACCAGATCACTATGTTGGTTAGGTCAGATTGAAGTTGGTTTGTTACAATATTCAAATCACTGCCTTCCTTGCAAATAATAGTATCGTCGGCAAAGAGTTGTAGGTTAGTGTTTTTGACTTGTAAGGAAAGGTCGTTTATATATATAGAGAATAGTATAGGGCCTAGGGTTGTACCTTGAGGAACACCGCAGGTAATAAGTTTGGTTTGGGAAATATGGTTATTAATATAGACCTTTTAGATCATTTTAGTTCTGAGTCTGTGCCAAAAAGGATGCCTCCCCACACTTTTGCAGTCTGTGCCAAAAACGATGCTCCCCCCTGCTTCAGAGTTGACACAAAAAAAGGTGTCCCCCCCCCCCGGAAAATTCTCCTCTTCCACCCCCACAGTGGTTAAAAATGAACAGTCCCTAAGTGAACTTATCTCTGTCTTAGGTCGGGGTAAGTCGATCAATGTCATGCCCCTGGTGGAGGAGGGTGAAAGTACAGGAGAAGATGAGGCTGATGGAGCGACCGTTGCCACCTCGCCCCCCGCTAAACTACCCTTCAAGAGGTTCTGCAAGAGTCCACTCTCACCCCCGGGTGAGGAACTGCTGCCCAGTAAGAGGCGGAAGGTTGGTGGAGCCAATGACCAGGAACCCATGGTTTACCGGCCGCCCGGGGATGAGTCCTGTCCCATGGCTAAGATAGTGAGTGGAAGTGTGTCGCTTTATTTTGTCAGGGATTGCAAGAATTTTTTTTTTTTTTTTTTTTTTTTATTTCATTTCGGGCCAATATACAATATTTAAACAATTTTTTAGAAAAAAACGCACTATCCCTCAGGGGAGTTTTCATACGTTGCCCAATTCAACAATATCATAGGTTGTGTAAATGATTTATAGAAACCAAATGCATGATGGAAAAGATGGAAGTTGTGTGTTATAGAAACATCTAAAACATATGGATATTGATTTTGGACCACCGATAAATATTCCAAGCAAGTTTTCTATAGATTCTATACTGTACCAATACTCCCAGAATTCCATGCAAATCAAGATTCAAAATGGCAGCTATGCAAACTCCCCTATTGTTCATGTTCTGATGATTCCACCCATATACCTACAACGCCATATACTCTTCTATCTCTACTTGAGACTATTGTACTGTTTCTATTTTCCAGTAAAAGTATGTGATGTAAAAGTTAATATTCCCTAACTCACTTGTAAGAGTTGGGAGCAGAAACAAAATGAATCATTAACAAGGTTTTTTAACATTTCTCTCTAAAAGATTTCAGGGAGACTAGGAAAACCTGTGCATGCACAGATAGTATTTGAATGATTATTTGGCTTTCTTTATCCCTTTTTCTTGACTATGCATCTATCGCCTTTGTAAATGTAAGATCAGAAATAAAGTTATTACATACATGCATACATACACATACATACCTAGGTTATACTGTATGTTTGCAGGCTGCGCAGGTGGTATGGCGGGCAGGTGCACCTGAGCCCGCTACAGACCCGCTCGTGGGCCTTATAGTGATGGCAGATATCTGCTACATTGCCACCAAATGTGGCAAAGGTAAAATATTCTATATAATTTTTTTTTAACAAATTTTAAGATTCCGCAATAGCGGTACGTTTCATTTGACATGAACAAATTTAGGATAACATCTAGATCAAATTTACAAGTTGACAGAGAACTGTGAAATTATTACTTCTTTAACATTATATCATCGCTAGTTACAGCAGGTCGTGGAAAACATACAATACAAAACCTTTTTTTGTTGGTTTTTCATGTGGCTGCATTAAAAGTAATATATGACAGAGACAATAGTTCGCTTAGTTGATAAAAACAAGATCGTGGATTGATGTTGCACCAAGTCATTACATGTAGATAGTATTTCTCGTTCAATATCTTAAGTATGTATAATATAATCCTCTTATTGTATAATCCACACAAATTATTTGTTGTGTACGACATTGAATGCTGTACACAAACCCGTGAAAGGGTTTGTACTCACTGTATATACAGGGATCTAATTTCCGGGATGGCTTATATAGATCTCAAGTGAGATTACCTGGGTATTGGCTTATTCCTAAATATTCTTTTAAAAGAAGTTGAATTCTTTCTGCAACAAACCCATTTGCGGCAGGCACAAGAATAATATTGGAACTCATCTGTGCCCTAAGAGCACCCTGTGTAGAGAGATGGAGATTTGCTTTTTCTTGCAGCAACCCTGGAAACTACATTTTATAATTCCTACCTGTATCTGTAAAATCTAAATTCTCTAAAAAAGCTGCATCCACAATTTTGAGTTCCAAATTTCGTCTATATTTGTTCAAATTAATTTTGGGGAAAACCACTTAAAAATGTTGCAGGTGCACTTTAAAAAAAATATTCTGGAGAATTTTGGTGAAGTTTGTGACAGTTCCAGTGTGAGATGTTATTTTAAGTCATTGATGGAGCCCGGACCTAATGTTATATTTTTTTTAATGTTATTTTTTAAAAATCTTTATTCAGGTTATTTTTTTTACAAAGTAGTCTTGATCTTTCGACCACTTTTCGTTCTACCCTGAGTATGTATCTAAATTAATATATTCACTCGTTTTAGTCTTTGGTTTTGACATGGAGCTAAGATAATATACATATATACAATAGATATAACTATCACTAAAACCTATCTGAGGTGCATCTATGCTACTACACTCTATACTCGTCCTGGATAACAAATTTTATTGCCAAAATTCCACAATAGCAGTACGTTTCATTTGACATAAAAGAAAAATTAAGTGAAACATCTAGATCAAAGTATGAGAATATAATAATTTTACATATTAACAGAATACTATTTTACCTGTTCTCCATTATTCTGTAGTGTTGAAGCTCAGTGCTTCTGTGCAGCACGAGTCCACACTTGAACTACCTCATCCAATCAGATTCATTGCATCACATGAAAACAAGGTCATCTGCGCATGCTCCGGCGGCAGGTTCTATGGTAAGATCTATATTTAGAATTTGGTGTTCTCCACCAGTGTTATATTGATCAAGGTAAATCATTAGTGGCTGATGATACAAGCAATATAGGATAATACAGTTTGGCGCCCTATTCCTTAACAGTAAAGGGGGAAGGTGGAAGAGGGAATTGGGGCTAAGACCAGATGTATTGACCATTAAATGTCATCCACCATCGCCTCTGTCAGTAGACCGGAACGGGATGCGAGACCTGATATCCTATTACTGCTAAGACAGGAGGAATTACTCAACATAAGATACTACAAATATATTACATCACAAAAGACAATCTTGAAACAGTTGTTTTTGCTTATTTATAATATATCTTCCTGATTTGACTAGGTTTTCCTTCTGCAAATGCTGACCTAGGAATTAGATTTACATGTCATCTTATGAGAACATCTTATTATCTTATCTTAATGTGATCTGACCCAAATACATGGTTATATTTACAGATGTTACTGGGGCTGAGGCACAGCTCGTCTATGATCTGAAGAATAAAAGTCAGGTGAGGTCTTCTTCATAAGTTATCTGTATCTGTAGTTTCACCTGTAAAGCCTGGGTTCCACTGCCACGCTACTTCTACCGCTACTTCTCCCATTTCTTTGGTCCTGCTACTTTTAGAAGTGGGAGCAAGTAGCGGGGGGTAGCTGCTTCAATTCAAATGTTTGATTTGAAACGGCTACTTCCCGTCAGAGATTGTAATACATGCTGTGCATGCTTCTCATTGCCTTTTAACTGCTTCATCAGCAGTCTTCCTCTTGCCAGGTTTCGGGGCTTAGACTGTACCTGGTGTTGTTCAAGAGGTATATAATATTAATAATTATATAATACAATTAAATGTGTGTTTGACCATCATTGTGTGCTGTTGCAGGTGCTAGGGTTGGAGGTGTACAAGGACAGGCTGTACATCTGTAAACCCAAGGGTCTCCTACTCGTGTATAACCTGCACAACAAGGAACTCATCAAGATCTCAACCAAGAAGAACCTGTCAGACTGGGTGAGTAGCATTGTTCAACCCTGCACTACAGGCTCTCTCACTAGAATATATGGGTGAAGTCGCCAGAAAATGTCATATGCATGGGTCAGATTTTCAGAAATGTACAATTCACCTTCACCAATCCTCTCAAATAGCCCACATTTAAGACAGAAATGAGCTTCAAAATGCAGTTTAACATTACAGAACTGATACTTTAAATCAATGTGATTTATACTGAATATATGTATGTATATATATATCAAATGGCCCGATGTACGTTTTGAATCGATCGAGACGGAGGGTCAAATCGTACGACACCCCAAAGGGGTGGAGTACGATTTGACCCGACATACAGAGGGCCATTTGATATTTATTTCATATTTATCAAAAAGAGAAGACTATTTTAATGACATTTTACCTTGGTTTCCTTATCGGAACTTAGCTTGAAAACTTTCGAAACGTGCAAGGCAGCGCTACACAGCAGAGCGCAACGTCGGCAAACCAATGTGCGCAACGTCGGCAAACCAATGAATTTGCGTCATATTGGTCACGTGTTTATGCCCCGCTCAAATAGCACACGTGTGCTATTTGACATTTCGAATAGCACCCCCGAATAGCACCCGTGAAATCGCACACATATGTAATAAATATGTGAATATACTCAGATATACCTGGTATTCTTCATTTTTCAGTCTAATTTAGGAGAATTTCCTAAATGTGTAGAGCTGCCAATTGTACATTTTCTGAAAATCTGACCCATATGCTCTCCCTTCATTATGGGTGAAGTCGCCAGAAATATACAATTCACTTTCACAAATTCTCTGAAATAACCCAAATTTTAGACGAAAATAAAGTTCAAAATACAGTTCAACCTAACCAATCAGATTGCTAGAATCAATGCAATGCCGAATATACTCGGATTTACCTAGTATTGACCAAATTGCAGCCTAATTTAGCAGAATTTACTAAATGTATACAGCTGCCAATTGGACATTTTCTGAAAATCTGACCCATTAGTTAAGTTATAGAAGCTCAGCATGATAATAACAACAATTAAAGAACAACAGAAATAGTACAATGTATTTCTTGCCCACAGATTGGTGTTGATGACTCAGGGATCTATGTCGGCCATGTTGACGGTATCAGCAAGTTTGCCCACACTAGTGGCTCCCTCTTGTGGGATAAAGTGTTACCAGGAAAACCAATCCGAGCAGCATTGGTATGATTTAGTACAATTTCTGAAATATTAAATATTGAATTACTGGAATTTCATGAAACAATTTCTATTTTAGATATAGAATTTCATAAAACAAGATCTATAAAGACTATTTTAAATATACATTTTCATGAAGCAAGATCGATTAAATAAATAGAATTTCATAAAACAAGATTTATTTCAAATATAGTATTTCATAAAACAAGATCTATTCAAAATATAGAATTTTATAAAAGAATAATAAGATCTTTTAAAATATAGAATTTTATGATTCACAATTTATTTAAAATGATATATTTCGTACAAATAAAGTTCAAACAATCTATATAAAATATAGAATATTATAAGATATGATCTATTTTCAGCACCATGGTAACCTGCTTGTTGCCAGTCACGAGGTCGTTATTATAGATGGAAACACAGGAAAAAAACTCGGCCAAATTGGAGAATTAACTGGGAGTACGTTGTCATCTTTGCTTGATTGATTTAATTATTTTCTTTTAATTATTTGTTTGATATACAATCAACCTAGGCTTAAGGAATACTTTATTCTTTTTTAAATATCAAAGGAATTACTCATGTTGGGTGGTGAAATCATTGATAAGATTCAGTTACATTTTCTTTACAACTTCTCATCGAAAGCTTATACTAAATGAACGTTTACTAAAATAACTGGATGATACTTTTATATAAAATATTATGTTTTATTTTCGATTTAGAATTTTTTATACAGCTAAGGCTGCAATTCTACTGGATCACTCTTTTCATCCTCTCATGGTCCGCTCTTTTTATTTCACCGAGTGCCTAACAAGCAAAGTCAGAGCAAAACATTAGCGGTCCAATGGAATAGGGGATTTGCATAGCCGCCATTTTGAATCCTGATTCGCATGGCATTATGGGACTAATGGTACAGTCTAAAATCTATAGAAAACATGATATTTATCAAAGTTCTAATGTCGATATCCATGTTTTATACATATTTCCATAAAAAAAGCTTCCATTTTTCCCATCATGCATTTGGTTTTCATAGATAATTTATACAAGCTATGATATTGGTGAAAGCATTCTTGCAATTTTTGATGAAAATGTTCCCAAATATTTGTATGTCAGATTTCAACAAAATCCATCCCAGGATGCAAGTCCCCAATAGGTTACTGCTCTTTCTATATGCTTTTAACAAATTTACGTTGGCACTTCTTTTGGATGTTGCGTTTCTGCTTATTTAAGTAGCAGTCCAATAGGGGAGTTGCATGTGCCACTGCGCATGTCTGTTACACTGCATCCTGGGATGGATTCTGTTTAAATGTGCCATACAAATATTTGGCAACATTTTCATCGACATTTGAAAGAATGCTTTCACCAATATCATAGCTTTTAAAAATGATCTAAGAAAACCAAATGCATGATGGGAAAGAAGGAGGCTTGAGTTATGGAAACATGTATAACACATGGATATTGACATTAGAGCATTGATAAATATTCCATACTGAACATGACATGTTTTCTATAGATTTTATACTGTACCATTAGTCCCATAATTCCATGCTAATCAGGATTCAAAATGGCGGCTATGCAAATCCCCCTATAGCACACTGAGAGCCGACCAAGGGACTCGCTATTGATTTCATTAGGCAACAGGTGCACCAGTAGAATTGCTTTGTGCTTGTTTTGGGCTAAAAATAATACTTTATTCCATCCACAGATGGGGACGAATCTTCGGGAGCTCAGATAGCAGTTGGCGGAGGCTTGATATTCCATTTCTTCCACACTATCAGGTATCTATTTATAACCATATAGCTGTAACAAGTTCAGGACAGCATTCAGAAACAATTTAATGATTTAAAATTACAAGGTCTAGCAGCAAATTTACAGAACGCGTCCAGTACAGGGCGCAAAATGTTATCCATTAAGGGGTAATATTTAACTAATATTTACTATATGAATATCATATTTTATTGAAATCTGCAAATTATGTATAAACCTAAAAATTGACATGTTGATATTAAGATTTATCAGAATGTTTGCTAGGAAGGGTCCCTTGGAAGATCAAGATCTACTACAGGTGCTGAAAGAACCATCCTGTTTCATATTGTTATAGTTAGAATGTAAATGTATAAAGGGAAATAAAGTTATTTATATATATATATATGTATATATATATATATATATATATATATATAACGGGTCAGATTTTCAGAAAATGTACAATTCAACTTCACCAATCCTCTCAAATAACCCACATTTAAGACAAAAATCAGGTTCAAAATACTGGTCAACCTAACCAAACAGACTGTTTGAATCAAGGCAATGCCAAATATACTCAGAAATACCCAATGTTGATGACTCTTCAGTCCAACTTAGCAGAATTTACAAAATATGTTGATGTGCCAATTGTATATTTTCTGAAAATCTGACCCATATATAACTGCCTTAAGTCGTCAACAATCAATCAATCATTTCCACCTCAGTCGACTATAAACACGTTTGGTGTTTCATTTTATTTATTACTTAATCATTTTCTGTTTTATTAATTCTTGCCCAGGTGCTGTGACTGTGATTCTGGGCGTACAGTGTATGATCTGACCCCTCCCTCATCTACCTGTCTATGCATCAAGGTGAGAATGGCATATACTACCATGTCTAGATCAGTATTGATAATATTTAACAGAGAAATTGCAGACGAACACTGCGCCCAAAAGTGAATTTGGGCGATTTTCAAGGCAATTCTCTATATAGACAGAATTTACCATATAATTTGAGATGACATACATATTTAAGAACAATTTCAGGCGACCTAATGGCCAAGGTTTCAAATTGAATTACATGTGTTATGGTATATAAATGATCTAATAAAATGATATAATAAGATCTATTATACGAGTGAAGTCACCAGAAAATGTACAATTCACTTTCACCAATCCTCTCAAATAAGCCAAATTTTAGACGAAAATAAAGTTCAAAATACAGTTCAACCTAACCAAACAGATTGCTAGAGTAATGCAATGCTAAATATACTCGAATTTGCCTAGTATTGACCAAATTGCCGCCTAATTTAGCAGAATTTACTAAATGTGTACAGCTGCGAATTGAGGGGATAGGTGATAAATATACTTTTAATAATATACATAGAAAACCTTTTTGAGTCATAAAGTTGAGTTTTGTTAATTAAATTAACATAAGGACATATCACATTAATATTATTCATCAATTAATTAATCAATAAGTTATAAAGCAAAAATCAACCATAGAAATGATTTGTGTCACTTGAATAAAGAATTATTTCTGCATTTTATTTCAGTTTTATAAAGGGAGATTATTCTTCGTAGAGGAGGGTGGAGTATCTGCTATAGACTTCTCCCCAGACGTTATCAACGCAGCAATGGTAAGTAGAATATAATAGGGAGGTTCCGCAAGCAAACGTATCTCAGTTACGTAACCGTATCTTTTATCGTTTATCCGTATCTTTTTTGTGACTTAGGTCGTATTTTTATGTATAAAATTGTGAGATGAAACATTTTGCTTGATATGTTATGTTATGTTTTTCCCGCCATGTTTTGCCGAACCTCTTTCTTTCTTTTCACGTATGTTGGTATATCAGAGATACAGATACGTTTACGTTTACGTACACGTTAGGCTTGCTAAACCTCCCTATTATGTGATGTGTTACAGCAAAATCAGCTTCATCTCATCTTTGATTTGAAAATATTTTTTATTTGCCATTAAAGGGTACAACTTCTGAATTTCTCCATATGTTTTCGTCAGTAGCCCTAGTCTTCACCTTTTATACTTTTTTTTTTTTACATAATCATTCTGATAATATATGATATTATTTTTAAATGATAATCATCAATTTTCCAAGTGTTAACTATATAATAAATATGCAGGTACATTTTATACGAGGCATGTTTTACGCTAACAAAGCTGGTTAACTCTTGATTTACTTTGCCTTTCATTGTTATTATTATACAATGAAATATTAAAAATGAAAGGAAGTAATCAACACAATTAAATCAGAGAGTGGTTACATTCTGGTATCATCAAGAAAATCAGCAAATTTTGAAATCATACAAAGTCAGCAATAGATAGTTAGTTTGGTATTATATATGCGAAGTTGGCAGTGTCAATATATTGTCCATTGGGTTAGTTTCGTATGAAATATTAGATTTCGTTAATTTCCCAAAATGTCTTTATTTATAGAGTAAAAAAAATTCTGATGCATATTGAAAATGATAATTATAGTCTTAATTCCTTCTTGGGCTCTTCAAGTCTCTAAAATATTAAAAACAGTTAAAATATATAAAAAGAAATGTTTTTGTTTGCAGAGAGGGGAAACTCTTGGACCAGTAGATGTGCCTTTAGGTGCCCCAGCACCCGGCAGAGGGGGTAGGAGGTCGGCCCTGAAGAGACAGTCCACCACTTTATTACTGAAGAGGGGTGGCAGCAAGCGGGACCACCCGGATGGACCGTCCCCCCGCAAAAGATGTCTTCTCAAATCTAAAGCTTTAACACTAGGAGATACCTCGTTATTATCTGCCTTAGAATAGTTATTTATATTTGAGATTTAATTTGAGTTTTTGCTTATTTTGCTAATTAGCCATATTATGTCAAAGTGAAACAGTAGTTATTATATGTGATGTGTTATAGAAAAATGGATCGCAAGTCGCAAAAAATGATATTTTTTCAAATTTTTTTTTCAATTTTCTTTTTTCATGGGAGCCCTTGGTCAGAATGAATAGCGCTGTTGGTAGCATGCATATACACACCTTGAATTTCAAGACAATGTATTAAATATACCCTTGGATTTCTAAATTCATCTTTATGGAGTATATTTAGCTATTTTAGTATTAAATGTGCACACAGAAATATTGCATTTTTTTTTCAAAAGTAAAAATATCAAACTTAAAATATAGAAATACTTATTAGATGTCATACTGTTTACTATCATTAGAATCGGCTTGATCTCATCTTTTCAAATAGGATGATATCTCAAAATCCATTTTTTGCCACTTGTGACTCATTTTTCTGTAACACATCGCATATTATCTAAACTGGGTATATAGTATGATTATTCAGATTTTGAAACCCTATTTTATATATAATAATGGGTCATCAGCAGCTCTGTATTCTGTGAGAATTCTGCTGGCAAAGATTATGAATGCCCGGTTTATCTGAGTATATATCTTGGTAAACATTTGTTTGGTTTTGATGACCTTTATTTCAAACCTCATTTTTGTTTTTGATTTTGATTGTTGAGAGGATTGGTGAAAGCGAATGTTACATTATCTGCTAGCCTCACCCATATTCTTCTTTTTTAGTACTGTGTTCTGTTCACCATAAATATTATTTTGAAAAGACTTCCCAGTTGTAAAGAGGTCTTTTTATCGATTGAATATCAATTGTTTGTCATTTTCTTGTGTATTTATTTAGTTTTATGAGTGTTCTACTAAATGGATGTCCAACCAATCGTTGTAAGTGAGTGTAAGTGTTGAGAATTCGTGTTGATTGAATGTTGATTGAACGCAGGTTTTCTAGTACTGGCAAGCGCTGGTAGGGGGCCTCCAAGTAGCCCTGATCCATTTTGTTTCTGATTTATAACCATTTATTATACACGCATTGCTCTGAAAACAACGTATCTAGAGTGATTTACGCATAGTGCGTATTTCACTAGTGATTTACGTTTTTTTACTAAGATTACCAGTAAAATTCAAATTTATGACTCGATTTTTTTCTATTTTCACGATTGAAAGCATGTATAATAAATCTGTTAACTAACTCATTGGTTTCAGTCACTTAGAAAATTGCACTCGCTGCTACGCAACTCGTGCAATATTCCCGCTCCTTCAACCAACTCGTTTGTTAACCTGTATTTATATTTGCTTAAACAGATACACTATTTCCTTGTTAGAGGTATTTCCAACTGTTGTGCTGTTTTTAGAGCCGTACAAATGATATGCCAATAACAATGATCTTATCTTAGCCTAAGGGACTGTTCATAATTAACCACTGGGGCGATTTACGAAACCCCCACCCCCTTGAAAATTTGTGCAAAATTTCATGACCCCCATCATCATTGTAGTTTTGAGTCTGTGCAAAAGAAGATGCCCCCACATACTTTTAGAGTCTGAAAAAAGGAACCCCCTTTAATCAGAGTCTGCACGAAAAAAGGTGGCCCTCATGAAAATTCTACCCTAACCCCCCCCCCCCCCCCCGTTGTTAAAAATGAACAGTCCCTAATGTAAAATGCTAATAAATTTCAACTCACAATCAGCTGAGAACGGCTTCAATATCATTACTCGATGTAATGCATGCAATTCTGAATAAAAAGTTTAAATCAAATTATAGCAAAGGTACAGAGAAGAATGTAAAGTTATGTGTAGGGTATCCTGGCACCCTAAAAGGGTTTATTTATAATCCGTTAATATTTATGATCTTTATAATCTTGTTATCTGTGTTAATACATTCACAAAAGTGTATACGTACAGAAGTGAACAAACTTAGATTTGCTGTGTGAAAATATTGTGCGTTGTGTTCAAAAGACATTTTAGATTGGCAATGGTGAGGTTTGGAGAGCAATGCATTCAACTGGTATATGGATATGGGATATCTTATACATTGTATTGGAGGCCTTCCATAACCAACCTAGACTTTAATGTCAAATGAAGATAATATGAAATCCTCACACCTTAATATGAAAACTGGTATTATACATGGATAAAGTCCTAGCTGTGAAATGACATTTTATTTTAAAATCTTTATTTTACTCATGGAGTTTACTTAGTGGGTCGAAAACTGTAATACCTGAGAAACAGGTGTTATGCAAATGACAATTAACTGTAATTTGATTGCAATAGATTATTGCTTTATATTTTTTAACATTCATGTGGTCTTGTTTAAAACTGTGATTTTACTCTAACTTATTGTATTTGCATCTTTTATAGTTCCATTGAATCATGTTATACTGTTTAAACCCACTCCAGGTTGAATGTTTTAACCCAAGTGCCATATATGGGTCAGATTTTCAGAAAATGTACAATTCACCTTCACCAATCCTCTCAAATAACCCACATTTAAGACAAAGATAAGGTTCAAAATACGGTTTAACATAACAGAACAGATACATTAAACCAACACAAAACCAAATATACTCAGATATACTCGGTATTCATCATTTCTAAACCTAATTGATCATAATTTACTAAATGTATAGAGCTGCCAATTGTACATTTTCTGAAGATCTAACCCATATGCAGTATAATTACTCAAGGGTAAATACTGAGTAGAATACTCACAACAATATCTTGAGCAGGTGTTTGGATGATATTATAGAACAACGATTTTTCATTATGGTTAATATTGCACTTGAAATGATTTTAACACACAGAGATTATTTAGAATGGTTCAATTGTTCTTGATTTATGCAATGAAAATCTAATCCAATGAAGACTTGAATCTATTTATTCCACAAATGCAATGAATGGGATTCGGCCAGCTTGAAATATCAGGAGAATTCTCTCAGAGCCACAAAATGTTGACTGTTTTATCCAAGAAAATGAGCATATCTTATTTCTGTCACAACTTTTGTTCACTACCCATAGTTGTATTTTTAATATATTTGGAGTGTGGCCATATCAAAATGGTGTATTTGTAGGATTACATCTCATGCTTAAATGCAATAAATAATTTTATATAGCTAGCAATGTACCGTTGACACTATTGATTCCCTGATTTGGCTGTGAGTGAACAATATAATGGCAATATGTGCCACTCCCGGACTGACTAATATAATCGGGGCTGTATTAGCATAGTATTAAAAGTAGCAAAAATGTAGCTTTCTTAGTAATTTTACATGAAATCAGGGAATAAGAGTAAGATAACCATAGTGTCAAGTCCTCGGTGGGCAATATTCACCTTGTAAGCTCAGAATCAACTTGGCCTACAGCCTCTTTGATTCTGAGCTTACTTAGCAAATATAATCCACCTCGTACTTGACGCTATGGTAATCTTACTATAATATGCAATCAAGCCTGTAAGGATATAAACCCATTGAAAAGATCCTGTACCAAATGTGTTTACATTACTGCGGTCAGATCATCAGAAAATGTACAATTGACAGCTCTACACATTTAGTTAATCCTGCTAAATTAATCTGAAGAGGGATAAATACTGGGTATATCTGAGTATATTTGGTATTGCGTTTATTCAAATAATCGATTATGTTGAATTGAATCTTTAATCTCCTCATTGTTGTCTTGAATTTGTGTATATGGGTCAGATCGTCACAAAATGTACAATTCATCTTTACCATTCCCCTCAAATAAGCCAAATTTCAGACGAAAATAAAGTTCAAAATACAACCTAATCAAACAGATTGCTAGAATCAATGCAATGCCAAATATACTCGAATTTGCCTAGTATTGACCAAATTGCAGCCTGATTTAGCCTAATTTACTAAATGTGTACAGCTGCTAATTGTACATTTTCTGAACATCTGACCCGTATATTATTTGAGAGGATTTGAGTGAAGGTGAATTGTACATTTTCTGAAGACTTGAGCCCCTGGTACTTGGTCTCCCATGTGCATGGAGATTAATAAAATACAGTCTAGAAATTCTTCATGTGGTTGTTACTCAATTTTATTGTATCCCAGTGGTTATATGAAAGAATTAGTTGTATGTATGTGTAATGCTTTATTTCCGGAAGTGTACATTTTCAATAACACATCAAATTGTACACCGAAAAAGGGGGTGGGTCTCCTCTATGAAACCATAGATCTTCCTGAGGGCCCCCTTTGGGAAAATGTAGTTACGTTATTAAACAGGTACAGTAGTACTTGATATATAGCTAAATGAAGTGACTACACTAGTATGACAACTAATATGGTAGCAATAACATCACAAAGAAGATAAAACAATAAGACAATAAATTGGCAAGTTAGGTGCCATAGAGCGAGATGTACTCGCTTTCTTGTGTGAGTTTTAAATCCACCACTTTTCTGAGTAGATTATTATAAGCTTTCATATATATATATAATCAATAGTTTTGTGGCCATTTTCCTTGTATAGCATAAGTACCGGTAGTTTTTCGTCTTCCACCTTTAATTTCCATGTAGTTTGTACATCATGATATATCTTGTATATGGGTCAGATCCTCAGAGAATGTACAGTTGGCCTTCACCAATACTCTGAAATATCCCATATTTAAAAGGAAAATCAGGTTAAAACATCAGTTTAACATAACCAGATAGATTGGATGAATACAATACAGAATATACTCAGATATACCTAGTATTTATTGATTTTTCCTCTAATTTAGCAGAATTTAATAGATGTGTAGAACTGTTGATTGTGCATTTTCTGAAAATCTGACCCATATATCCCCTTCAGAATAAGACCTCGACTTTCTTGGTAGATGACTAGAAAGTAATACAGCCCTTCTCATTGTCAAGTGGTGTCTTTGTTGTACAGCTGCTGTGTGGTATCAGTCTGGGTCCAAACCCTCAGATCAGATAAGAATGGTTTGTCAGTGATTAGACGCCTACAGCGCTAATCAGTTTCCTAACCTAGGACTCGGCATTCTAACGGGAATATAATGATATTTTATGGTCTTAATGGAATTATAATGGCACGTTGCGGTTTGAGGCGATCGAGAGTCTTTCCCTCTGTTTGAAAGCGCTCTCTCAACTTTGGGCCTAGACTGTTTACACCAAGCTTGCGGTTTGAGGCGATCAAGAGTCTTTCCCTTCGATTGAAGGGGCTCTCTCAACTTTGGGCCTAGACTGTTTACACCAAGCTGCTATGAATGAAGTCAGCTGATAAAGAATGGCTTTTATCTCACTTGTTATCAAGACCTGTTTGGTAAACTTACATTCCCCAGGACCAATCTTTTATTCTGTCCTCCCAAGGTATGAAAATGTGATGTGTTACAGGAAAATGAGTCACAAGTTGCAAAAAACGGATTTCGAGGTATCATCTTATTTGAAAAGATGAGGTCCAGAGAAGCATCTCGTGCAAGAAGTCCTCCATTGGCATATTATAGAAATATATTGCAGATGCAATTAAGATATACTTTTTTGATAGTTTGAATCCTTAAATCGCCTGCGGCCAACACAGGGAACTTCATAGATAATTTATTTTCTCCATTCTCCTCATTCATCATGAGGAGAATGGCGGATTAAAGTAAAGCTAAAATGTGATACATCAATGGGTGGCATACCGTATATACCCGTGTATAAGCCGGACCCCGAGTATAAGCCCACCCCATTTATAAGCCGGGGGTTCAGCACTTCATGACATTAATATAAGCCGGGTCCCGTTTATAAGCTGGGTGCCTGTACTGTCATGTTCCAATAATAGAGCTAATTAATGTAAAATGCTGAAGAAATCATCCAGAACGAGCTTTTAATAGATCATAAATGATAGTTTGAATATAGAACTCAGTTCTTGTTGGTCGATTGTGAACTCACAACAATTCTGGTGCGTTTTTTTTGCCTTAAATTCGAATTTAAAACTTGAAAACCAGAGTAATGAATGAAGATAATAACATGAGTTTCAGTTATATCTACCGGTTTTCAATTATTGTAATATAAGCCGGGCCCCGAATATAAGCCCACCCCGAATATAAGCCGGGTCAATTCACCATTTGAAATTAATATAAGCCGGGGCTTATACACGGGTATATACGGTATTTCAATTGTTTATATGCATTTCCATACAACCAGTCTATGGTATAGGGCTAAGATGCTGGGCTCCCAATCAGCACATTGGGGTTCAAATCCCAGAGCGGCCAGCCATTTTACATTTTTCTCATTTTCGAGTCATTTTATTTTTTAATTTCACTATTATCTTCACCTATGGGACTCAGATTTCTTTTAAACTCACACATGTAGTTATTGATGCAATTCCCTTTCGATTGGTGGAAGAATTAGAGTGTCTAAGATTGAATTAAGGGAGAAAAGTTTGTTGGATAGGGTTTGAAGGTATATAGGTTCTCTGTTATAGAGGCATGGGTGGCGGTAATAAGCTTAATTGTGTTTATTTTCGGCGAAAAGCTTTTCGCACGGGCCACGATTCATCAAGCTGATCCTAATGAAAGTTAACATTATGACACCAAATAACTAGATCTATATTTTAAGTTTGATATTAAAGTTTTTGAGGATAGAGTTTGCAATATCTCTGGGCGGACAATTACTAGTAAAGTAGCTAAATATACTGTAAACATATTAATGTTCGCGGAGTATTTATTTTTTGCTATTTCCCGCAACCACCTTTGTGCGTGAAAATAAATCCTGCGTGAAGGGTATAATTATTGCATAAACAATGTGTGAGGTTTCTTTGCTGCGCCAATTTAAATATGCGCGAAAAGCTGTCAAAGTACTTAGTGTGCGAAAATTTATCTGCGTGAAAATAAATACGTTTACAGTACTCTATAGGGTGAGCTTAAACATGCATGGATATATTTAATACACTGTCTCAAAATATCATTTTTGCGACTTGTTACTCATTTTCTTGAAACACATCACATATGTTTTAACAATGTTTGACCTATCACAGAATTTAGTGCAAAAGAGTCATCTGCGGCACAAAATCGCATGAGAATCGGCTTGGTGGACTAGGCCCTGTAACCTCCATCACGTATGAATAAGAAATGTTTTGAATTGTGAATTGAATCCTATTATGTGAATGAAGGCAATCTCATCTTTTCAAGTAAGACGGTATCTCAAATACCATTTTTTGCCACTTGTGACTCATTTTCCCATAACACATCACATATAAACAGGTTTGTTTGTTTAAATGTTTTATTCTACCACAACATTATGGCCGGAAGGGCACCTTTTCCAGAGGGATAGTACATCGAGATAAAAAGGTTACAACATAGTATTAAATCCGTAGAAAAGGTTATACATTGTAACAACATATAATATAATTACTGAAAAACATGATGGGAAATAAAACATGTGTCCCACTTCTTATCACTAGTTGAACACTTTAGTACTTGTGAGGGGACTGACTTTATATCGTTATCTTGTGGTGAGCTATAAAAGAAAGTTTCAAACAAGAACAGCCCTATCGTCAGACGGACCTTGCAAGTTTGATTGGGAATAATAAGTAAGTAATCTTACGTTTTAAAATTTAAAATTTAATTAAATTATTCTTTATTTATTTGGGTCTCCGCTCTAAAAGTCCAACAGCAGCTCTACACATTTAATCAATTCTCCTATATGTGATGTGCTACAGATAAATGAGTCATCAAGTTTGATATTTTTATTTTGAAAACAATGTTTGCAATATTTCTGGATGGACAACTAAGGTACTAGTATACTAGTAAAGTAGCTAAATACGCTCTATAGGATGATCTTAGAAACACAAGAATATATTTTAATACCCAGTTTTGAAATTTGGTACATGTACCGTATATACCCGTGTATAAGCCGGACCCCGAGTATAAGCCCACCCCATTTATAAGCCGGGGGTTCAGCACTTCATGACATTAATATAAGCCGGGTCCCGTTTATAAGCTGGGTGCCTGTACTGTCATGTTCCAATAATAGAGCTAATTAATGTAAAATGCTGAAGAAATCATCCAGAACGAGCTTTTAATAGATCATAAATGATAGTTTGAATATAGAACTCAGTTCTTGTTGGTCGATTGTGAACTCACAACAATTCTGGTGCGTTTTTTTTGCCTTAAATTCGAATTTAAAACTTGAAAACCAGAGTAATGAATGAAGATAATAACATGAGTTTCAGTTATATCTACCGGTTTTCAATTATTGTAATATAAGCCGGGCCCCGAATATAAGCCCACCCCGAATATAAGCCGGGTCAATTCACCATTTGAAATTAATATAAGCCGGGGCTTATACACGGGTATATACGGTATACATACTACGTCTCGCATTAAATCCCTCATGAGAACATTCATACAAAGATATCTTGTGGTTAAAATACTTTGAAAAATACCATTTTAGCGACTTGTGACTCATTTTCCTGAAATAGATCACATATATAAATCAGACGGTTCTTTGTTTCTTGGTTGTTATTGAGTCTTTGGACGACATATAATATTCATCATTTGAGCGCAATATATCTGTAGATCCTGAACATGGTTAAGCAGACATAAATCTCCCGACAGTTATAGTTTAAACAATATTAAATATAACTGGTAGACCCTTTAAATTTGGTGTAGTGGTGGAAACAGTATTGTTTAATCATCTAGTCAATAATTGGTGACATTTGTCTGTTTTAAATATCATTAAAGCTATTATGAATAAACAGATAACACAGCTTAAAATTAGTGGCCATTTTGAAAAGTGGCCGCCATCATGAAAATCTTGAGGATACACTCTATCATCCGCCAGACTTGTAATTGTCTAAGAACAAGTGTTGTAATTCGTCTACTATTCGCCTACATCACTTTAAATATGTATCTTTTCTTAATTCTGGCCTGGACTATTGGGAGTAATTGGGTGAAGTCGCCAGAAAATGTACAATTCACTTACTCTAATCCTTTTAAATAACCCAAATTTCAGACGAAAATAAAGTCCCAAATACAGTTTAAACTAACCAAACAGATTGCTAGAGTCAATGTGTCAATGTAATGCCAGATAAACTCCAATTTACCTAGCATTCACTAAATTGTAGCCTAATTTAGCTGAATTTACTCAATGTGTACAGCTGCCAATTGTACATTCTCTGAAAATCTGACCCAATTATCAAGGCGAATTGTAAATTTTCTGACGACTTCACCCATATGTTTCTGAAAGTACTTTCTTCCAGGGGGTTGTTTCATAAAAAAATCGTACGACCTAATCTCAAATATAAGAGGGTCGTATTGATATTGTAAACATTCAGGATAAACCTTAAATTTAAGATATAAATATGTTACTATTTGCAATGACCTTATGAAACGGTTAATTACATAATAAGTTATGGATTGTGAATACGTTATTGACTTGTGAGTTAATGTACATATATCCTTTTTATAATCTAAAAAATATCAATATATACAAATAAATTAATGTATAATGTATTAATGTACATATATCCTTTTTATAATCTAAAAAATATCAATATATACAAATAAATGCAATTTATCCACACACAAGCACTTTTCTTGGGCATTACCTACAAAACAATTATTAAACTAATTATTCTCGTTAACAGAAATGAAATGTATCATATAATAAACAACTTTACTTTGGTTGGATTTCAGATCTATGAGAATAGCCTAAGGCTGCGATTCCACTGGATCGCTCTTTTGCTCCGCTCTTGGCCCCATATGAAGCGAAGGCAGAGCGAACCCAGAGCGGGCCAATAGAATCGATTACTTCGCTTTGCATGCACTTTTAAAATTTGGCGATGGCGCTTCTTTTTGACTTTGCGCTCATATCTGACATGTTTGATTTGAGCACAGCAACACAAAGCTCTTTCTGCCTGTTAAACTAGCAGACCAAGAGCGCAGTGATTTCATATAGGAAACAAGCGGACCAGTAGAATCGTCCTGTGCTTGTATTGCGCTCAAAATATTAGCGTATGAAGAGCGAATGACAAGCGCACTATAAACAACGCAGCAAGAGCAGGCCATGAGCACATAGATAAGCGAACCAGTGGAATCAGACCCTATGGGACTCAGTGCTAGTCTACTCGCCACTACTCAGACACCACATAGTAGTATATGAAAATGAGCAACTGACTCTGGCATAAGAAAGATGGCTATAGGAATAGAGAAAGAAAAAGAAAGTATCTCTTCGGATATTAGGATATCCATAGGTCATGTTGATTATGTGTTGGAATATCTTAGAAAAGGAAAATGATATTTGAAAAAGAAAAGTTTTTGATATGTTGGATATTTACTATGAGACATTTTTATCCTGACAGTTTGGGGACAAAACATGGTACTTATTGTAACCTAACATTTAGTGAGTTTTACCATTGGGGGGGGGGGGGGAAGTACTCCATTCAGGGCACCACTGTTAGCCTACGTCACAAGGCAGTGAAATCTTGAAATGAACATGCAATGTAGGCTACATAATACACAAGTCGGGAGAGGTGTTATGTACATTTCAGGCAATACTTTGTGATGTCACACAGCACACTTTTTTTTTGGACAAATTTATTCAGGTAAACAGACAGTTACAATCTTCACAAAAATAATGAAATAATGACACTTAGTGCCCTCTTGTGGTAAACATACCTTTTCCCTTAGCTTCCTCAAAATGTGCCTCTGAGTAACTATAAGTTAGACATAAATGGAGGTAATAAAATTGGGACTTGGGTGTTGTACTTATGGACCCATAAAGTTTGTTGAGTGACCATGAACCCGTTGACTGACCCTTTAAGACCATGGCACAATGAAAACCATCACACAGAAAAAGCGTGTTTATGTATCCTGCAAAAAAATAAAGACATTCTACAAAATGAAAGATTTACCATCACAAGTTTCTCTCCTATTTCCAGAGTTGATAATCAGTCACCATGGATACACGGCTCCTAGTTTTGTTATTTACAGGCTGTTTAGTAACCTTGGGTAGGTATTAGATTATATATTTATATTCATATCGTTATTATCTGTTAACATTATTTTGTTATCTATTTACCAGTTCACTGCATACTGCCGTTATTAGAACGGGACCAAAATCATCTGTGAGAAATAAATTAATGAATCACCTATCCATCCATTTTCTTTTTACAACGATCTTATATTCGATTATATCAAACTTTATTATATACATGTATTGCTCTGAGAACAATGTATCTAGAGTGAGATGGAATATTGCATGAGTTGCATGTTGTTTTGCCCAGAATAAGTTAGAAATGCACTCTAGGTCCAAACCCTCAGATCAGATAAGAATGGTATGTCAGCCTACTTCGTTAATCAGTATCCCTGCCTAGAACTCATCAAAGACATATATCCCCGCCAAATAATTATTCTGGGCTAAACTATAGCACCAAATACAATATTCTAATTTGGTTTATTTGCGATGATTGGTGAAGGCGAATTGTTCATTTTCAGACGATTTCACCCATAGTTATGCAAGTGGGTCTAGTCACCAGAAAATGTACAACTGGGCTTCACCAACCCTCTCAAATAACCAAAATTGAAATCAGGTTCAAAATACAGTTCAACATAGCCAGACAGATTTATTGAATGAATACAAAACAGAATATATTCAGATATACAAATATATTGGAAACCTAATTTTTCAAAAAATTAAATATCAAAATTTTTCAAAAATTAAAATATCAAACTTAAAATATAGAAATATCAAACTTAATATATAAAAATATCTATCATTTTTCACTCTAATTCAGCAGAATTTGATAGATGTATAGAACTGTATATTGTGCATTTTCTGGGAGCCTTACCCATGTACTTTGTGTCTTCAGCCCTTGGTCAGGAGGTATGTGATCCTGAATGTGAAAAGGACCAGACGTGTTGTAACAAGCAGTGTTTCAGTGGTGAGTGTAAGTGTTGTGGGGACAACTGTTACGAGCCTGTTGATGTGGTGTGCTGTTATGACCAGATGGCCTGTAACCCTGGGGAAACGTGCTGCAACAGGGACGACTCCTACCCATGGTGCTGTGATACAGAAAGTATCTGCTGCCCACACCTATGGTGAGTCTGTTATAGGGGTCAGATTGTTCAGAAAATGCACGATTGGCAGCTGTACACATTTAATAAATTTTGCTAAATTAGGCTGCAATTTGACCAATACTAGGTAAATTCGAGTATATTTGACATTGTATTGATTCTAGCAATCTGTTTGGTTAGATTCAACTGTATTTTGAACTGAAATTTGGGTTATTTGGGAGAATTGGTGAAGCTGAATTGTCCATTTTCTGGTGACTTCACCCAAACGTTAGAGACACAGTCTTCAGTCCAATGGTCTGCGGTTGTTTTTGCTCGGCTCATTCAGCTTCAAATTCATGTATAAACATATGGGTCAGATTTTCAGAAAATGTACAATTGGCAGCTGTACACATTTTGTGAATTATGCAAAATTAGGCTGCAATTTGGTCAATACTAAGTAAATTCGAGAATATTCGGCATTGCATTGATTCTAGCAATCTGTTTGGCTAGGTTGAACTGTATTTTGAACTTTATTTTCGTCTGAAATGTGGGTTATTTTAGAAGATTGGCAAAGTTGAATTGTACGTTTTCTGAAAATCTGACCCATATAATAAGATAGAATGTAGTGAGAGTAGTGTCTATGGGATAATGATGCCCACAAGTTTTTACTGACCTGAGGATCTCTCTCTCGACCTAGTGGCCTCTCCATAGATCCTAAAAACGATACTTGAGTTACATTCTATTTTTATATCACGATCTCATATTTAGAAAAAAGTCAGAAACGATCTCTTTATTTACCTTGCTTGCAACAATGTTGCCATATTGACTGCCAAACCCAAAGTGTATGATGTCATGAGTGGGAGTGACGTCATGTGCCAGGCTAATGTCAGTGGTTCATTTTTGGCTAGGGGGAATCATGGAAAACTGCTCAACAGGTGCATTGCAAATTCTGCAATACACAATGTTAAAAGGACGTGTTTAGGGATGAGATATGTTTAATGAATAAAAATAAATCATGTTAGTATTTTTGCGCCATAGAACATTAACAAAATTTACTGTTGCACCAGATCAGATTTCCCCTGGTTTTCCCCTAGCTAGTACAGTCCATCAGGCATTGACCAATAGGAAGCCTCTAAAAGAATATACCTAAACTCACACATGGTATATCTGCTACGCTATATGATGGTGGGATTTCACTCTGTTCCAGGGTGTACAACCCCAGATCATGATATAACATCTGCAGAATATTGATAAATGTTGTCTTGTAAGTTATAATATGTGTAGATTTGGTAAGATTTGCTTTGTCCTAATATAATTATAGCTGAGAATGCTAATGTCTTTATCAGTAAATCTCACATAAAAAAGTACTGTACTGTACCTTAGGACACCTATATAACAGTGTCTAACCAGAATTGCTAAGTACTATAACAGATTCAGTATTATATTTTATATTTATATTTTTATATTAATCTTAAGCAGTACCCGGTATTCCAACTCTTGTGTAGTTCCCTATTAGTCACTATAAAAACTTCTTATATTTTCCTCTCCAAAAAGGTAACAGCAGGAAAACATGGAATCTCATTCCATAAGCTAGTTGACCCTTTTGTCACACTTATTCTGTAATTGGGTCATATTTTCAGAAAATGTACAATTGGCAGCTGGACACATTTAGTAAATTCTGCTAAATTAGGCTGCAATTCAAGTACAGTTGGCATTGCATTGATTCTAGCAATCTGTTTGGTTAGGTTGAACTGTATTTTGAACTTTATTTTCGTCTGAAATTTTGGTCATTTCAGAGAATTGGTTAAGGTGAATTGTAGATTTTCGGAAAATCTGACCCAATTGTATATCTCAGTGATGAATAAACTATTTTCTAATCTTATCTAATATTGTGCTATCCAGGACGTGCTGTCATAAAGACATTGGCTGTGGTGATTTAGACTGTGGAGTGGACAGGCCCAAGGGAGGCATGCCACCCTGGGTCCACAACCTAGCACGGGACAGAGCCATGAAGGTCAGAAGAGCAGCACCCGCAGTCTGAGGCCTCTTCAACAACTTCTCATGCAGTGACACACTCAACATGAACTCTAGGGTAAGACATTCAATAGGGGATTTGCAAGTGCCACTGCGCATGTCTGTTACAATGCATCCTGGGGATGGATTCTGATGAAATCTGACATACTAATATTTGGCAACATTTTTTTATCGAAAATAATGTTTTCACCAATATCAGAGCTTATATAAATGATCTGTTAAAACCAAATGCATGAAGGGAAAAATTGAGGGTTGTGCTATGTGAATATGTATAACACATCGATATTGACATTAGATCATTGATAAATATTCCATGCTGGACATGACATGTTTTCTATAGATTTTATATTGTATCATTGGTCCCATAATTCCATGTGAATCAAGATTCAAAATAGCAGCTACGCAAATCTCCTAATCAATTCAATTAAAAATTCTTTATTTGTACCATAGACTTAACATTGCAGGTGATAAATATTCACTCTGTCTCACCCTCCGCCTCTGTCTCCACATCTCCTTGCCTTTCACTCTGTCTGTCTCCCTCTCTGTCTGTTTATCTCTCTGTCTGTCTCCCTCTGTGTCTGTCTCCCTCTGTGTCTGTCTACCTCTCTGTCTGTCTCCCTCTGTGTCTGTCTACCTGTCTGTCTGTCTCCCTCTCTGTCTGTCGCCCTCTCTCTCTGTCTACCTGTCTGTCTGTCTCCCTCTCTGTCTGTCGCCCTCTCCATCTGTTTCTCTCTGTGTCTGTCTCCCTCTCTCTGCCTCTCTGCCTCTGTCTCTCGCCCCACCCTTCTCTCTAACCTTTCTGTCTCTGTCTCCACTCTGTTGCTACAATTCAATATCTTATCAAATGCCTTTGTGTAGCACTATAGCAAATAACACCTTGTCTAACACATATCCCGAATGAAATCCTTTTCAAATCAAAATCACAAAAGTCCTGTCTATAATCAAGACATGACACAATTCCTGAATGGGTTTCCTTTCTCTTTCAGATGTTCTGCCTTCTGATGTCATTTGAAAATGTAGTTAATGGATATTTATGGAGCAGGACTCAAGTCAGGCGATATAAAGATTGGCTGTTAATGTAACTGGATTTTGTGTAGTGATATTGTATTCTTTGATAAACGCATTTACCCTACTAATAGGTTATAGCAGGTAATGTGCAAATACTACAAGTCCACCTCATATCATTTAGTGAAAGTCAGTAATAAATAATAATTATACCAATCAATGTGTTGATTTATGACTCAAATTGATACTGATAATATCAAATTGATACTAATAATATATAATTATGAATAACGACTTCTTAAGATGAAGGTAAGACTGATGGTTTATTCCAAATGCTCCAGTAGTCCCGGGTCTACATAGGAGGCGTCCTGGTGCTACTCCAAACACTATATGTGACTGGTTTTTCTTTCTACTTTTGACCGTTGATTAATCTAAAATCGTTGAAAAATAATTATTACAGGCAAAATGTCATGAAGAAATGTCACAAATCGTCAAAAAATATATTTGGAGATATCATATAATCATCAATTCGGGACTCGTTCCTTTCTTCAGCTCGTCCTGACCCGATTATAAAGGGTGGTCTCCACTGGCTGCGGTAAGCTCTGCGGTAAGCCTTGCGATGGTGCTGTGATGGTGAGAAGTGGCGAGGTCCTGCCTACATGGCCAGTGAACCATGTAGGCAGGTCCTCGTTATTCCTCTCCACCTACAGAACCAGCACAAACCATCGCAAGGCTTACCACAGAGCTTACCGCAGCCAGTGGTGACCACCCTTAAACTTACATTGTGCCATTGGATATGAGAATTAACCCTCAATTAAGCTCAAGCTCAATATACAAATATTGAATAACCTAATGAATACATAGCTGTGGTAATTCACCCATATGATCCTATCTATGACCATATACAAGCTGTGGAAATTTGTAATAGGGGATTTGCATATGCCACTGCGCATGTCTGATAGAGTGCATCCTGGGATGGCAAATGGCAAAACTATAGTCAACATAGTGATCGTAGCCCCTTTGAGTGGTTGTTTATGCTGCCACCTAGTGTCAACATAGTGATCATAGCCCCTTTAAGTGGTTATTCCTGCTGCCACCTAGTGGTGAAACTAAAAGATTAACAACAGCTCATCAGCAACTCCACCTATAGGGAAATATGGGAACTGATTTCTTGGCAATTCAGATTCTTCCACTCAAAGGCTAATTTATGTTTTGAGCAAGCTTCAGGGCATATTATCATGTTAAATTATAATGTCCTTGAGATCATAACATTGATCATATAAATAATTGATGATAATTGCTGAATACAAACTCTAGCCAGTCCAAGTCCGAAAATTGTCTTGAATATCAAAATGACATTTAGATGGGTTGGAAAAGAAAGGAAGAAAATGTTTAGTTGCACTGCCGTTAGCTGAGAGTGCAGCTTTAGGCCCCAACTAATAGATTGATTTTGTGGGTATTTGTGATGTGTTTCAGGAAAATGAGTCATAAGTCGCAAAATTGATATTTTTCGAAGTGTTTTTTTCACAAGATCCCTTTATTGAAATGTTCTGATATTTAGAAGGTTAAGCACTTATAGTCATATAAATCCATGTAACACATTTCGGGACATTGTATTAAATATATTCATCCGTTTGAAGGCCTTTGTATGGAGTATATTTAGTTACTTTACTGATAATTACCCATCCAGAAAAATTGCAAACATTTTTTTCCAAAAATAAAAATATCAAACTTAGAATATAGAAATACTTTTTAAATGTCCTTCATGTTAACTATCTTGATCTCCTCTTTTCAAATATTATGATGTCTCAAAATCCATATTTTGCGACTTATGACTCATTTTCCTAAAACGGATCACATTTATAAGAAGGATGAATAATGAAATTATAACATTGAACAAGACAATTTATGACTTTTATTTTATTGAATACTCAGGTATGTCTGAAGAAGATAGTCATGCAACGTCCCTGAAGACTGGACGTTTTATCTTATAGTTTGTCGTATAATTCATCTGCTCTTAACTATCAATATCTCTTGTATATGTCTGTGAGAACCTATATATATTTATATTATAATTATGTACATAATCATATAGATTTAACCATAAGACGTAACCACACACCGCCTGGTGTCGACACCAGGAACTAGGTATTTATTTACAAGTGACACACACACACTCAATCTTGATGGTCACGTGACTCCTCAGCACCTTGTGACGTCATACAGAAACGCTTGTAAACACTGCAGGAACTATTTTCCATGTTTAAGGTTCTTTTACTTTGAGAAATTTCATTTGTCAAAGTAGACTTCTACCGAACTATTTTCCATATTGAAGGTTGGTTTTCTTTGAAATATTTCATTGTTAAAGTAGACTTGTAAAGTATAGTATCTGACCAATGAGCAATTTAGGATCTAATCTATTCACAGATCTGAAATTAAAATCAATAATAATTACTGAGCTGAAGTTACATACATATATGGGTCAGATCGTCAAAAAATGTACAATTCACCTACACCAATCCTCTAAAATAACTCAATTATCAAACAAAAATGGTCTTCAAAATACAGTTTACCCTAGCAGAACAGATATTTTGAAACAATCTAATATATTCTGATATACAAGGTAGTTATCCTTTCTCAGCCTAATTTGGCAGAATTTCCTAAATGAGTAGAGCTGCCAATTGTACATTTTCGGACGATCTGACCCATATAGCAATTATTATTTGCCTAAAATATCCGATGTTCAACAATCATTTAGCTATTTATTTAACTGTTCATTCACCCTGTGAATAGGCATTTCCCTTTACTAGTCTAGGCCTACTAAACAAACTATCAATCGTGAAAGGGTTCGTTTCCCAACTAATCCAAACTCTAACCCAAATTATATGAAAACTAATTGAAAAAAACAACCTTTTAAGCGATGTATAAAGAGAAAAGAGGCGGTACAGCTGAGCAAAACACAAACATTTGCTGCAATATTTCCTATTTTCGTTTTGTGTTAAATATAAGAGTTGGTTTGTCAACACATGTATGCCCATGAATCTAGTTATATTAATTTTAAAGCTGCCTTTTCAGCTGTCATGACGAAAATTCTTACTGAGTTGACTCATGTAGGACTGAATTGATCAATGTTCTGTTACCGTTATATATTTATACAAGAATTTGAAGTCGAATCAGCAGAGAGAAAATGGCGGGCAGTGAGCGATAATAAGTGAAGCTGCCACAGGACAAAGGATTTCGGCTGCTTTCCGAAATATAAATATGGACTTTTATGAACCGCAAAAATAACCAGCAAAAAACCTCCAAAATGTTCGTCAAATATCTTTTGAAAAGAATGGAACAAAAAATAATTTTTAGTTTTTGACCGACGTTATATTAACAGAGAGTGCAGCCGCTTTAAAGAAGCAAGGTCAAGGACAAAGTAACATTTGTGGCAATACCGAATAAGGGCGATAATAAGGAGCGTTGGTCTACAGGCGTAACAAGACTCCAATCCGTAAATGTGATGTGTTACAGGAAAATGAGTCTCAAGTCGCAAAAGATCATTTTAAGATAGCAACATATATGAAAAGATGAGATCAAGCGGATTCTAATGATTGTAAACATTAGGCCATCTAAGAAGTTTTTCGATTTTTGTTTATGCATGAAAAAAAAGTTATCCATATGTTTTGAAAATATTGAAATATTTCTAGTAAAGCAGTTAAATATACTGCTCAGATATGCATAATTACAATCAATAAGGGTGAAATCATCAGACAAATTACAATTGGCAGCTCTATATACATTCAGAATATTCTGGTAAAAATTGGCCAGAAAATGATAAATACTAGGTATATCTGGGTATATCAGGTATTTTCTTGATTAAACGGATGTGTTTGGTCATGTTAAGCTGTATTTTGGATCTCAATTCCTTCTAAAATTTCAGATATTTGAAGGCGAATTGTACATTTTCAGACAATCTGACTCATATACAGTCTTGAAATTTAGTACATGGTTCCATGCAGACAGCAGCGCTAAAGAATCCCCCAAAATGAAAACATTCCGACCAAAGACATTTGAAAAATATAATTTTTCTGCGACTTGTGATTCGTTTTCCTGTAACACCTCACAATGTTTGAGCATCTAAAAACTAATTAAATTTCTAAAATTAATTTTCTTCACAGTCGTTGAGGCACTGGCAAACATACAGGACACTTGGATAAGGTTCCACAACTTTTGAACTTTATAAGCTCCTCTTTTAAGCTTGACACATCCATGGAATTCCTCAGGGTTTTTAATTTTAGAACTACATATTTTGGGTAGTCTTCTAGAGTATTCTACTACTGTGTTCCAAAAAATTCACCCGATGTGGAGAAACGAGTGGCATATTTTTCTCTGGAGAGATCTCCGATAGACAGGAAAGCAGTTGTGAACACTGATTACTACTGATTTAATATCAGTAGTAATATCATATTTTACCCAAAGGATATAATAATTATTATTGGCACTGAGCTTTGTAAATGACTCTCTGTTTATATCAAAGCATTATTATTTTCTACAACTTTCCTCCATATCCAAGCTTGTAACAGTAAGGAATTGAATAAACCATACACCAATACCTACAACTCTACAGCGGAAAAGATACATTGACTGGGAACCTACCTATAAATAATTCTCGAGTTTTTTTACCTAGTCGTTTTTAAAAATAGATTCTTTCGCTGTTGGCCATTGTGACAATCACAACCTAACTGCAGTTTAACATGTGGACTGTCACACAGTTGAGTTTGTGAACAATTTCATATTTCATGGAATGTACAGTGTATACTAGTGGAATATTATTGTATGTTTACACACAATGGGTGAAGTTGGCAGAAAATTAACTTTTTCGGCGACTTTTGACTCATTATCCTGCGACACACTACAAATAAATACAGTGTACATTGGTATGAACATCATCTCATGTGTCCCTGGCCAAGCGTTAAACTATGTATCGGACCCAAAAGAGCCAAAGTGTAAATTTTGTTAATCGTATACCATTCAATTATCCTTTGTCAATTCCTTATTTATGGGCAACGCGTGAAAAATAACTGCGTGGACTGTTATGCGTATTTCAATTCTGATTAAGGTTGGTCTCCACTGGCTGCGGTAAGCTCTGCGGTAAGCTCTGCGGTAAGCCTTGCGATGGTGCTGTGTTGGTGAGGAGTGGTGAGGACCTGCCTACATGGCCAGTGAACCTTGTCATTCCTCTCCGCCTACAGAACCAGCCCAAACCATTGCAAGGCTTACTGCAGAGCTTACCGCAGCCAGTGGAGACCACCCTTTATGATACTATGTATGGGCAACACGTGAGAAATAGCTGCGTGGACTGCTATAACTGTTAAATGTAAGTTGGCCAATAAAAATATTTAAAAAAAAAAGAAATGTGTAACAACTGAAGCAGCAGCAGCTGCGGAGGACATCTTGTGTTCTTTCATTTATACCCTGAGTAGGAAACTGCATGTGGCGCCAACTGGCGGCAATCCAGAGAGACAAGCGGGGAGGAGAGGGAGACCTTGTTAATAGAGGACTTGCATGTCCGCCACCGCCGCCATCTTGAATCTTTATCCGCATGGAATTATGGGAGTTGTATGTCAGTGTAAATTCTATAGAAAAAAAATCTATGTTCAGCATGGGATATTTGACATTGATCTCAAGTGAAAAGACATGTGTTTTACATGTTTTTATAACATACGTCTTCATTTTTCCAAGCATGCATTCGGTTTGAGATATTTATTAGTGCCTCAATGTGAACAGCGATGTTACCTACATGATGATTCAGGTCGTCAGAAAATGTACAATTTGTCAATCCTTTCAAATAATCCAAATTTAAGATGGAAATGAAGTTCAAAAAGAGTCAAACATAACTGAGCAGATTTTACAAATAGGTAATGACAATGACTATTCTCATCATTTTTAGCTCATTTTTAGCATTTTCCCCTCCGCCCCTCTAACCACTGGGGAGCCATTGGGGGGTGGGGGACTAGCTGTATGAGCTGAACTAGTCATGTTAAAACGATGTTTAACAGATTAGTTGTGGTTTCACTGGGCCCGTATCCCCCCTTTTCATATACTACTTACATAGAAAGCAATATTTTTGTAAGTAGTATATGGAAATGGCATCAACATGTGATGTGATAAAGGTGGATTTTGAGATATCATTATATTTGAACAGATGAGATCAAGCCGATTCCAATGATAGTAAACAGTAGGGCATCTAATAAATATTTCTATATGTTCAGGTTCATGTTTTATTTTTGAAATAAAAGAAGATATTTCCGGGAGGAAAATTATCAGTAAAGTAACTAAATATGCTCGATATGATGACCTTCGAAACACAGATATATTTATTACACAGTCTTGAAATTTGATGCATGTATTGATGCTACTGACAGCTCTAGGCACCCCAAGGCTGAGAATATTACAATAAAGAGAGATATGAGTGACTCACTTTGAAAAAATACCAATTTTGCGATTTGTGACACATTTTGCAGTAACATACCACAAAGGTGTAGAGTTGCTGATTGTACATTCTTTGACCTGACCTGACTTGACCTGACCTTCATCCTTCCCATCATGCATTTTCGTGTTTTACATGATCTGTACATCGTACCATATTGGTGAGAATTTCTGTCTATTTAAAAAAATAAAATGCTAAATATTTGTATGGTCAGATTTTATCAGAACCCATACGATCTATTACACATGGCAGCCATACATGCAAATCCCCTATTATTTGACCTATAAACGACCTTGGATCAAAAACATTGGCATTGAGTAATGTATAATAACCATATTTCAAGAAACCTGGTATATTAATCTTTGTATTTCAAATACTACATTATAATTAGAAAGTGATTAATGACAGGTATTTATTATGGAATTTGGGAATTAGCAATCAGAGATGGGTCAGATATTCAGAAAATGTACGATTCAGCTTCACCAATTCTCTCAAATAACCCAAATTTCAGACGAAAATAAAGTTCAAAATACAGTTCAACCTACCCAAACAGATTGCTAGAATCACTGCAATGCCAAATATACTCGAATTTACCTAGTATTGACCAAATTGCAGCCTAATTTAGCAGAACTTACTAAATGTATACAGCTGCCAAGTGTACATTTTCTGAAAATCTGACCCAGATAAGTGTGTAGTATTGGTCCCTATAACATATATGACATTCTTGATATTTAGTTTAATTGACAATTTTTACTCAAAATTCATTGTAATTCTTTATTTCTACTCAGTAATTTCTGGGAGTCTTGATTAACAACAGTCAATTAGAACATCAACCAAAACTTTAATTTAATTTAATTTAATTTCCATCAGGTATACAATGATTTCAGCTCTTAGCTTTTATTCAAATTAAAATTAGAAAAAAATCTATTAAGTCATAATAGGCAAACGAGGCGTTGGACATCTAAACCTATACAACCAGTGAATGAACATCCTTTCTCTTCTTGGTGAAATACAGGGACTAGACAATTAAATTTTAAAAATTAAATCTAAAAAATTCAAAAATTAATTCAAAAATTAAAATTTTAAAAACCAAATTTTAAAAATGATATCGATTAAGTGTTGGACTTAATTTTGATATTGCTCTGAGTGCTTAGAGTCTGTTTCAATAGACTTGTAACACACTATTTATTATTATTTATCTATTTTAATCTCCCTCTCCACACAATGCTGTTTCTCATCTCTTCAAGACAGCCAATAGCTATATCTATAACGTATTGAAGATCAAGTAGTAATGGAATGATAGATCCACCTCGCTAATAATGTTATCTCTTGTACACCATCCCTGCAGCTACAACAATCTAAGACCATTGTACACTATGAGCATGGTATCTATAGATAAGATACTATACTCTTCTCAGCATAATGATAATTCTCATTTGGGTGGATTTTTCTTGAGGTGTATGTATACACATGAAGTCATTCCTTCTTCTGCAACAATATCCCTCCTCCAGGGTTATGACCTTGTCTATCTAGGTCAAGGTCACACACATGTATTCCGGTTCCTGTCAGAGCTTAGAGTCATTTTCCTCCAGGGTTTGAATTCTTGGTTCCAGAGAAATCTAGATTTCATTGCTACCTCTCTCCATGCAACCTGTCTATATACTGGTCTCCAATGTCTATATATATAGGTGGGAATAGGAAGCATTAGACAACCCTGATTAGATAACGTTTATGTGTACCCATGCCCTTGTTATCTACATAAGTCATGCATGGGAGGTAACTGTAGAATAAGTGGTCATTGCCTGCATTCTAGGCTCAAGGCAGTATCAATGTCGAGCATGATCATGTGTTCCAGGAAAATGAGTCACAAGTCGCAAAATTGATATTTTTTTAAGTATTTTTCTTACAAGATCTCTTTATTGAAATGTTCTGATCTTTAGAGAGTTTAGAACCGATAGTCATATTAACCCGTGTACCAAATTTCAGGACATAGTATTAAATATATCTCGCGTTTTGAAGGCCTTTGTATGGAGTATATTTAGTTACGGTACTTTACTGGTAATTACCCATCCAGAAACATGGCAAAAATATCAAACTTAAAATATAAAAGTACTTATAAAAGTACTTAATGTTTACTATCATTGGAATCATCTTTATCTCCTCTTTTGAGATATGGTGATATATCAAAGTCGATATTTTGCGACTTATGACTCTTTTTCCTAAAAACGGATCACATATATGTGTTTAGTACCATTCTCCTAATTCATGGCCTGTTAGCAGTTTGTCTGTACATGTGTATCTCTCTGTGTTATTAGGGTTCCTCTACCACAAGGGCTTCTTTACAAGTAGCAATTCTGCACATGAGGTGATGACGTCATAATACAGGTAACCTAGGCAACAAACAAGGGGACGCTGTCGTCAGACGACATTTGGTTGGTCACGTGATCGTGGACTGGCTGCTGTGATACGTTCCTATATATAGCAAGCTGAAGCAGTCCAGTGGAAATATAGCCTTTTGTTGTTGTTAGGTTACCATGGAAACAGCAGATTAATCACAGATTGCTTAAGTCTAGTCATCACAAGATCCGCCAGGTGGAAATGCTGAGCACAGTTGCAATGACTAATACTAGGTGGCGTGTTGGTTCTGAGGCTGAAATGTAAGTAAAAGTAAAACAATTATTACTAAGTTTAGTAGAAAAATGAAAGACAGTTTTCAGACCTATTTGTTCCAAAATAAATGTGCTTTATAGAATAGATGTTTTAGGAAATCTTTATTGAAGTGCTTTTACATATGTTGACATGATGTTCTGAAGTAAAAGAAAGAAAGAAACATTACTTAAGTACATATATCATCGGTTCATTTCTTAGTTAATTTCCTTCATGGCTTTATTTTCACTTCTATTTAAGCTAACAGTGCTATTGTTCCATTCTATCAGTTATAATTTATAATGAGCGATATATATATACAATATTAGGGAGGTTCAGCAAGCAAACCTATCTCAATTACATAAACGTATCCGTATCCGTATCTTTTTTGTGAATTACGTCCCATTTTTATGTATAGAAAATAAATTGTGAGATGAAACATTTTGTTTGATATGTTACGTTTATAATACGTTTTTCCCGCCATGTTTTGCTGAACCTCTTTCTTCCTTTTAACCTATGTTTGTACAGAGATATGGATACGTTTACGTTTGCGTATATGTTAGACATGCTGAAACTCCCTAATGATACCAGGTACGTTTCCTTGATAATATTTTATTAAAAATCTTACAAATCCTACAAACAGCAAAATATTGAAACTCACCAGTGGCGCCTCCTATTAATGGAAAGTGGTCCTCGGCTTCTACAATCATATGACTAGACGTCGTCTTGGTTTCTACTAGTGACGTCATTTTTGTTACCATGGTTATGGTTGCCAGGGAGAATTCATCGTCGTACCTGGTAGTGGATGGTGGTGCCTTGGGTGGTGGCTGTGGTGGTGTGGTGGTGGTGGTGGTGGTGGTGGGGTTGAGCAGAGGCAGGGTAGGAAATGAATCATGGTGATGGTGGTGACGATGTGTGGTCACATCCGGGTAACCCAGAGGGTAGAGCACTCGTGACGTCACATTCATCCAATATGTGGTTTTACTAAATACTAGCGTCGTTCTGAAAGGAACAATTGAGGAATTTGAGAAATGATCAGCGCGAACACGTCCATGGTGCGCATTTTCTTGTATGCTTTGTTTAAATATTATTATCTGCCTTAAATGAATAAAAGAAAAATTTGACTCCCGAACCTTTCCAACGAACAACGACTTTCCAGCTAATTTCAAATTTAAGACGAAAAATGAGGTTCAAAATACAGTTTAACTTAACCTGACAGATGTATTGAATGGATACAATACAAAATATACTCAGATATACCTAGTGTTTATCATTTTTCACTCTAATTTAGCAGAATTTGATAGATGTGTAGAACTGAAGCTTGTGCATTTTCTGAAAATCTTACCCATATAACAAACAATGAACTATAGGGAATACTGTACAGTATTTGCCACTGACATTGTGGGGGCTGCGAATACCCAGCCTATGGGTGGGTGTCCATATAAGCTTGTAGTACGTTAAAATATGGCTTGGGGTAAGTCTTACAACTTTTTAAAATTTTTTTTTAGTATGTTTATACAACAATTTAAATCATCAGACGATATAAACATATTACAATAGAAGTAACAGTAACTTGGAGGAAAGGGGTGACTCAGCGATTCTTCTTTTCTCTACTCTTCTAAAATGTAATCCCCCAGGAATGTTCTAAATTCCTTCAGGTTATAAATACATTGTGTTAGAAGGGCTACGATAGTTTAAAGTGGCTAAGATCACTATTTGGCTTTATGTCATTTAGAAATGTGTTTGTAGCTTTCGATGACCTGCACAAGTAAGAACATTTGTGTGGAATACCAATGCTATACTATTCCTTAGATTAATTGATATTTGTTAATGAAGAATGTGACAGAGATTCCATTGGGGAATTCAAATCTGAGAGAGAAGTAACTTGACCATAAGGTGCTGCCCTCACTGCCTGGTGAAGTAGGAGCGAGGCAGGAGGTACATAGTGGCATATCTACCCTGTCCCGTCCAGGTGTTATCACTTAACCAATTATGATACGAGGCGTCGGGGGCCTTCCCTAACCAACCAACTTGTTGTGTCTGGACGGCACAACCTGCCGGTGGCACCCCCGAAATTGGGAGTTTTAAACTCTTAAATACTCGAAATATATGTATTTCATACATTAATGCTCCCAGGTATTCATTGCGAATATACTAATCTAGAACATAGTTGAAATTCAAGCAAACTTTCCCAAAATCGGGAGCTCAGTGGCAAGTGTCACTTTAAAATAATGCGTGTACTCACATAAAATGTACGGGTCCATAAGAGCGGTCAGGAGGCTTCCAGGTAAACTCCATGTTCCACTTGGGGCCGTTATTGGCGTGTGTGATGGTGTCGCCCTGCTCACTACAGTCCAGGTAACGTGCGTACGTTGGCGGACGTGTGAACGTACCTAACGGTAACGTGACCACGTTACCGCGCGCAGCACGACGTACTTGTAGCATGAAGCCGACAAACGGTGTCCCTTGGATGCTCACTGAAAGCAGAGAGAAAAAAACATTCAGTAAATATTGACAAGAATGTGTTATTAGGGTAGTTATTCTACCCTCCCAATTAAAAAAAAACAGGGGTCATTGAACTAAAAAAAAATGTTATACAGTGGAACTTGTATCACGATGAGTTTTTTTCCATTGCCATCAATAGTGAATGGAATTAATCTTCAGTCATCCCTAAACACAAAATAATATGATAACATCCTGTTTTTTGGGGCTTTTTTGTATTCCCCAAACCATGTTCTTTCACAAGACAATGTTTGAAAACAATAATGTGACTTATATTGTTTCATGCATTAGTTTCTTGAATTCCCGCCTGGTGCAGTGCTGACGACGCTGGCATTTGGGTCAGAATTTCAGAAAATGTACAATTGGCAGCTGTACACATTTAGTAAATTCTGCTAAAGTAAGCTGCAATTTGGTCAATACTAGGTAAATTCGAGTATAGGCTACTCGGTATTGCATTGATTCTAGCAATCTGTTTGGTTAGGCTGAACTGTATTTGGAACTTTATTTTCGTCTGAAATTTGGGTTATTTCAGAGAATTGGTGATGCTGAATTGTACATTTTCTGAAAATCAGACCCATCTACCTTTAACCGCACACGACCCAGGGACTCATCAAGGTTATTGGAGCAGCTGTGATTGGCTAACGCATCTTACACGTGACTGGAACACGTGATATTTTAAGCGACACAAAATCAATGTCTTCCACCAGCAGGATTGCCCGTATTATTGTTGACGCCAACAAGCCGGTAAAGAGTAATGAACTCCCGCGATAAAAAACTGTTTTTAAAAGAATGATCCTGACAACATGTCCCGCCTTCAGAGAACTTGGAAAGACGTTTAAGTGGTACCAGGGCTCTGTTGTATAAGCTAAGCAAGGAATTTTGTCTGTAGGAATTTTTCCCTCACTACATTCATTCCTACATAAAATTCCCAGCTCGTAGGAATATTCCTTGCAGTATAGGTGTGGGTCAGCAAAGTAGAAGGTAAATAGGATGCATAAGATTCACTCATTTCTTGGGTTTAAACATTAATATAACACATTTCCTTTAATTTGAAGCGGTAAAGTGGGTAAAATATTAGATACTTTGATTCTTATACCTTTAAATCTGATGCAGATTGTCCAGAATGGATTAGAATCTAGATCCACAGGCATGACCTAGAAACTGACCCATTTAGCTGTGGGAATTTCCTACATTGATACTTGTAGTTGTTCCCTATGTAGGAATTTCCCTCAAAAGTTTTCCTACTGAAGTAATTTCCCTCATTCTTTCCTCTGAGTTAAACATGAAAAGACTGGAAAACTAAGGAACACCTTTTAGGTGTTCCCTCAAGAATTCCTTAGGATTTATTGACTGCAAAAATATGATTTTACTAGTCATATATTATGTGCTATTATACAAAGTTTCTGCTGTTAGATGATGTTTCTGTTGATTATTAACATAATTTGAATAAATCTGGCTGGAAAAAAGAAGCCTCCCAAGCTCGGATTCGAACCATGGACTTGAGAGGTGAGCTTGTCTGGGAAAAAACAAGCAGCACTGGGTGGGGATTGAACCACCGACCTGAGAGTTTCATTGTTGCCAATCAAAATTTGTCCTTGACCTAGTTTGTCTGAATTGTTTGTGCCTCAAGAGTGTTGAGAACAAGGCATGTCCCCTCATTTACCATGTACCTTGAAGGCTGTTGTTTGAAGTAGGCAGGGGATATTGAGTGGTTCAAGGAGGGAAATGTTGTAGTAAATTCCTACATGATTGCATCTGCTTGGTGGGAAGGAAAAGTCATAGGAAAATTCCCAGAGAAACATATTGAAACTGTATGAGACTAAAGGAATTCCCTCAGTTTTCCTTGCTTAGCAGTTGGGAAGTAATGGTTCAGGGAAGGAATAGCCTATACTTTCAATGCTTTTTAGCGTAGGAATTTCCCAACGAAGTAAAGGAAAAAAACGTAGGAATTCCCACAAAAAAATTATTCCTTAGCTTATACAACAGGGCCCAGATCGGTTCCAGGGGCCCGTTGCAGGAGTCTGGGGACACTAGAATTATGATAGTGATCCGTTTTCGATCCGATCAGATCATTGCGTTAAGGTGAGGTGGGAACTATATGATGAACCACGAATGACTCCCAAATATGTTTTACATCATAGGAAGGGAACTAAGATAAAGTCCAACATGACACAGTTTTAAATGAAATGAAAAGGTTTTTCTGTCATAAAAGAACACTTTCTTCTCCTTAGCAATCCGATACGGGGTGCCCAATTGCCCCACGTTAATATATAACTAACGGCCTTTTTGATCCGGAGTGAAACCTTATGCAACGGGGCCCGGAAGGGCTTAGCGTTAGCCTACACATTTCATTTACTCCTTCGTCACTTATAATATAGTTGGCATTTTACTAGCCTGTTGGTATTGTTGTTTAATGCTATCTCTTCCCGATGTGCATTCAAAAATCTGCCACTGCATGCAGAAGTGCATCTGACCAGTCTCAGAAGTGCAATCCTCTCAAAAAAGCGGTTTTGCACCTGGTTTTGAACCTGATGAAACATGCATCATGTGATGCACTTCAAAATGCATATCAAAGTTATGTATCTAAATCGGGTGTATATACTCTAGCTACATGCAGTTGAAATATTATATCAAGTCTTGAACATGTAAATATTTGTACTGTTGATTAATGTTTGGGCCTTTAATGCATATCCTATATGTTATGTGTCACAGGAAAATGAGTCACAAGTCGGAAAACACATATTTTTCAAAGGGGTCTTTTAACAGGATTTCTAGGTTAGAATCTTTTAATTGTTCCGGTGTTTAGCACTGGTAGTACAGGAAAAGGAAAAGGTAATGATGAAAATGGTTCCATTCTTCAGATTTAATCATTATTTGATTATAAATTGAACCACTGCCCAAATGTCCTGTTTATTAGTATGGAATCTTTAGTAATAAATCATTTTTGCTCAGTAACTCCCTCTCTCTCTCAAATACATTCTTCCTGTTCCACATACATATCAAATATGAGCGATAATATCTGCACAAACACACCAGGTCTACCTAACAATGAAAGTGCCTTACTGAGTGCATCATAACTGATTCTTTTACACCTGGTCAGTAGTGCATCGTTGGGAGCATCAGGGCGACATTTATTAATCAGGCTCTTAAGGCATATTGTATTTATTTGAGAATCTCAGACATTAATCTGTATAACATAAACAATCTTAACATTTTCATCCCAAATAATATTTCCAACCAAATCCGTGCCCACAACTACCATACAATTATACAACACAATGAAGCCACAACATGTCATAATACCTGGCACTGCTCCCTCACAGCCTGGCATTCACACTCACTGTCGCACATCTGTCACTCCATTCTCTGACACACATACTCACTCTCTGACACCAAGTAAAAGAAACCCCTATACACAAACAAAACGATGTTTGCGACCATCATGTAGTCTTCTGTTTCTATTTCGAATATTGGAATAAATAGAATTTCTTGATCTCATGAAAGCAACATGTTTAACATGGGTTATTCTTTTATTCTTAAGTAAAGGGATATCGGCAGTAAGATATAAGTAGATTGTGGGAGTATCATATGGACAGTTTCTATGTAATAGTTTTATTTTGATTTTCATATAGATGCACTTTTCTTTCGGAAATAGGATTCCTATATATATGTGAAATGTTACAGAAAAATGACTCGCCAAAGATGGATTTGTGATATCATCTTATTTGAAAAGATAAAATCAAGCTGATTCCAAAGATGGTAAACATAAGTTAGAAGATGAGTGCCCATTAATAGATAATAGGAGATTAACTGAAAAGATAAGAAAATCAATTCTTTATCAGCTTCGGAAAGCATCGAACGACCTGCCCAAAAAGGGAGTGACATGCCCAACAATAACAGAGTTTAAAAAATTCCTCATGAGTAATGTTAAATAGGAGTTGCAATAGCCATTATAAACGAACTATAGATCCATGATAAATAAGAGAAATCGACTATACAACATAAAAATATAATATATCATAGGATGTTAAAGGTTGATAAATTATCCCGTTTGTGGCAGAAACGACCTAACGACGCTGTGTAAATCCATTATTACCATTAACATTATATAATATGAATCACAAACATATTCCTAACATGGGATTGAGAAACGAGTGATAAAAGGATTTATGTACAGGGTAAAGTATTTTCCGGAATGAGTATATAATATCTACTGCTGTTCATTCAGTTGAATGAAACATAATATTTTGTTATAACGCATAATGGCATAGATTAATTAATATGAGTAGAAACAATGATTAAAACTAATGCCATAAATGTTAGTAATAAGGATTGTACGTTCATTCGTAATAATAAATGGGAAATGGATTTTGTGTCCCTCTGTGAGCTAACATAGGTCTTCCTGGACTTCCTTTTATAGATTGATTTTCTTTCTTTTAAAGTTCAATGTTTGTTTTGTTGCAGTCTTGTACGATCTCGTGGTTAATACTCATACTACTATATATAAACAGTGACATATACACATTATAATTATCATTAGAATCGCGTCGATCTTATTTTTCAAATAATATCTCATAATCTATTTTAGCGATTTGTGACTCATTTTCTGTAACACATCACAAATACTCTGTTTTTTTTAAATGATCTCTAAAATTGTGTTACATTCCTTGTAACAACTTCATGTATGAGGATTTGTATGCTCGAAATAATAACATTCCATCTAAATATTACACAATACTACCACTAATCATTTTTAATACAGGTTACAACTCTCCATAGGCTTAGCATTATGCCACTTGTTCTCACCAGGTGGTACTGTTTTCACCAGGTGGTACTGTTTCCACCAGGGTGCGCAACTGGTAACTGGGGTGCGTTTACAATTTATTTTACAATGAATGTGCAGCTAATCCACTTATGTGGCATTTAAACGTTATATATGTTCCTCATTATTTAATTAGAAATATTACAAGTAATATCTTATAATAGTTCATTAGTATAATTTATCTTTTTGATTTTGAAATGGGTAATATTCAAAACACCACCTATAACTGTATACAGAAATGGTATGGGTGCTATGAGTGGACTTGAGCTGTTGTACAACTGCACACACACTAACTAAACAGCATCTGCAGGTAGCTAATCCTGCTGTCTTGGTGGACTGGAAAGAGATGACCAAAATGATGGTAAACTATTAAAGGTAGATGTGGTGGCCCCACTTTGAACAATTGGAATTCAAACCTAATAGAACTTTTACCTCAGTTTATTTAAACACCTTTTCTGATGGCAGCAAAAAGAAATGGAGCAGCAATGTTAATGCTGCACTGAGTGCATCAAAAACTGCATAATTACACCTGGTACTGTGAGCATTGTTGAGAGCATTTTGACTGCATTTATTAATCGGGTGTGCAGAGCATTGTAAAATCAAGTTTGAGCCTCACAATCGTTTACGATTTCCACTAGTAAAGCACCAGGTCAGAATCAGGTAAGAATTTCCAGGTCAAAACTAGGTCAGAAATGCAATCATGCACATCGGGTTAATGAGTCACAAGTTTCACAAATGATATTTTTTAAAGTGTTTTATTCACAAGATCTCCTTGTTGGCATTTTTCATTTTCGAGGTACCTAGCGCTGTAGGTCATATGAAGACACGTATCAAATTCCAAGACTGTGTAATAAATATATACATGGGTCAGATTTTCAGAAAATGCACAATCTACAGTTCTACACATCTCTCAAGTTCCGTTAAATTAGAGTAAAAATTGATAAATACTAGGTATATCTCAGTTTATTCTGTATTTTATTCATTCAATAAATCTGTCTGGTTATGTTGAACTGTATTTTGAACCTGATTTTCGTCTTAAATATGGGTTATTTCAGGGGATTGGTGAAGACCAATTGTACATTTTCTGAGAACTTGACCCACATGTATTTCTAAGCTCATCCTATAGGGTATATTTAGCTACCTTACTAGTAAGTGTCTACCCAGAGATATTGAAAACTTTTTTGAAAAACAAAAATTTCAAACTTAAAATCTAGAAACACTTTGTCAATGTCCTAATGTTTACTATCATTTGAATCGACTTGATCTCATCTTTTCAAATATGATGATATCTCAAAATCTATTTTTAGCGACTTGCGACTCAGTCACACTCTCAATAAAAAAGTGTTTTTCGTTTTGTCATGGTTTCAATCTAAACAAGAGTATGCATATATACAATTAAACTATGATAAAGTTCCAGACCCTGTTTAAATTAGCAAAAGCTTTTGGCGTAAAGAAACAAGAAGAAAAGGAAAGAAAAAGAAGGAGAAATGAGATGAGATGAGATGAACTTTAGAATTTTAATTAAACAAATCAAGTTTGAATCAAAAACGTTAGGATTAAGTTAAAAGACGAGAGTGACTAATCCAACGCTTTTAACTTAATTAAGGGAAAAGATATTGACTAATACGAAGATATTCAATACCACCTGAACACGAATATTAACTTATATAAGGAAATTTGGAACTGCAAGGACAGGTAACAGACAAAGCAAACAGAAATGCAAGGTAAAGGGTACTTTTGTGTTAGACTTAGAAGGGCTACGGTAGTAGTTATAATGTATGTGTACGTTAGCGCTGTTTACCAAATTCTGACCTGAAACGGTGATTATAACTGATATCATTACTGTTTTAACGGTTTTACTATGTGAGACCTTATTTGGCAAACTTTTTCTTTCAAAAATAAAAATATCAAACTTAAAATACAGAAGTACATAAGATATCCCAATATTTACTACCATTGGAATCCCCTAGATCTCATCTTTTTAAATATGATGATATCTCAAAATCCATTTTTTGCGACTTGTGGCTCATTTTCCTTTAACACATCACATTTTGATGTCATTTCCATATACTACTTACATACAATATTACTTTCTATGTAAGTAGTATATGAAAAGGGAGATATCCTCTGGGTCCAGTGAAACCACAACTCATTTGTTAAGCATCGTTAAAACGTGACTAGTTCAGCTCATACAGCTAGTCCCCCCACACCCAATACCGCTCCCCCGTGGCTAGGTGGGTGGGGGGGAGGACATTGCAGCCATACCAGGGTTCAAACCCACAAAACAATCTTGGCGCCCCTGGCTCCACAGTCACACCACATTCATAAGTGCCTTGGAACCAAATCCCATCATCCTCTGTATCTGTAACTGGGGGCCCTGCGATCAAATTACATTTGTCTTTTCACCAAAGGGTGTCTTAACGCATTGAATGTATATTTCATAACAATCTAGTTGTTTTAAAGAGCAATGTTCCTGGGTTTTTTTGTTAAAGAAATCACCTCCCCAATGCTAGCCTATACCGGTACTCTTTGAAGTTTCGGTAGTTTTGAAGTTCGTTTTTTTTGTAGGGGGGGGGGGGGTGTATTTTTGCCTGGTTCCTTTCATGCACTCTGAGATTTGAACCCACACTAATATCCTCTCATCATCAAATAACAAACATTTAACCCACATTTAAGACAAAAATGAGCTCAAACAAAATGCAGTTTAACGTAACAGGCGGGCGTTTCATAATCAAGACCAGCGCGCGCTATTGGACCTAACAACAGTATTCCGTTTCATAATGCTTCAACGCAACGACACATTTGTACACAGCGCTCGTTAATGAACAAACATTGTGGTTAATCAACGCAACGCAGAAATCGTTGCGTTAATATAGCGCGGAATTTTTCATTTACTTATTATTAATATAACCATCACATTGTGCTCTTTAACATTTTACTAATATTAACTTTAGTCATTTATCTCAGTGCCAGGAAGAACAATAACCATTTATTGGACAATTTAGTCCTTTTTTTGATCGAAAATAAATCTCTCTACAATAACGGGATTTCCAGTCCCATAACACAAGGTGGTGAACATGGTTCTGTTTGCCAAGCCTAGTTGTAAGACAAATAATATTTCAAATTAGTATATCCAGTAATATCACAAAGATATTCGTGGAGAGTTTGGTAGAGTCTGGAGATTGATGTTTGGCTAAATATGTATATGATCCAACTCACACATACTTACATGATGACCCCCACCCCCGCCCATACATATCGGCGACTAACTATGAATACTCAGCCATGCAGAGATGTTTGAAGTTAGATACATGGAAATGGGGAAAGGAGGAGAATGGGGGAGATGGAGAAGGGGGTGGGAGGAGATGGGAAAGGCGGAGATTCGAATTAAGTTGCTACGAAACGTCAGGGATCAAAGGTTTTTGCGTCACATACCTCTGGAAAGCTGTACCCGTTAAACTGCGGGAAGGAGAACTGAGAATGGGGGAGAAGGGAGAGGGGTGTTAGATTTTTTTGATTCATGAATATTTTTGGCTTTGTAATTAATATGATCTCGTTTTTTGTCGCTTCTTCTTATATTGTCTAGACTGGGGAACTGTTTATTCTCATCAACATTCATTCTTTCATCGAAACACATCATGTACCATCTCATATCTGTTGTAATCTTTAAATTGCATATGTAAATCTGTAACTGTAGACACAGTATTGTGAGGAAGTACCATGTCCTACCATACTTGTTCTGATTCCTATATACAACTATACAATGCCGTATATCTATTAAGACACTAGGTTTATTTAAGTCACTCTTTTGAGGTACAATGGTACAATCACGATTGATATTATAGTATTTACCGCGCTAAATATTTTACTACTACATTCTCTCGTATTGAGGTTGCACATCGCCTTGCCCCTCGTTGACAGTACCTTTTCCTTAGATCTAAGTACTGAAATTTGTATTGTACATACCCATCTTCTCCCTTATAGTTTGTAATTTTGCAACTCGGTAACTTTGAAACTTAACTGTTAAACTGGATTTCATATTAGGCATTCGTCGGAGGAAATGATATAATTGTATCATGATTGACTGAACTACCTACTGTATTTTACCATCTATACAAATAAAAGAATTCTTGAAATGAAATGAAATATGCATGTCATAGTTACCGCTTTTGGGGATTGATTTTATATATTATGTTTTTACAGACTTTACTGCCTGCCCCCCGGCATAGGCACCCTGATATTTTAGCCATTTCCAAAATTGGAAATAAGAATACTATTTTCCTCAGAATTGGTGTGAGTGCTTACACTCCAATTGTATTTATTTAAGGTTTCAAACAATTTTCTTTGATTAAAATAACGATTTATTCAAATCGGACCATTTTAAGTGAGGATTTGCCAGCTTTCTTTCTATTTAAATGTTCACATTCCACCTATCTGTGCACATCTCCCATGGTGCCAGGCAGTGATACATCATAAACAGTATGGGATATCCCCACTTCAACAGTGAACAATCTAGAATTATCTCACATTTACAGGTATTTACTGCCAAACTAAAATGTTGCTACAAATCTTGATCAATTAATGATAACAAAAAGCTGATTCTATGCATTTCTATGCCTACAAACTTGCGTCGCCAAATATGCAGCCGTAATACCAAATTGCGTCGCCAAATAAACCTTAAGTTGCGTCGCCAAACAATATTACAATGTAAGTTGGTCTCTGGTAATGAAGGTAGAAATATGCTATGCCAATTTGGTTCCCACACTATAGGTAGATGGCGTATTGTTGAATTCTTCTAGCGCTCGCTGGCTAAAATTAGCGGGCGCTAAATTTGGTTGTTAGCTTAACGAACGACACCTTGGTTAACGCATGGTTAACGCAGGCTTTATGAAACGGGACTAGCGAACGCGCGCTATTTTGGTCGTTACCAGACCATCGCTGCGTTCCGTTTTTTACCGAGCGCTGCGTTAAATATGAAACGCCCGCCAGAACTGTTACTTTAATCAATGCGATACCAAATACACTCAGATATACCCGGTATTCATCATTTTTCAACTTAATTTAGCAGAATTTTCCAAATGTGTAGAGCTGCCAATTGTACATTTTCTGACGATCTGACCCAGATGTTTTATGTCTTAGCTCTGCCCACACGCATGCGCAGTGGGAGCAAGCTTTATGCCCCAGCTACCCGCGGGACGTACGGGGGATTCCCTAATTCAAACTGACGTGACGTCATAAAGCTCTAGCAATATGTAGATTAGTACACGCCCACCTGCAGCTGCATGGTTATTGTTCCATAACCACATCCCTAATAATAGCCATCGGGAATCCCATACACAATAACTAAAAATTACAAGCGAATTATCTAAGTTTATCCTAGCACTTTTTAAAGCGTTTACCACAGGGCCGATATGTTTTATTGAAGGTATTCTAAGTTGTGAGCAAACATAAATTGTTTAGTGCCCCCAACCTCCACCCAACTGGTTGGAGTTGCCAGAAAATGTACAATTCACTTTCACCAATTCTCTCAAATAACCCAAATTTCAGACGAAAATAAAGTTCAAAATTTAGCTCAACCTAACCAAACAGATGGCTAGAATCAATGCAATGCCGAATATACTCAAATTTACCAAGTATTGACCAAATTGCAGCTTAATTTAACAGAATTTACTAAATGTGTAGAGCTGCCAGATATACATTTTCAGAAAATCTGACCCACTAACACTTTGCAGGAATCATGTGTCTGTCTGTACGAACCGGATATGGTTTATGACACACCTAACTTCCGGGTTACGATGTGTCCTGGGATATCTTTATGGTCACGTGGTGCCAGTAGAAACCACCAGGGGGTGCTGGACGTCACGTGATTCATAGCCTGTGGCGACATCTAGCGTGATAGATGATGTGTAAAAGATGAAAAACAAGTTAGACACTGAATGCGTTGCTTTGTTTCGCAGCCCAGAGCCGCATGAATTGATAATGTTGGGCGATGAAATGGGTCGAATCGTCAGAAAATGTAAAATTTGCCTTCACCAATCCTCTGAAATTACCCAAATTTAAGCCACAAATGGCGTTTAAAATACAGTTTAACATAACCAAACAGATTGCTTGAATCAATCCAAAAGCAAATATACTCAGATTTACCTAGTATTGAGCATTTTTCAGCCTAATTTAGTACCATTTCCAAAATGTGTAGAGCTGCCGATTGTACAATTGGTCTACACATATCATCTCAAATAACCTAAATTTAAGAGAAGAATGTTGTTTAAAACACAGTTCAACATAACCAAACAGATTGTTTGAATCAAGGCAATACCAAATATGCTCAGGTGTAGCTAGGTTTTGGCCATTTTCAGTCTAATTTAGCGAAATGTATTAAATTGTACATTTTGTGAAGATCTGATCCAAATAGAGGGGAGCTATGAGAATGAGCTATGGGGAATGGATGTCAACTGACATGTCTGGTTCAGTTACTGCAAATGATATCAACATGGATGTTCAACCCTTGCAGATTTCTACATTGCAATAGTGCCCGTGCTCAACCTAATAGGGGATTTGCATAGCCACCATTTTGAATCTTGATCCGCATGGAATTATGGGACTAATGGTACAGTATACAATCTATAGAAAACATGCCATGTTCAGCATGGGATATTTATCAACGCTCTTATGTCAACATCCAAGTGTTATACATGTTTTCATAACACAAGCCTCCATCTTTCCCATCATCCCGATGTGCATGATTGCATAACTGACCTAGTTTTGACCTGGAACTTTTGACCTGATTGTGACCTGGTGCTTTACTAGTGGAAATCGTAAACAGTTGTGAGGCTCAAACTTGATTTTATAATGCTCTATGGACCCGATTCATAAATACACTTCTGATACTCTCAATGATGCACTACTGACCAGGTGTATTTAATGTGATTCTGATGCTCTTAATAATGCTCTATTTTCCAGGTTAAAAAGCGCACTTATGATGCACTCAGTGAGGCTCTTTTGTTACTCTGTTGGAGAACTGTATTTGTTTTTATCACAGAGAGGTCTGAAGGGTGCCTATATTCCCAAATATCTCCTAAAGGGTTTGGCTCACTGGAGTTTTGTCTCCTTTAAAAACATCTTATTTCATCAATTTCCCCATCCTCTTAGGCCTGTTAGAGGAGCCTTGAGATTGGAAGAATGGCATGCACTTTATTTTAGTTGTCTGGTTGCTCTTGGTGGCCCAAACCACTAGGCAGAACCTATATGTAGAAATATTGGGGTGTCTTGATGAAAACGTTTTTCAATATCAAACAGAGAAGTTACACAAATATACTATGGATATATATCTCTTACTATATTCCTAATTAAATGATGGGAAACAATTATCATATGTAATTAGCACAAAAGTGTAGTAACAGTGTGTCTATTGTAAAAATAAATTATAAGTACAACACAGTGAGCTGACCTGCCACCTGGTGGCAAAAGTGCCGCCACCTGGAGAGTGGAAAATCTGCCAATGCATGCAAAAGTGCATCTGACCAGTCACATAAGTGCAATCCACTCAGAAAAGCAGTTTTGCACCTGGTTCAACTCCTGATAAAGTTATGCATCTAAATCAGGTGTAAATGCAGTTGTATTATTTTATCAAGTGATGTATATATGCATGTATATATGACAATTTTGTACTGATGAAGAATATTTGGGCCTGTACTGCGCATTCCATTGTCTGATGTGTAACAGGAAAATGAGTCACACATTGGAAAATAACACATCATATTCTTGTTTATTTCATTCAAAAGCCTATCATACATTCAATGTGTTTTCATATATATTATATACTGTATTATTACTGACCATATCTCACACACACATTTAATGCAGACACACAAAGTTGGGTACAATCGATATATAGAGTATTCTTATTCAATAACACATGTAGGATGAATAGATGAACAAAATAAATGATACTGATATAGCACTCCTATTCTTCACAATCGCCGCCTATTAATTATGTTGTGTATGCATAAGGATTACACGCGGCGATACTGCTCTCCTTGCTGTAGGGAGGACACAATGATGCACTTGGTTGAATTCCTCATTCTCTTAGCTTTCTTTAGCTATAAAGTGTGTGCATATTAGCCAAGTTTCCAACATATAAGAGTGCTTTTGATACATGTCATCCTCAAATAAAAATTATTAGATTCCTTCCCGATGGGAGAGATGTGTGTGCCACTATATTTTTATCATAATTATGACCATGCGGTTTTATCTCCATTTATTTTGAATGAACAGAATTATTCAGTCATGAAATGATATCTCTTTTGCTCTCATAAGACTTGACCATAATTATATAAAAGCCCCAATTATATGACGTATAAAACGCATATCTATTTCAGGGAAATGAGTCACAAGTCGCAAAAAGCAATAATATTATTTCGCTGAAAGATGGAGTATTACAGCCTTGTCAAGTATAAATGTAGGGATACAATACACATTGTACTAATAACGATTCAGAGAATCAGTAGAAATAGTATTGATATAATCGTTAAATGTATTTAGAGATGAGGAGGATGTTCTTAGGTTGGCATACATACCATTTGTAGGTTTATACGATCAGAATTGACAAAAAAATGGCATAAACAAAAAACGTGAAATACATCAAAATTGCAAATACATTTCTGGAATTGACCCATACAATATAAATGGGTTTGGTTTTCTCGTAATTTACAATTAAATAAAATCCTCTTTCATTCATTCCGTCATCCATCTTGTCAGTACAAATCATGGTATTCCTTTTATTTTTGTTTCATTACGAAGAACACAAATTCCTCTTTCAGAAAATGTATACTTTTTTATACTTATTTCCATTACTTTTGGAGCAAATGTGCGTAAAAAAAATACGCACAAATTTACGTAGCGTAAAAAAAATAGCTAATACCATATTTGAATCACATAAGTCCCACATATATGTTTTCTAAAATATGAATACACATAGCCAGTGTAGCAGCAAGGTCGCACATGCCACTCTGTAGCTTTAACACCTCTGGTCGCTCACCCACACTATACCATGCAGTGGCACTGTGGACTCATTGTGCCACATTTTTACAGCTAATGCGAACCTCAAACAATGGTTTTAATGAATGGTTCCCTTGTGTGTTCTAGGGGTTAGGTATACATACATAACTATAATAATGGTTTTTTTTTAAAAAATAATTTGACTGTATGAAAAGATTCCAGCCAAGGGATTTTGTTAATAAACCACTTCAAAAAAGGCGAATTTTGCAACTTGTAACTCATTTTCCTATGACACGTCACATATATGGGATATGCAGTAAGGCCCAAACATTCTTTCATCAGTACAAATATTTACATGTTCATCACTTGATAAAATAATTCAACTGCATGTAGCTTGTGCATTTACACCCGATTTAAATATATAACTTTGATATGTATTTTGAAGTGCATCAGATGATGCACATTGCATCAGGTGCAAAACCAGGTGCAAAACTGCTTTTTTGAGAGGATTGCACTTCTGTGACTGGTCAGTTGCATGCACTGGCGGATTTTCCAATGCACAACGGGATGCATTTGGTTTTCATAGATCATCTATACAATTTAAGATATTGGAGAAACATTCTTACAATTTTTGATAAAAATGTTGCCACATTTTTGTATGTCAGATTTCATCAGAATCTATTCCATGATGCACTGTAACAGACATGCGCAGTGGCACATGCAACTCCCCTATTATACGAGCAATAAGTATAACAGATGCAGACATGGGTTTATGTTCTGTTTGCAATAAGATACAGCTAATAGAGTAAACAGCTGACAGCATACAGCGTGTCGTATGACCTGTATATGACACGCTAACCGGAAGTGAGGATGGGAATGCAGTGTCACCATTAATTTCCATCTAAATTTCACTATCTTTTTGCGATACATATCGGGACAAGTCTAATAAATCCAAAATTATCCTCGGGCGATCCCCGTCAGTCAATCTTGCCAATACATAATTGATATGTTTTATTACAATATATTTGTTTCATACTCTGGATATTATCTTTTAATACTATTTTGGATAGAGTTAGCGATCTAGCGATCTAGCGATCTGCCGATCTAGCGATCTAGCGAATATTGTCCCAGAGATTAGTTTTATTTTTGCTAGAGTCTTTGTTAAGAATGCTATATGGTTATATGGGTCAAATCGTCAGAAAATGTACAATTCACTTTCAACAATCCCCTTAAATAACTCAAATTTCAGACGAAAATAAAGTTTAAAATACAGTTCAACCTAACCAAACAGATTGCTAGAATCAATGCAATGCCAAATATACTCGAATTTACCAAGTACTGACCAAATGTCAGCTTGATTTAGCAGAATTTACAAAATGTGTAGAGCTGCCAATTGTACATTTTCTGAAAATCTGACCCATATTATGATATTGCCTCTCTATCTTAATCAGAGAATGAAACATATGTACGCTGTTATATCATATGTGCACAAAATTGCCCGACTTGAGTCCACCCAACAACTGGTAGTCCCCAATCGGTCCCTCCTTCACCTTTACCATATATGGGTAAAATGTACAATAAGCAGCTCTACACATTTAGTAAACTTTGCTAAATTAGACTAAACATAATAAATGAAAAATGATAAAAAGTAGTATATTTGATTATATATGTTATTTCCATTATTCAAGGAATCTGTTTGGATATATTGAAATGTATTTCAACCTAATTTGGATTTGGATAAATATGAAAACATTGGTGAAGGCGAATAGTACATCTCAAAGAGCTCACCCATATCACGGCAACAAAGTTATCATGAATACATTCTTCCAAACAAGCTTTTGTCTGATGTTCACGTATGGGTCAGATCGTCAGAAAGTGTACAATCGGCAGCTGTACACATCGAGTAAATTCTGCTAAATTAAGCTGAAAAATGGTCAATACTAGATATATCTGAATATATTTGGTATTGGGTTGATTCAAGGAATCTGTTTGGTTTTGTTGAACTGTATTTTGAACCTCATTTTTGGCTTAGTTTAGGGTTTTTTGAGAGGATTGGTGAGGGCGAATTGTACAATTTCTGACGATTTCACCCACATCATTGACCGATATTTATAATGCAGTATGAGCCTAAGGCTAAAATCAGAGAGGGAGCCATAGTAACGTCATTACGGTCCACTAGTGAGGTGCTCTGAGCACGTGGGCTGAGCCGGAGGTGACCTAATTACACAATATAAGCTGAACATTACAGCATGTAGGACATGTGACATGCATTAGGGTAACATTAATCATGGCTCTTCCCTCACCCCCTCCCTCTCTCTCCTCCCTCCCTCTCTTCCATAAATAACTCCCGTTCACTCATTGCTTCAACAACCTCCTTCCCCAATCCTAGCTACAGCAAATAGGATTTCCAAGAGATAATGTTCAAATGGGACAGATAGAAGGATTTTAAAGATCAAATGAGTGAGATTGGTTTCTTTACGCCCTTATCAACACATTTAAGATGGTTATATCAAGGGCGGGAGAGCTGAGAGGGAGGCAGTTTATGATCATACCCAGGAAATAGAGATAGAGAAGAAGGGAGAGAGAGACAGAGAAAAGAGACAGAAAGGCACATTTTAGTCATACCCAGGACCATTAAAGTTCAAATGTATCAGTTGTCAATAGCATAGTTGCATTTGAAGAGACATCTTGACATATTATCTGGCGATTTAATCCTATTACCAACTGCCATACGTGATGTGTTACAGCAAACTATTTTTCAAAGTGTTTTTTATATTCATTATAAGCCTATATAATATTTAAACAGTTACAGAAAGACGCAATATCTATCATGAATGTTGTCATGCGTTGCCTAATAAAGTATCATAATGATAATAATAATAATATCACCGCGTTTACACAGGACATTTTAGGGAACAAAATCTAATTATGGTGTACTTGTGTACAAGATGTATAACAAAATAAAATGAAATAAAAAGCAATCACACAAACATAAACAATATCAAATCAATCTTTTTGAGCCCACGTTCTTACACTATAGTACGATATCTTTCTTGTAAAGTTGAGAAAATTCTACTTTTTTTGGGTCAAGCTTGGCCTGTCATGTATATGACCCTGTCCCGGGTGTATGGATTTTATCTTTAATATCTGCGATTTTCTCGCGATTTTGTCAGGTTAATGCCTTTTTTTTAATTATTTATAATTGTAATTGATTGTGTAGAATAATCTACCTACGTCGTGATATATTTTCTATGTATATACCTTTTCTTTCTGATTTAAATCAGCTTTTCTGCAAATAGTGTATTTTTTGCATAATGTCTGGCTGAATAAAAATCTTAAAACAAAACAAGAACAGGGAAAGGGAAAAACACCAGAAGAATTCCCGATCTTTTATAGAGCTTCACATGAGAAGGCGTATAGATGCAAGCAAATAGGACCCGAGATTAGAAGGGTCAGATTTTCAGAAAATGTACAATTCGCCTTCACCAATCCCCTCAAATAACCCACATTTAAGACAGAAATGAGCTTCAAAATGCTGTTTAACATAACAGAACTGATACTTTAAATCAATGCGATACCAAATATACTCAGATATACCAAATTTTTTTTTAGCAGAATTTAGCAGAAATTACTAAATATGTAGAGCTGCCAATTGTACATTTTCTGAAAATCTGACCCAGAAATGTTATGGGCGGTCCACCACATAGGTCGCAACACGACATCTATGGGGCGAGGCCCACCTAACTTGAATATATGGGTCAGATTGTTGGCAGCTCTACACATTTAGGAAATTCTCCTAAATTAGGCTGAACTACGCTGAATGCCGGGTATATCTGAGTATATTTGGTATTGCCGTGATTTAAAGTATTAGTCTGTTATGTTAAACTGCATTTTGAAGCTCATTTTTGTCTTAAATTTGGGTTATTTGAGAGGATTGGTGAAGGCTAATTGTACATTTTCTGAAAATCTGACCCATATATAACCTTTCTACCATAATATTATCGACTCAAAAAGATTGTTACAGTATCTATCACTCCGATGTTTTATTCATAAGATGTATTTGTTGGAATGTTTTAAATTGTGTTGGTGCTTAACGCTTATCGTAGCATAAATACATGCGATTTGATTTGATTTGAATACGTTTTTATTTATACTTTTAATACAGGTACATCTCCTGGATTTCTCCATATTTTCCTCAGTAACCTGTGACACTACATATTTTGTACATTTTTGTCGTCGTCGTCGTCGTTGTTGTTGTTTTTGTTAATAATACATCATAATACAATATCTAGCCCTTTTCGTTCGGTTCTTGTGTACATTTATATAGATTTATACATTATTGATGAATCAGAAATTCATAATGACTTTCTCATTATGTTTTGTCATAAATTATGTTATTCTAATGGGTTTCAAAACACTTCAAGAATACAGAGTTTGTTAACAATGATAAAAAAAAGTCATGAATAGTTATGACAAAATGATGATGATGATAATGATAGTCAGTAGTATACATCTTGTGTCACAAGTGTCACATTCACAAATATGAGTCTGTTAGATTATACATTTGATTCTATAATTATATCATTTATGGTATGTAAGGGCATGGGTTGGACTTATTTGGTATTTACCAAATTCCAGTGTACTATATATATTCATGCATTTCGAAGGTCACCTTATATTCAGTTACTTCGCTATATAGTAAATGTCCACCCAGAAATACTGCAAACATTTTTTTCATGACAAATGGTGTATATTTATGTTAAATAAATATAAGTATAATTGGTCATCCGCCTACCTGGGCCTCCATAATATTCACTGCGGACAGCTGGTCCGTGGTTGCTAGGGTGATTCCCGCCGCTGTATGTATAGCCATTGTTTGTTCGTAACAGCTTGTAGACGGACGTGGAAATTTATTTTTCTCGTACCAGTCCTGAGGCGCCATAAAAATCCACAGAAATAATTACTATATGTCTCAGCAGATCAACTGTACCTTCTGCAGCGGCTTACATAAACGTCCAAGCTGCTGGGTGAAGTGGAACAAACAACAAAGGCTGGCAAAGAAGTCTTCGTCCAAAATGGATCCTGATAAGATCGCGGCCATATTGGAGATGGATGTGAGTTAAATGCCACCAAATGACAGTGAGGATTACCTGAATCTAGTGGAGAAGGCCATAGTTGTAGCGGAGAAGAAGAAGTTGGCTCGTGACACTCTCCAAGATAAAATCGCCGAGGCAGAGGAAGCCTTAGCAAAGTTGACGGTGACCGCTCGTCCGGGCGGACATCGTTCAGACCCAGACCGTAGTATGGGCATGCAGGGTGCGGGTGCACTCTCTCCACCAGCTTTCCCCGACGTGAGTAAGTACCGTCCCGAAAGTCACTTAGATCAGGTCTCATCGTACGAATCTATGTCTTATAGAGATCTAATTTATGGAGGATTGTGTGTGCTTAATTCCCTCATGGAGACACCTAACATGCCTGCTGTCAGCATCAAGGGATATTTAAATCACCTACAGTTTATCGCCTATAAGGCCCACCGTAATGCGTTTGTTGACGAGGCTCTGGTGGCCTACAAGAGGTCGACTACTACCAGAGTTCTCCAGGGCAAATCATTGAACTGGACTGGGGTGGATGGATTGTCTGAGTCAATGTTCTTGTCGGCTGACAATACTACGGCAGTACGAGAGATCTTAGCAAAGAAGGACAAGTTTTCTCGTAATAATTCCGGCTCTTTCGGTTCACGTTGTTCTACAAACCGGAAGTTGGTGGAAGAGCGTGGGCCGATGTACGACTTTGGTAAATGGCCACACGGAAACTGCTGGAAGTGGAACAACGATGATGTTTGTACCAATTGTTATTACAGCCATGGTGTTTGTGGTTTATGCGGAGGTGCACATAAAGCTAGAGCCTGTAAAGTGCAGTTGGATTGGGAACAGTCCCGCACGACATCTACCAAGAGCCCACCTGCAGCTTCCGGCGGAAGCTCATCGTGACAAGATGGCCACCAAAAACAAACTTCCACGATTTCTGAGTTTCCGACTGACGACTTTGGCAATAATATCGATCTTCCCCCTGTGTTTACGGACAGTGATGTCATAGATTCCAAAGACCTGCCTGCCCTTATAAAGACTGCAAGTTCGATCAAGGATTGGGGCCTTTTAGCGGGTGTTTTACGGCAATTTCGACCGGCCGCTTGGGCCCGTGCCTTATGTTCTACCGACTATGTTGACACGGACTGTCATTACATCTTGGATGGCGTTGTCAACGGGTTCAAGCTTGTCGATCCTGGAGCTAGCATCATACCATATCACCGCGACAACTATTCTTCATGTTATTTCCCCTTATCTACTATGTTCAAGCTGGAGAAACAGCTATTGTCAGAGTTAACTACAGGGAAAATGTCTTGTGTTTACGATACCCCCACTTGTGTTCACTCTATTGGTGTAATCACTAAGAAAGATGGCGATATTCGAATGATTACTGATTGTAAACGACCCTTGAACATGTCAGTAAACAAATATACTGGTAGTGTGTTTTCACGTTTCCAATATGCTAAAATTGACGACATTGTTAGGAATATGAATCGATACTGTTACATGTCTTCTGTTGATTTGAAGGCCGCCTATAGATCGGTTGCCATACACCCTAACCAGCGCACATATTTTGGCATTTCTTGGGAGTTTGCGGATCGTAATTTCAATATCTGTGATAATTTCATGTGCTTCGGCTCCCGTGTCGCCCCGTACTGTTTTACAAGGATTACTAATTCTGTATGTAGGGTGCTTCAGTCTCGTGGTCATAATGTGGTGTCTTATATTGACGATTTCATTATTTGGGCGGATTCATACGAAGAATGTATAAGTAGTCAACAGGCCTTAATTACCCTAGTCAGGGATTTAGGGTTTTATGTCAGCTGGCCTAAATGTACAAGCCCTTCGCAAGTATGTACTTTCCTTGGGATCGAAATTGATACTGTGAATTGTCAACTTAGATTACCTGATAGTAAGGTCGCCAAGGTACTCAGGGAATTAGAGTTTTTCTCTGGGCGTAATTGGGTCACTGTTCGTCAGCTAAGAAGACTGACGGGTGTACTTAGTCACGCAGCAAGAGTTGTAAAAGGTGGTCGTATACATACTAAACGAATCTTGGATGAGTTGAACCGTCTTCTCAGAGATAATATCAGATGAACTAGAATATCTGACGACCTTCGTGCAGATATATTTTGGTGGAAAGATGGTACTGATATCTTCAATGGTACTTATGATTACTCAGAGGTTGATAATAACAGCACGATCGAATTAGAGTTTGCTCCTGGAGCCTTTGCTGCAGAATATGAAGGGGAATATTGTACTGGTACATACGATTTTGTGGGGGATAATCCCACCAGTCCTCCTGCTAGTTCTACAGTGATAGAAGTTCCTGTTGAAGTAGACAAACGTTCTGAGTGTATTATGGAATTAATGGTAGTCATGCATGTCTTTCGCCATTTCTCTAGGCACTTGAAAAACAGAAACATTTGTGTACGAGGTATATCTAACAAAACTAGAAAGGTTTTGAGTTCATGTAAGACCATGTCTTCTCTAGAATCTGATATCATTCGAGAATTATTTTGGTTGTGTGTTGAATTTGATATACGGATTTTCCCCTCTTGCTTCTGTAGAGCGGCTTGAGGATGAGGTTCTGGAAATAAGAAGACAAGCCCTCGCCATCTCATCTTTGCGAACCAGGAATTCTCAGTGGAAGAAATATTTCCAGTTTTGTGAACTGTACCAAAAGAATCCTCTGCCAGTGGTACCTGATGTGGTTGCTATTTTTCTAGTATGGGCATCACGAACATTGTGTTATACTTCATTGAATAACTTACTGTCGGCAGTGAATCATTTGTCAAAAGCCCATGACGGTCGTGATATGAGATCTGACTTTAACATCAACCTACTTATGAAGGGTTTTCGGAGGACATTGGGAGATAAGCCAAACCCTAAGGATGCCATATTACCGGATGACTTGTTGTTGATATACCAGCAGGTTGATTTGTCTGTTAATAAGGAGATAGCCTGTTGGATTGGCCTACTGTTGTGCTTCAGAACTATGCTAAGGAAATGCCATGTGTTCGAGGGGCCTGGTAATGTGCATTTATTGAAGCGGAAAAATGTTATATTCGAGGACTGGGGTTGTAAGGTTACTGTACCCACTGCTAAGAACAACCAGTACGGTCTTACATCCCTGGAGTGCCCGGTGACTTACTCTTATTCAGATTTATGCTTGCCGACTCAGTTAAATCGTTGGTTTCATGACAATCCTACAGACTCAGATGCCCCTTTGATATCTATTGATGGTGAACCTTTGGGCTATGCTTTTGCCTTGCTGACCTTGAAGAGGTGGTGTAAATCTGCTGGTATTTCTAAAAATGTGGGGTTACATAGCCTCCGTAGAGGTGCTGTTGTATCAATGTATATGGCCGGTGTATCAGTGTCCGACATACAACTCATGGGGGATTGGCATAGTGACGCCGTTTTACGGTATTTGTCGACCCCTTTGCACTATCGGATATCAGTAGATAAAAAGGTGTCTGCCTCCTTCACCTCCCTGATCAGGATTTAATTATTTATTTATTTATTTATTATTTCCTTTACTGGGCGTTGGGCAAATAAAATCCCGACAGATGTGTTCAGCAACTCCGCATTTATTGTCATTACTTTCATCATACTCGATAGTGTTGAATAATTATGGTGTATATTTATGTTAAATAAATATAAGTATAATTGGTCATCCGCCTACCTGGGCCTCCATAATATTCACTGCGGACAGCTGGTCCGTGGTTGCTAGGGTGATTCCCGCCGCTGTATGTATAGCCATTGTTTGTTCGTAACAGCTTGTAGACGGACGTGGAAATTTATTTTTTTTTTCTTTTTTGGAACTTTGGGGCAAATAAAATCCCGACAGATGTGTTCAGCAACTCCGCATTTATTGTCATTACTTTCATCATACTCGATAGTGTTGAATAATTATAAGACAACTTATCATATCACTTTGTATTCCCTCCGCTCACAAAATTAAATGAAATTACACTTCTGAACCTAAGATCTAAGAAGAGGGACTTAGTTGATACTGATATAAGTGTTACATTGTTATGTACACATTGTATTTGAAGGATCACTACAGAGACTTATATTGTGTTATCTAAAAAGTTCTACATTGATAACATCCAAGACAAAGCTAGAGGTCATATCACTTTTTATTCCCTCCGCTCACCAAATTAGATGAAATTACACTTCTAAACGACCTTTTTCTTATGATTGATGGCGGAGATCTTTAAAAGGAAAAGCTTCATGTCTGATACTGTTATTTGTGTTACATTGTTATGTATACATTGTATGTGGAAGACCACTACAGAGAGTTATATTATGTGATTGAGATTGGTTGCTTATCAACACATTTAATATGGTTATATCAAGGGCGGGAGAGCTGAGAGTGAGTGAGTGAGTGAGATTGGTTGCTTATCAACACATTTAATATGGTTATATCAAGAGCGGGAGAGCTGAGAGGGAGGCAGTTTATGATCATACCCAGAAAATAGAGATAGACAGAAGGGAGAGAGAGACAGAGAAAAAGAGAGAGAAAGGCACTTTATGGTCTTACCCAGGACCAAACTTAAATTATGTTATCTATAAAGCTACCCCCTCTACATAACAACCAGAACTATCCTCAAGGTCATATCACTTTTTATTTCCTCAGCTCACCAAATTAGATGAAATTACACTTCTAAACAACCTTTTTCTGATGATTGATGGCAGAGATCTTTAAAAGGAAAAGCTTCATGGCTGATGGATGAGTGGCAGGTCCCTTCATGGCTGGACACATCATTAACTGATTAACGCAATTCTCTTAGCGTTCAACAAGCTCTCGGGGACAATAGAACTTGTAAGCCAGCCATAAAACCTATGAAGAATCGGGTGCTCAATCTTCTCCATACGTGGGTGAAGTCACCAGAAAATGTACAATTCAGCTTCACCAATCTTCTCAAATCACCCAAGTTTTATAAAGTTTAAAAGACAATTCTATGAAGAATCGGGCGCTCAATCTTCTCCATACGTGGGTGAAGTCACCAGAAAATGTACAATTCAGCTTCACCAATCTTCTCAAATCACCCAAGTTTTATAAAGTTTAAAAGACAATTCTATGAAGAATCGGGCGCTCAATCTTCTCCATACGTGGGTGAAGTCACCAGAAAATGTACAATTCAGCTTCACCAATCTTCTCAAATCACCCAAGTTTTATAAAGTTTAAAAGATATAAAGTTATAAAAGGGTTTTTACTGGCTGCATGTACAGGGCTCTAACTTTCAAGATGGCTTACATAGATCTCAAGTGAGGTTACCTGGGAATTGATTTCTCCCAAATAATTTTTTCATGGAAGTGATTTTGAAGCTATTTCAATGCTACTTCATTTGGAAGATTGCACATGCTTCGACCCACTTATGGCAGCTGGGCTTTACTGGGCTGATGCAATGTCACCACAGCCAGAGGTAGAGTGGGGAGGAGAATTGTAAAGGTGGGAGTGAAAAAGAATAGGAGAAGGGATGGAGGTATTGAATAGAAACTACATGCTGAGAACTAATAGCCGTTTTAAATGGGGAACATCTAGTAAGTTACTAAATGTGTGAAGCAGCCGATTGTACATTTTCTGACGTCCTAACCCATATATGTCACTGTCAAAAAAACAGTTTTCAATTCATTAGCGACTATTGAATGTGAGTCAAAATGAAATGTCATACATCGAGAAGCTACCATAAAATAATTTGGCAGGACAATATTCGTTTTCCCCCTGACAATGGATATATTTGTGTATATAATTAATCTTGCTGGTGGACAATATTATTTTATTACGACCCGGATATGGGAGAACAATGGGCATAATACGCAGCATGATTAAGGAGAGGCAGACCTATATAGTGGGTAGGTGTAATTGATTCCCATCCTATTGCCTGATTCGATGGATCAAGTCATCACATTACGGTTGCTACATGTGATCAGTTTTCAGGAAAATGAGTCATGAGTCGCAAAATATGGATTTTGAGATATCATCATACCGTATTTCACCGATAGAACGCCGGGTCCCAAATAAGCACCTGCCCCGAAAAAACGCCGGGTCATTTAACGTCATGAAATAAATAAACGCCGGCCCCGAATGAACGCCGGGTCCCGATAATTAGATTCTATTTCTTCCTGTTTTTACCCTAATAAATGGATATTATTAAGCTTAATAAGCTGCTAGGAAGGGATATCTCACTGTTACAGCATGGGTACTCATTAACCTAAAACAATAAACGCCGGCCCGTATAAACGCCTGCCTCGAAATAACGCCGGGGGTAAGAGTGGTCTGAAAAAAATAAACGCCCGGGCGTTCTATCGATGAAATACGGTATTTGAAAAGAGGTGATCGAGCTGATTCCAATGTAGTCCAGGGCCTTATGGCCAAAAATTGGCCAAAAATAAAATTTCATGTTTATTTTATTTTTAGAGTTGAATTCTATAGTTCAGGAGGTGCTGAAAATGATGAGATTGCCTGGCATTTTTTATTTTCAATATTTCGGCCATTTTGGGCCCTATTTATGCAAATTAGCTGAAATCTGATTGGCTGAGAAGGAATTGCTCCTAACTCAGTGAATTTGAAAGATATTTTGATTTTGATGACACCTACCCCCACTAAATCGACCCCAAGGAATTCAATGGTATCATTGAAATCGTTCTATCTGCCTTGGTTGCTTAGCAACGAGGCATTTCCATGGTCAAAAAAGCCATACTAAGGGGGATCAGCCCCTTGTGGTCAATCCAGTTGGAAAATAGCATTTTAAAAGCAATCACATGCCTGAATTAATCCCAATGAGTGGAATGGAGTTGTTGCAATTTATCTATGTACATATTAGTCACTTAGCAACATATCCCATCCATAGTTACCATTAATAAACAGTTGTGGAAATTGGTGCAGCAATTAGCTCCTCATGAGTAGGGTTTGGTTAAGTATCTATACAATGGCATCACTCCTGTAGAATAAAATTTCTTTTTTATTTTATTTTTAGAGGTGAATTCCATCGTTCATGATGTGCTGAAAATAATGAGATTGAGTGGCATTTTTTATTTTCAATATTTCGGCCATTTTGGGCCCTATTTATGCAAATTAGCTGAAATCTGATTGGCTGAGAAGGAATTGCTCCTAACTCAGTGAATTTGAAAGATATTTTGATTTTGATGACACCTACCCCCACTAAATCGACCCCAAGGAATTCAATGGTATCATTGAAATCGTTCTATCTGCCTTGGTTGCTTAGCAACGAGGCATTTCCATGGTCAAAAAAGCCATACTAAGGGGGATCAGCCCCTTGTGGTCAATCCAGTTGGAAAATAGCATTTTAAAAGCAATCACATGCCTGAATTAATCCCAATGAGTGGAATGGAGTTGTTGCAATTTATCTATGTACATATTAGTCACTTAGCAACATATCCCATCCATAGTTACCATTAATAAACAGTTGTGGAAATTGGTGCAGCAATTAGCTCCTCATGAGTAGGGTTTGGTTAAGTATCTATACAATGGCATCACTCCTGTAGAATAAAATTTCTTTTTTATTTTATTTTTAGAGGTGAATTCCATCGTTCATGATGTGCTGAAAATAATGAGATTGAGTGGCATTTTTTATTTTCAATATTTCGGCCATTTTGGGCCCTATTTATGCAAATTAGCTGAAATCTGATTGGCTGAGAAGGAATTGCTCCTAACTCAGTGAATTTGAAAGATATTTTGATTTTGATGACACCTACCCCCACTAAATCAACCTCAAGGAATTCAATGGTATCATTGAAATTGTTCTATCTGCCTTGGTTGCTTAGCAACGAGGTATTTCCATGGTCACAAAAGCAATACTAAGGGGGATCAGCCCCTTGTGCTCAATCCAGTTGGAAAATAGCATTTTAAAAGCAATCACATGCCTGAATTAATCCCAATGAGTGGAATGGAGTTGTTGCAATTTATCTATGTACATGGGTCAGTTTTTTCAAGTGTGCTGTTTTGCTATTTTGGGATCTGGGAAAGGGGGAAAATTTAGAATACCTTGAATATAATTTTTTGGCCTTGGATCATAGAATATTGGTCTTGACATTCTAGGAAAATTTTATTCCAACAAATTCGGACCTCTGGTTGTCTTATTATGTCAGTTTTTAATTTCCTCTTTTATACAGTCACACGTGAAATCCCAATTTTGTTGGAAAATATTGAAACCATTTAATTTAACTGAAGGGAATGGCTTATTAAACCTATAATCTGTATGTTTAATGCTCATATGGGCACAGATAAGCATTTATTATGACTTTCAATCCAAAATTACAGCCGAAAATATATATTTTGGTTCCTTATATTGTGTCTAGGGAATGGATTTCATGTGTGAAACACAATAATACATCAGTTGAACAATCTTTATGGAATAAAAATACCTTCATATGGCTTTAAATCAATTACAAATGGAACCACAATTAATTTATAATTACTTTCAACCTAAAGAGAGAGCAAAAAAATAATATTTTGGGCCACCCTCTTTTATGATATTGAAGGGATTTCATGCGTTACTATGTTGGAAAACACAATCCTAATTTAGTTGAAGTGTCTTTCTGAAATAAGATTGGCATCAACTTGCTTTATATCATATGAAATGGAATAACAACTAGTTTATAATGAATTTTAATTGAAAGAAACAGCTAAAAATATATTTTGGGCCACCCTATGTCAAGACCAATAATGGGATTTCATGCGTGATTCTATAAACCCACACAATATTAATTTAGTTGAACAACCTTTATGAAGCAAAAAGTATCATCCCATTGCTTTAAATAATTACTAATGGTATCAAGATTAATGCACAATTCTTTTCAACCCAAAGAGAGAGCCCAAGATATATATTTTGGGCCAGCCTCTGTCATCATTATTTAAGGGATTTCATGCGTTACTATGTTGGAAAACACAATCCTAATTTAGTTTGAACAGGCTTCATGAAGTAGAAATAGCATCAACTTGCTTTAAATCATATCAAATGGAATAACAACTAGTTTATAATGACTTTTAATCCAAAGAAATGGCTAAAAATATATTTTGGGCCACCCTATGGGATTTCATGCGTTATTGTATGAACCCACACAATATTAATCTAGTTGAACAAGCTTTATAAAATAAAAAATAGCATCACATTGCTTTAGATAACTACAAATGGCATCAAAAGTAATTCATAATTACTTTCAACCCAAAGAGAGGGCCCAAGATGTATATTTTGGGCCACACTCTGTCATGATTATTTAAGGGATTTCATGCGTTACTATGTTGGAAAACACAATAGTAATTTAGTTGAACAAGCTTCATGAAGTAACAATAGCATCAACTTGCTTTAAATCTCATCAAATATGTTAACAACTAATTCATAATGACTTTTAATCCGAAGAAACAGCTAAACATATATTTTGGGCCACCCTATGTCAAGACCATTGATGGGATTTGATGCGTTATTCTGTAAACCCACACAATATTAATTTAGTTGATCAGCTTATATGGAATAAAACAAAAATCACCTCTCTTTAAACAATTCGAAATGGGTTCAGAACTAATTAATTATTACTCCAACCCAAGAAGAGAGCTCAAGATCTATTTTGGGGCCACCTTATGCCATGATTATTAAAGGGATTTCATGCGTTAGCATGTAAAACAACACAATAATAAATTAGTTGAACATGCTTTATGAAATGAAAATAGCATCAACTCACTTTAAATCATTTTAAATGGAATCAAAACTAATTGATGAAGACTTTCAAATCAAATATAGAGCAAAAAATATATATATTATTGAGTCCCCCTATGTCATGATAATTGAAGGGCCTTCATGCGTTATGCTTAAACACACACAATAATACATCAGATGAACAGGTTATATGCTTTGAATCATATCAAATAACATCTCAACCAATTTATAATCATTTTCAAACCAGAAATATACCCAAATAAATATATTGGACAAACCTTTCTAGTATATCTGCAGATGTGTTACTGCCAGGTTATATAGGGCTTTCATGCGTAACTAAGGGATATTTTAAGGATTATTGGCCTGTTATTTGTGCTGAATCAAGATTATCACCAATTGTGTAGTTATGCCATAAGGGAGATTGAAATGGGACTAGAACAGGGTTATATGAATTATTTTCTTTTATTTGTTTATCCTGTATGCATTATTTTTCAGCCATAACGCATGAAATCCCTTCTAGTTGGAAAATAAGGGTTGTATACAATAACCTCTTCCTCACCCAAGAGTTTTGAAAATATCAGGTGGAAATTTTTATACATTAAAGAATACATGTATACCTTCTCCAATATACTGTTTTGTATGCATACTTGAAAAATATATATTTCTAACCATTCATGTAAAAAAAGGGATTTCCTGCGTTACTGTGATGGTTGGAAATTATTGAAGGTCACTCTGGAGGTTGTTACCATGTTCATATGCTCAAAAAGTAAATTATAACTAATTCAGTCCTAGATGTATTGGAGAAACGAAACGAAAAATGCAGAAAAATGATCTAGGCATTGTGCAGATCATTTTTATTTCACTTCATTGGGTTTCTTTGTTGAAAAATGATGCAAAAAACCAGTTTTCAGAATTTTAAGAGACTAAATATTGGAACAGCCTAGGAAAAGTATACATGGAATGAAAGCCCTTGTTCATAGGAATAATATGAGACTAATATCTTTAAGATCCAACGCATATAGACGATGATAGTGCAGCAACTATGATATTTAGGCAAAACAGCACACTTGAAAAAACTGACCCACATATTAGTCACTTAGCAACATATCCCATCCATAGTTACCATTAGTATACAGTTGTGGAAATTGGTGCAGCAATTAGCTCCTCATGAGTAGGGTATTGGTTAAGTATGTATAAAATCGCATCACTCCTGTTGAATAAAATTTCTTTTTTATTTCATTTTTAGAGGTGAATTCTATCATTCATGGGGTGCTGAAGGAGATGAGAATGGGCGGCATTTTTTATTTTCAATATTTCGGCCATTTTGGGCCGAATTTATGCAAATTAGCTGAAATCTGATTGGCTGAGAAGGAACCGTCAGATATCTATGTGAGTTTTAGGGATATTTTGATTTTGATGGCACCTTCCCCCACTAAATCGACCCCAAGGAATTCGATGATATCCATGAAATTGTTCTATCTGCCTTGGTTGCTTAGCAACGAGGTATTGCCATGGTCACAAATGTAGTTCTATTGAAAATCTGCCTCTTGTGTAAATCCATTTGAGAAATAGCATTTTAAGTGCCATCACATGCCTAAATCAACCCCAATGAGTCAAATGGAAGTGTTGGAATTTTTCTATGTATTACATTAATCCCCCAGCAACAGATTCCTCCATAGATACCATTAGTATACAAGTTTGAGAAATGGGGCATCAAATAGCTCCTCATGAGAGGGTAATGGTCAATTTCATCTAAAATCACTCCTCTAGAATCAAATTTATTTTTTATTGTATTTTATCTTTAGAATTAAATTCTGTATTTTAAGGGATGCTGAAATTGATGGAATTTTGCAGCCTTTTCTTTTTTCAACATTCTAGCCATTTAGGGCCCTATTTAAATAAGCTGAAATTTGATTCTATATTGCTGCATATCCCCATTATATCCTCTATGTAGCTGCATATCCCCCATTATACCCTCTATGTTGCTGCATATCCCCCATTATACCCTCTATGTTGCTGCATATCCCTAATTATATCCTCTATGTTGCTGCATGACCCCCATTATACCTTCTATGTTGCTGCATATCCCCTAGTATACCCTCTATATTGCTGCATATCCCCATTATATCCTCTTTGTAGCTGTATATCCCCCATTATACCCTCTATGTTTTTGTATATCCCTAATTATATCCTCTATGTTGCTGCATGATCCCCATTATACCTTCTATGTTGCTGCATATCCCCCATTACATCCTCTATGTTTTTGCATATCCCTAATTATATCCTCTATGTTGCTGCATGACCCCCATTATATCCTCTATGTTGTTGCATATCCCTAATTATATCCTCTATGTTGCTGCATGATCCCCATTAACCCTCCATGTTGCTGCATATCCCCCATTATACCCTCTATGTTGCTGCATGACCCCCATTATACCCTCTATGTTGCTGCATATCCCCTAGTATACCCTCTATGTTGCTACATGACCCCCATTAACCCTTCATGTTGCTGCATGACCCCCATTATACCCTCTATGTTGCTGCATATCCCCCATTATACCCTCTATGTTGCGACATGAACCACATTATACCCTCTATGTTGTTGCATACCCCCATTATACCCTCTATGTTGCTACATGAACCACATTATACCCTCTATGTTCCTGCATATCCCCATTATACCCTCTATGTTGCTACATGAACCACTTTATACCCTCTATGTTGCTGCATATCCCCCATTATATCCTCTATGTTGCTGCATGAACCACATTATACCCTCTATGTTGTTGCATACCCCCATTATACCCTCTATGTTGCTACATGAATCACATTATACCCTCTATGTTCCTGCATATCCCCATTATACCCTCTATGTTGCTACATGAACCACTTTATACCCTCTATGTTGCTGCATATCCCCCATTATATCCTCTATGTTGCTGCATGACCCCCATTATACCCACTTTGTTGCTGCATATCCCCTAGTATACTTTCTATTTTGCTAAATGTCCCCCATTATACCCTTTATGTTGTTGCATATTCCCCAGTATACCCTCTCGTGGCATTAAAACCAAAATATCTCAAAAACTCACTGAGATATGGGTTGATTCCATCTCAGCCAATCAGATTTCAGCTTATTTGCATGAACATGGCCCAAAATAAGGCTGAAATATTGAAAGTAGAAAAGGTCGCACAATCTATTAAATTTCAACATCTTTAGAAACATTGATTCCCAGCCAAGAAAGAAAATAAAGAATACAAATTTATTCGAGACAAGCTGTATAGTATTATGTTGGGTATAACTGACCAATATGGTCTAAACTGATGTTATTAAACGAGTTCTTTGTATGCTCCTCCAGAGGGGCTTATTGCTATACCATTTTCCACTACAATATGCTAATGGTAACCAAGGAGGTCGTCTGTTGCTAAGCGACCAATATATAACAAATTCAAATAACCCTTGTTCTACCTTTTTGGACTAATATAGGTGGTGGATGCAAATGAAATTTCTCAAATTTCTCAAATGAATTGACACACAGGGCTCAGTTTGATTGGAATTGTACATGTATTTGTGACCATGGAAATACCTCGTTGCTAAGCAACCAAGGCAGATAGAAGAATTTCAAGGATATCATTGAATTCCTTGGGGTCGATATGTGATGTGTTTCAGGAAAAGGAGTCATAAGTCGCAAAATTGATATTTTCCAAAGTGATTTATTCCCAAGTTCTCTTTGTAGGAATGTCCTAATTTTTGGTGTGACTAACGTTGGATGAAGTATGAATACATGTACCAAATTGCAAGACAGTGTATCAAATATTGTCATGCATTTATAGGGTCATCCCATAGAGTATATTTAGCTATTTTAATACTAACTGTCGACCCAAAAATATTGAAAACATTTTTTCCAGAAATAGAACTCAAACTTAAAATATAGAAATACTTATTAGATGCCCTTAATGTTTATATTCATTGGAATCCCCTTGGTCTCATCTTTTCAAATATGATGATATCACAAAACCCAATTTTTGCGACTTATGACTCATTTTCCTGAAACACATCACATATAGTGGGGGTAGGTGCCATCAAAATCAAAATATCCCTAAAACTCATGGAGATATGGGCCAATTTCTTCTCAGCCAATCAGATTTCAGCTAATTTGCATAAGTTGGGCCAAAAATGGCCGAAATATTGAATATAAAAAATGCCGCCCAATCTCATCTTTTTCAGCACATCATGAATGATAGAATTCAACTCTAAAAATAAAATAAAAAAGAAATGTTATTCTACAGGAGTGATGCCATTTTATAGATACTTAACCAATACCCTACTCATGAGGAGCTAATTGCTGCACCAACTTCCACAACTGTTTACTAATGGTAACTATGGATGGGATATGTTGCTAAGTGACTAATATGTACATAGATAAATTACAACAACTCCATTTCACTCATTGGGATTAATTCAGGCATGTGATTGCTTTTAAAATGCTATTTTCCAACTGGATTGCCCACAAGGGGCTGATTCTCCATAGAATTTCATTTGTGACCATGGAAATGCCTCGTTGCTAAGCAACCAAGGCAGATAGAACAATTTCAAGGATACCATTGAATTCCTTGGGGTCGATTTAGTGGGGGTAGGTGTCATCAAAATCAAAATATCCCTAAAACTAATGAAGATATGGGCCGATTACTTCTCAGCCAATCAGATTTCAGCTAATTTGCATAAATAGGGCCCAAAATGGCCGAAATATTGAAAATAAAAAATGCCAGGCAATCTCATCGTTTTCAGCACCCTTGAAAACCCCTATATCAATTGAGAAAATAAAATAAACATTGATATTTAAAAAAATGGCCATAAGGCCCTGGACTAATGATAGTAAACAAGGACAGCTAAGAAGTATTTCTATATTTTATGTTTGATATTCTCATTTTTGGAAAAAATGCAATGTTTCTGAATGGGTAATTACCAGTAAAGTAATTAATTATACTCCATACGAAGGCCTTCAAAATGCAAAAACATATTTAATACAATGTCCCGAAATTTGTTACATGGATTCATATGGCTATAGGTGCTAAACCTTATAAAAATCAGAACATTTCAATGGAGAGATCTTGTGAATAAATCATTTTGAACAATATCAATTTAGCGACTTGTGACTCATTTTCCTGGAAGGCATCACATATAACATCAATCAGACATGGATGTCTGGGTGGATATATAGATGGAACCTAGCAAGGGGGAAGTCTGTACACTTGTTATTGACCGAGGGAGCGCGGGAAGTTAGAGGGCATTAGCCCGAGATGTTCTGTGCTCCCGAGGTCACTAACAAGTGTACAGACTTCACCCGAGCTTTGTTCCATATTTATTACACCCCATTAATAAATAAAAAATATAAATAATTAAAAATAAAAGAAGTAATTTTACGTTTTGGGCGGACCTACTTGTTGTATGTCCCCAGGGTGACATAACTCACATGTTATGCACCACTTTGACCAAGTGTGACATACAATGCTGATGGTATAGGAAGCAACAGCACAGGGGTGTAATAAACTCTCACACTGTGCCTGGCCACCATTCAATACACATCTGTATTATAAACGTGAAACAGGGATTGGTTGTCGGTTAAGTTTTTGAAATCTGTCATGTTTCCAGTCGTTTTTCTGCTCTGTACAGTTCCGTCGGCCCTTTCCAGAGAACAATATTATGTGGTTTGTGAAGGTATCTGGGATGGAAATATGATTTTGAAGCGCTTTTTAATCATGGATCTCCACACTCTATTTATAGCCTGGGAAAGCTCCTGTTTTTCATTTTTTTTTAAAAGTTGGGAATATTTCTGGGTGGACATTTATTAGTGAAGTAGCTAAATATACTTTATAATATGACCTTAGAAATACATATACATGTATTTAATACACTGTCTTGACCTTTGATACATATCTTTATGCTACGAAAAGCGTTAAGCACTCCAAAAATAAGAACATTCCCACTAATTATCCTGTGAATAAAACACTTTGAAAAATAAAGATTTTGCGACTTGTGATTTATTTTCCTGAAACACATCACATTGGTATTCAGTGGGGGCAGTGGTAAATGGTGTCCTTTTATCAGTCACTTTCTCAATTAAGTATCAGATCAGGTTTTTAAAATTAATTTTGAAATAAAAAGATGCAGAAATAGCCCCAATTGCTTTCTCCTACCTCATGGCTTACTTCATGGATCATGTATCCAATTTTCTATTTTAAAAAATCAATTATCTTAATCAAAACATCAAGAATATTTTTTCAACTCATCATTTAATCTATTTGATTACAGTTTTATAGTAATAAGACTTTAATTAAAGTTTTATATTAAAAAAAACTTTAATTTCTCGAACCTGCTGACTCAACTCATGAAACAATGAAGCGGTGGGGCTATATGAGTGAAATCACCAGAAAATGTACAATTCGCCTTCACCAATCTTCTCTAATATTCCAAATGTAAGACAAAAAGGAGGTTTAAAATACAGTTCAACATAACCAGGCAGATTTATTGAATGAATACAATACGTAATACACTAAGATATACACAGTAATTTATCATTTTTCACTCTGATTTAGTCAAACTTGAGAGATGTGTAGAACTGTAGATTGTGCATTTTCTGAAAATCTGACCCATTATAGGGAGAATGAGAAATAGAAGAGGCATGAGAGGCAAACAGGGTCCATATAGGGAAGGTATAATATGATAGTTGGTTTTTCTGTGAGGGAGGCAGAGAGAAGTGTAAGTTTACTACATTGCCATCTGGTGGCGATGAGCAGGACCAAATGAGATATATCTCGCGCATGACAAACCAGTTACTTCCGCTTGATTAGACCATCTCGGACATGCCAAACAGAACTTCCCCAGATTTCCATTGGAATTCAAGCTCCATCATGTTAGGATCAGTTCCAAAGTTGGATACTAATTTCCCGGGCTCGTGTAGAACATTCAGGGACAGTGGTGAAGTTATAAGACGGTGTTTAAGAGACTTTCAATTAATTCCTCCAGGCGGTGGTCAAGACTTGACCGTAACGAGTCCGCCATCTTGGATTGGTGCACATGTAGTGAAGGCATGATTCAACCCCAGCATCATGGGGAAGTCGGCCAAGGAAAAGAGGCAGGAGAAGTTATCTTTAGAAAAAGCGAATGAAGAGAAGGCCCAAAAAGCAGCCAAAGCAGCCAAGGAAAAGGTGGATAAGGCAGAAAATTAGAGGTTTATGCAACTCCTGGGAGTGAGCCTGAACCAGGAACAGCAGAGAGTGTTCCAGGACAATCTTAGGAAGATGCTAAATGAACTAAATGACCGGGAAAGAGCCAAGCTGTCCGTTTTGCTTGTTAGAAACTGAACTGAGAATGGCTTAGCTTGGGAGAAACCCTGTGTTCGAGCTGAACTGGACCTCCCCGGAAAGCTTGAATCAACTCAGAAATTGGGTTGTAATTGCTATTAAATCGGTACAGTGGATAGTGGGCTTAATGACCGGAAGATGCTCAGGCACGAATGGCCAGGAAAGAGAGGAAAATATAGAAGAAGGTGAAATTCCGGAGACTACGATTAAAACTATACCGACTTGTTAGAATGATGGAAAAAGTCATTAGTCTTAAAGCCGCAGTCTATTATGACGACATTTCTTGTACGACTTGTACCGAATTTACTCATATCATGCACTATGTATGTAATAATTTTATATTATATAATTTGTGATCCGTTTTAGGAAAATGAGTCATAAGTCGCAAAAAATGGGTTTTGAGATACCACCGTATTTTAAAAGAGGAGAACAAGGTGATTCCAATGATAGTAAACACTAGGACACCCAATAAGTGTTATTATATTTTAAGTTTGATATTTTTATTTTTGAAACAAAAAGTTTGCAATGTTTCTAGATGGGTAATTACCAGTAAAGTAACTAAATATACTCCATACAAAGGCCTTCAAAACGCAAGGATATACTTAATACAATGTCCTGAAATTTGTCCCATGGATTTATGTGACTATAAGTGCTAAACCCTCTAAAGATCAGAACATTTCAATAAAGAGATCTTGTGGGAAACACACTTTGAAAAATATCAATTTTGCGACTTATGACTCATTTTCCTGGAATACATCACATTTTTTACAGTTACATCATATGTTTAATAAATATCAGGAAATAAGGTAATAATCAATCTGTGATTCAACAAAGGTCTTCCGGGATTCCCTTTTCTGTTATAGTTCCTTCTTTTGTTTCATTTCTGAGAATATTTCATGAACTTCATGAACTTTCCTTCATGAAAATTCCCTTAATTGTGTCAACTTACTACAATGTTCTTAGAATGTGACTAAATCTTTGCCATAAAACATAACTGAGATGTTTTGGTAGCAGTACAGCTATCAGGAAATAAACCTTGTTGTTTACCTCTGAATGTTTTAATGATGTCTTTACGCTGTTGCAAAAATATAACTGAGATGTTCTGGTAGCAGTATAGCTATCAAGATATAAACCTTGTTGTTTGTCTCTTAATGTTATAACAATGTCATTAATGGACCGCACTTTACTTAACTATTAAGACCATTCGCCTATAAAGTCCATATACTCAAATGATAACAAATACAAAGGACTTGACAATGAAAGACAATATAATATATATAGTTATGAAAAGAAGAATTAACACCAACACAAGCCAGCTCAAGTCTACATAATTCAAGAAAGTCTAAAGTGCGTACAACATCAACCAAAAGAACTATGACATTAGTCTTTAATCTATAAACAGACACTGTGAAATTCACTTCTTATTACATATAATTTTCTTTGGTTTGGGTGATCTGGAAGACCTGGCTACAGATGATTATTAATGCCCAATTCCTGATTTTCTTTTGATTCCATATGTATGATTGTGCGAAATATTGTACGAAACATTGTATGTATTATCAAAAATCGGAATAAAATTTTTTATATATATTCATTGTCTGTTTTCGGTTGTTTTTCCATATGTTCTCATGCAAACTAAACCTTCATATTAATAAAAACAACAACAGTAATAATACTTTTAGAAGTACAACTCTTATTTACTAACATTTTGCATCAACTTTAGTTCCTTTTATACAGTCATCACTATTTTTCCTAATCCTCGTGATGCTATCAAGCAATATCACATAAAGTCATTCAAAATGAATGAACAGCAACATCACTATTAATGACTAATAGGAAACTAAAAAGATGATGCGTGAATATTGGCTATTTCAGGCTAATCAGTAGAGATATAATGGTCCATTTTTGTGTCTTCAATCATATCAGTGGTATTGTTGTCCCAGTAGAATAGGTACTGATATGTGATGTGTTCCAGGAAAATGAGTCACAAGTCGCGAAAATTGGATTTTGAGGCATCATCATTTTTGAATAGATGAGATCGAGCCGATTCTAATGAATGTAAACATTAAGGACAATTAACAAGTACTTATTATCTTATTAGTTAGATATTTCTATTTTTGAAAAGAAAGTTTGCAATATTCTGGAGCAATAATTACCAGTAAAGTAGCTAAATATACTCAGTAGAATGATCTAAGAAACGCACTGATATAATTAATAAGCAGTCTTGAATTTCGGTAAATGTTTTCATACAACCACAAAAACTATACACCCAAAAATGAAAATATTTCAACAAAGAGATCTTGTAAGTAAACGACTTTGAAAAACACAAATTAGGCGACTTGTGACTCATTTTCCTGAAACGCATCACATATAATATTTCCCAGTTTACACATGACCTTTTCCTCCACTTTGTCCCACCGTACTGTAGCTATGGGTTATGATAAGCCCGCCATGAAATAAAACAATTTCTTGACAAGGCATCTCATATTTCACCAAGGTATAAGGAGGTGGATTGATTGAAATCATCTCTTTTTAAATGCGGCTAGTGTATTAATATCATCTGTTTCTGCCTAAGAAACGCGATTGGTTGTTTATTAAATGTTTCCGCTTAAAGTGTAATGCACACTAAAAGACAAGCTTATAATATTATACTAGCAAAGTACCCGTCCTTCGGACGGTCCCCCTCTCTCCCTGCACCTCCCCTTGTCACTCCCTCCTTTTCCTTCTTCACTCTCTCCCTCTGGCCTCCATTCTGCCCCTCTTTTTCACTCCCCTCCCCACTCTTCCCTCTTTCCCCTCCCCATCTTCCTCACTCTCACTTCCACTATCTCTCTCCCTCTCCCCTCTCTCTCTCCTACACTATCTCACTCCCTTCTTTTCCTTCTCCCTCTTCTCTGTGCCTCATACCCCTTCCCTCTTTTTCTCCTCCCTTCCCTCTCTCCCTCTCCCAACTCTCTTCTTCTCCCTCCCTTCCCGCTTCCCTCTCCCATGAGCTATCTAAAGCATGACGTCATTACGTTTACTTTCAAGAGGCAGTCATGTGATCAATCCTTTGCCCATACAAAAGGCTCTCCCAACAGGCTTCCCCAACTTTCCAAGGCTGAAAATAGTTGTGTAAACACAAATAAAAAACTAAAAAAAGGCTTCAAAATCACATTTCCAGATACCTTCACAAACCACATATGTTGTCCCCCGGAGAGGGTGGACATAACTGTACAGATCAGAAAAACGGTTGGTAACATAATGGATTCAAAGAACATGTCAGACAAAGAAAGCCATCTTCACGTATTTTATACGGATATGATGTGTTACAAGAAAATGGGTCACATGTATTAAATTGATCTTGATATATTGCTTTTAATTCCCTTCCCTTCCCGTGACAATGCATAGTTTGGGAATAAAAGAAGTATGATCTTGAGATATTATCATATTTGAAAAGATGAGATCAAGGTGATTCCAATGGTGGTAAACATGAAAGATACTTAATAAGTACTTCTATTATATAGTTTGATTTGATCTAGTTTTGAACAAAAGTTAGCAATATTTCTGGGTGGACATTTACTAGTAAACTAGACCCTATGGTAAACAGTAGGACACCTAATAAGTATTTCTATATAAGCTTGATTTATTTTAGTTTTAAACAAAAGTTAGCAATATTTCTGGGTGGACATTTTCTAGTAAAGTATAGGATGACCTTAGAAATGCATTGATATATTTGATACATCATCTTGAAATTTGGCGCATGTATTCAATCAGCGTTAAGAACCCAAACATGAGAACATTCTATCAAAGATACCTTGTGAATAAATCACTTTAAAAGATATCAATTTTGCGACTTATGAAACACATCATAATTATATTAGGCATCCATTTGACAGTAGCTGCACCCGTGCTGCAGAGATTTTCAGAAAATGTACAATCGGCAGCTGTACACATTTAGTACATTCTGCTAAATTAGACTGAAAATGGTCAATACTAACTATATCTGAGCGTATTTGATATTGCCTAATTCAAACAATCTTTTTAAATATTTTGAACTGTGTTTTAAACCGCATTCTTCTCTTAAATTGAGGTTATTTGAAATGATCTGTGTAGACACATTGTACATTTTCTGACGATTTCACCCATATAACAAAGTACAAAATATGGATACTATAAGTAAATTTAAGCAATATCTAAAAACAATATATATAGTTGAGAATGATGAGTATCTATCCACGGCAGAAGATGAAATTGTAATTAATAATTGAGATAGATAGTAGAGAATGTAGGATTACCAGACAGGTAAACTAACATTGTTATAAAAGGCATGCAAGACCTTATATTAAGATCGATACATCGATAATTTATAATTTACAAGTTATAGTTATAATTATAATTATAATTATAATTATAATTCATTATTAATATTTATTTGATTGAATATCAAGTTGTGCAAGCTGTGCACTGAACATTGTATACTGTTATACTGTTGTTGTTATATTTAGATGGGGGGGGGGGAAAGGCTCAGTATATTAATACTAAACTGCTCGTCAGTAATACTAGTAAACCCGACAAGACATTGACATTCTATATGAACTATAAAGTCGGTACGTAATTGAAATGAACAATCGTCAATATTAATTAATGAAATTTTGACATGAGCCGGGATATTAATTCATGTATTAAGGTATTTCATCTGTAACTCATTTTGCATCGCCATATCATGTTTAACAAATGGTAAATAAGCAAGGGATCCGCGTGGAAGACCTCATCTGAGAGGCAGGCATCCCATTCTGGAATGATGTAATTTTAATTCAGAATAAAAATACAATATATATATATATATACATATTATGCCCAAAGCAGGATCTATGACCATGCCTGACTCAAGAACATGTTAGGTTAGATTGAGAGAGTGAGATTAAACATGGCAGAGCCGAGAGGCTGTATATCTCCTTCTTTAACTCAGCAACCCCACCACCTCTCCTACTGCCACTGCCATGTCAGGCCAGGGAGAATCAAAACGGTCGGGTTCTCAGGTAATGGGTCAGATTTTCAGAAAAATGTAGAATTGGCAGCTGTACACATTTAGTAAATTCTGCTAAATTAGGCTGCAATTTGGTCAATACTAGGTAATTTCAAGTATATTCGGCATGGTATTGATTCTAGCAATCTGTTTGGTTAGGTTGAACTGTATTTTGAACTTAACTTTTGTCTGAAATCTGGGTTATTTCAGAGAATTGGTGAAGCCGAATTGTACAATTTCTGGCAACTTCACCCATGTAGTGTAGAGATAGCCTATCACTTTACTTGTTCATCCTATGTTATGCAAAGGACCCTATTTCCCCTGCCCCAACCTACGGAGAAAAGAAAACTGAGTCGAAAATGAGACAAATGTAAAAAGGCTGTCTGCACTGGGGCTAAATCTCACAATGTACCGTTTTGAAGTCTAACAATTTAACCACTTGACTATCAGGGACTAAAGTGCACATGCATATAATAAACACTTACATCGATTTATCATATTTTAGGTTTACTTTAATCCGCCATTCTCCTCATGATGATTGAGGAGAATGGAGACATAACGTATCTTTGAAAGTCCCTGTGTTAGCAGCAGGCGATTAAAAATAGTGTTCCAAATGGCCGGTGTCATATCGAAAAGTGACCCATGGGTCGATTTTCGGCAATCGAAAAGTGACCCACCCCATCGAAAAATGACCCACCCATTTATGCAGACATATAATAACATAACTTTTATACCATTTTGAGCGTCCATTTGTCAGCACTTATGGAGCTACAACTGGAAAATATATCAAAGACCTATATGTTATTTGAATCGGATATTAGTTATTATTCTCGGTTTTGTTGTATGTCATATCTTTGTCAATTAATTCTCATCGTATAAACCTACGAGTGGTATGCATGTATTCCTAGGGACATAGTCTTTATTCCTAGCTAAATGTTAAGATTATATGAATATAATCTATACTGATTCGCTTAATCGTTGTTAGGACACTATTGTAATCTATACTTGACAAGGCTGTAATAATCCACCATGCAGTGAATATTTATGCTTATATCTCAGTGACTATTTGAGATTTTAAAAAAATTCCAAAAACATTAAATATCCCGACATGTCTATATGACTGTCCTAAAGCTGTATGGTTACATAACTATTTCATAAACTAAACAAAATATGACACTTAGACTTTGATAATTTGTCTCCACATGACATTAGAGCCCTTGTTGATTTTTCAGGAGAATTGCCCATCTATGAGATGAATATGATATTGTCATAGGAATATGATATACACCCGCACACATACCTATATACAATATGAGACCCACCATTTATTTTTTGAAACCATTAAGTTGAAAAAGAAGAGGGAGTCAAATTTCGATGGGGTGCGTCACTTTTCGATTGCCGAAAATCGACCCATGGGTCACTTTTCGGCATGACACCGGCATCTTGGAAAAAATGGCCGCCATTTAAATTTTTTTATGGCTAACGGGCTTTTTTAAAAAAAAAAGTGGGTCCTAAAGACTCTGTATATCAATGTTGTTGCTTGTATGCCCATTTGAAAGATTAACCATGAAAAATGCACTTATCTGCCCCACTAAAAACCAAAATTAATAATATATAAACATATAGTTTGCACCAGCAATCTATTTCTATAATATGCCAATGCAGAACTTCTAGGTCTGCACACTTCCTGGTATGTTATGTTATGCAACAGCCCATAAATTCTGCTTAACTAGGCTGCAATTCTGCCAATACTAGCTAAATTTGAGTATATTCGGCATTGCCGTGTATTTTGAACTTAACTTTTGTCTGAAATTTGGGTTATTTGAGAGAATTGGTGAAGCCGAATTGCACATTTTCTGGCAACTTCACCCATCTACTGTGCACTTTTTCATTCTATGTTATGCAACAGCCCCTGTTTCCCCTGCCCCAGCCTTTAGTACATGGTATGTTTTGTTATGCAACAGCCCCTATTTCCCCTGCCCCAGCCTTTAGTACATGGTATGTTTTGTTATGCAACAGCCCCTATTCTCCCCCCTGCCCCAGCCTTTAGTACATGGTATGTTATGTTATGCAACAGCCCCTATTCCCCTGCCCCAGCCTTTAGTACATGGTATGTTTTGTTATGCAACAGCCCCTATTTTCCCTTGCCCCAGCCTTTAGTACATGGTATGTTTTGTTATGCAACAGCCCCTATTCTCCCTGTCCCAGCCTTTAGTACATGGTATGTTTTGTTATGCAACAGCCCCTATTCCCCTGCCCCAGCCTTTAGTACATGGTATGTTATGTTATGCAACAGCCCCTATTTTCCCTTGCCTCAGCCTTTAGTACATGGTATGTTTTGTTATGCAACAGCCCCTATTCTCCCTGCCCCAGCCTTTAGTACATGGTATGTTTTGTTATGCAACAGCCCCTATTCTCCCCCCTGCCCCAGCCTTTAGTACATGGTATGTTATGTTATGCAACAGCCCCTATTCTCCCCCCTGCCCCAGCCTTTAGTACAGGGTATGTTATGTTATGCAACAGCCCCTATTCTCCCTGCCCCAGCCTTTAGTACATGGTATGTTTTGTTATGCAACAGCCCCTATTCCCCTGCCCCAGCCTTTAGTACATGGTATGTTATGTTATGCAACAGCCCCTATTCTCCCTGTCCCAGCCTTTAGTACATGGTATGTTTTGTTATGCAACAGCCCCTATTCTCCCCCCTGCCCCAGCCTTTAGTACATGGTATGTTATGTTATGCAACAGCCCCTATTCTCCCCCCTGCCCCAGCCTTTAGTACAGGGTATGTTATGTTATGCAACAGCCCCTATTTCCCCTGCCCCATCCTTTAGTACATGATGTAGGGCCATACAATAGGGCCTCATGTAATGGAGTAAATTGCCTGTCAGCTTTGGGCTGATCTATGCGCTATTAATCATCATTTACCTTAATGAAAAACCATTTCTAATTATCTCCCAGCTCTTGCACCTCTCTTATATCACCCTCACCATGCTTCTCCTCCCAGTGTCATAATTGAGTCAGATTGTCCGAAAATGTACAATTCGCCTTCAACAATCCCCTCAAATATCTCAAATTTGAGAACGAATTGAGATCCAAAATACAGCTTAACATGACCAAACAGATCCGTTTAACCAAGGCAATACCAAATATACCCAGATATACCTAGTATATATCATTTTCTAGCTAATTTTAGTAGAATAAACTGAATTTGTAGAATGCCAATCGTACATTTCTGGCGATTTGACCGGTTAATGCATTTATGGCGGTAACATTTGTTAAGGTAATTGATATGCTAGTCAGTATTATGTTGTCTCTTGTTTAGAGGTACATGGGGCAGGATAAAAGCGAGCACTTGGGAAAAGTTTGTTATACTAAATATGGGCTGAATTAGATGGTTTATCTTTTTATTTTTTTATTAAACATTTGTAATTCTTTTAGGAAAATATGGATTTCAAGATATCACCATATTTGAAAAGAGGAGATCAAGGTGATTCCAATGATAGTAAACACCAGGACACCTAATAAGTATTTCTATAGTTTGAATTTGATATTTTTATTTTTTTTAAATAAGTTTGCAATGTTTCTGGATGGGTAATTACCAGTAAAGTAACTAATAATACTCCATACGAAGGCCTTCAAAACGCAGGGACATATTTAAAACAATGTCCCCGAATTCGGTCCATATATTCATATGACTATGAGTGCTCGACCCTCTAAGAATCAGAACATTTTAATAAAGAGATCTTGTGAAAAAAATAATTTGAAAAATATGTGACTTGTGACTCATTTTCCTGAAATACATCACATTTTTATACAGCAAGACAGGCTCATTTATCAAGACCGAAGCTCATGTTTTATTCACAAGATGTCTTTGTGTGAATGTTTTTATTTTTGGGGTGCTTAACGCTGTCTATAGCATGGACACAAGTACCAAAATTCAAGGCAGTGTATCAAATATATTCATGCATTTCTATGGTAATCTCATAGAGTATATTTAATTACTTTACTTGTTATTGCCCCCCCCCCCCGAAATAGTGCAAAGTTTTTTTTCAAAAACAAAAATATCAAACTTAAAATACAGAAATATTTATTAGATTATTAGACTGTTTACTATCATTGGAATCGTCTTGATCTTATCTTTCCAAATATAATGATATCTCAAAATCCATTATTTGCGACTTATGACTCGTTTTCCTAAAACACGTCACATATGTGTATTCAGTGCAATACAAAATATACTCATATGTGATGGGTTACAGGAAAATGAGTTTATTTTAGATCAAGTGGATTCAAATGGGTTTAAACAGTAAGACATACGTATTTCTATATGAGTTTGTTTTTTTTTGTTTTGAAAAAAAGTTGCATTATTTCTGGACATTTACTAGAAAAGTAGTTAAATACACTTTATATGATGCACTTAGAAATGCATGGATATATCTAATGTGATGTGTTTCAGGAAAATAAGTCATAAGTCGCAAAAAATAGATTTTGAGATACCATTATATTTGAATAGAGGAGATCAAGCCGATTCCAATGGTAGTAAACACTAAGGACATCCAAGTAATGTTTCTATATTATAAGTTTGATATCTTTATTTTTTGGGAAAAAGTTATTGATGTTTTTTGGTCGATAATTACTAATAAAGTACCTAAATATACGTATGTAATGTATTAATATTACTATTAGCATTAAGTACCCCAAGATTTAGAATATTCCAACAAAGATATCTTATAAATAAAACACTTTGAAAATTATCCATTTTGCGAATTATGACTCATTTTCCTGAAACACATCACATAATATGATGTCCTTAGAAATGCATGGATATATCTAATGTACTGTCTTGGATTTTGATAAATATATTGATGCTACAAACAACGTTAAGCACCCCAAGAATAAAAACATTACCACCAAGACATCTTGTGAATAAATCAATTTGAAAAATATCACTTTTGCAACGTGTGACTCATTTTTCTATAAAACATAACATAATATTATTTGTGTAAGAGAATAATAATTAATGGTATTGCCTTCAACAAAAAAAAGTCTGTTATATATATTGAAACTTTATTTTTCCAATTTTTTTACATAAGGCTTACTCGGAAAAACCGGCCGTCATATATCTCTGCCTCAACAATTCTTCTGACAGAACCTTCTACTGTCCGGTATTATAAAACTCATTTCATCTGACATTTGTCATTTGAGAGGATTGTTGAAGGTGAATTGTACATTTGCTGATGACTTGACCCCCTATGCGATCTAACATATGAAGAAAAACGGTTGTCATTTTGCCAAATGGGATTCAATTCTATTATGATAGGACTAGTTTAATAATCACTCTTATAAATAATTCCGTTGAGCACTATTTCATCCAATCTTTGGAAATATAAATGGAAGAAGTAAAACGAAGAAGTAGTTTTAAATCGGTCAAGATATTGAAACTAATTATAGTTAATAACTTCAACCGAACTGAACTGAACATTGAATTACACATTGCCAATTTAAACCATGCTTGCTCAGCGAAACCTCACCCAACAGTTAATGTTCATTTCTTAACACAGTTCTTCGTGTGGTGAAGGTTAATTGATCTTCCCCTGTAATATATATCCCTTGTGACATAAGGTTAAAAACAATACTCCAGTAACAGTGGGATATACCGTTATTTCCCCGTCTATAAGCCGGGCCCGTTTATAAGCCTGCCCCGTTTATAAGCCTGCCCCGTTTATAAGCCTGCCCCGTTTATACAGTCTAGGCCCAAAGTTGAGAGAGGGAAAGGGAAAGGAAAGCCTCTCGACTCAAACCGCAAAGTGCCATTATTATTCCATTAAGACCGCAAAATGTCATTATATTCACATTAAAACGCCCAGAAAACCGATTAGTGGAGTACGCTGACATGCCATTCTTATCTGATCTGAGGGCTTGGACCTAGAGTGTATAAGCCTGCCCCATTTAAAAGCCGGGTTGGGGGGGGGGGGAACACATTCTTGTGGTAAAATAAGCACTATAATCCTTAATACTGTATTTCCCCGTCGGGCCCCCTTTATTTCTTTTTAAACATCTTTATTTGGCAGATTTTCACAGATGTGATATGTCTCATCTCTAATCAAGGTATATACATAGTTAACACGTTATCTTCATGTATTACATGATGATAAGTAAATTTTACCTGAAACGTACAATAAATTTAACAACATTCCATAATACATATGGGTCAGATCGTCTGAAAATGTACAATTCACTTTCACCAATCCCCTCAAATAACCCACATTTCAGACAAAAATAAAGTTCAAAATACAGTTCAACCTAACCAAACTGATTGCTAGAATCAATGCAATGCCAAATATACTCGAACTTACCAAGTACTGACCAAATTTCAGCTTGATTTAGCAGAATTTACAAAATGTGTAGAGCTGCCAATTGTACATTTTCTGAACATCTGACCCATATATCTATAGATATTCTACATCGATCGATTTGATTTGATTGATTTTGAGCCTCTGCTAAAAAGAACAAAAAATACATGTACATACATAAGATTTTCATTCTCTTATAAGCCTGCCCCGTTAATAAGCTATAGGGGTAAACACATTCTTATGGTAAAAAAACCACTATAATCCTCACCCCAAATATAAGCCCGCCCCGAATATAAGGCTGGTCTATCACCATTTGAAATTAATATAAGCCCGGGCTTATAAACGGGGAAATACGGTAGTATGACTTAATGTGACATTTGGAAAATTGGGTAACTGGTAATTATTGCTCGGTTATTGTGCTGCTCAGACTCATCACATGTCTTAAAGCCGAATTGTCAGCTCTTAAGGGTGGCCTCCACTGGCTGCGGTAAGCTCTGTGGTAAGCTCTGCGGTAAGCTCTGCGGTAGGCCTTGCGATGGTGCTGTGTTGTTGAGGAGTGGCGAGGTCCTGCCTACATCGTCCACTGACCATGTAGGCAAAGACCTCGTCATTCCTCTCCACCTACAGAACCAGCACACACCATTGCAACGCTTACCGCAGAGCTTATCGCAGCCAGTGGAGACCGCCCTTTAGGGTCAAATTTTCAGAAAATGCACAATCTATGGTTCTACACATCTATCAAATTCTGCAAATTAGTAAAAATTGATAAATACTGAGTATATCTGAGCGTATTCTGTATTGTATTCATTCAATAAATCTGTCTGGTTATGTTGAACTGTTTTTATAACCTTATATTTGGGTTATTTGAGTAGATTGATGAAGGCCAATAATAATTAGTGTACATTTTCTGGAAACTTGACCCTTTAAGCAAAAACAGAATCCCGCCACATGTACTCACATCATGACTTATTTGGCTGAATTTATTATTCTGCTGTTGTTATATGTTTCTACAACAATTGAAGTTGAATCGGACAAGAGAAAAGGCCACTGGTGAGCGATAATAAGTGAAGTCACGGCAGGAAAGAATTTTGGTGGTTCTCTGAAATAGAGATGAGTAGTAGGGTCAGATTTTCAGAAAATGTACAATTCATCTTTACCAATTCTCTGAAATAACCCCCATTTAAGACAGAAATGAGCTTCCAAATGATTAACACAACTGAACTAATACTTTAAATCAATGGGATACTAAATATACCCAGATATACCCGGTATTCATAATTTTTCAGACTAATTTAGCAGAATTTACTAAATGTCTAGAGCTGACCATAGTATATTTTCTGAAAAATCTGACCCAGTAGCGTATCTCGAAAACATAGAGACGTCTGAAAACGTCTGTTAAATTTAAATAATATTTCTGCAACAAAACATAACACATTTTCTGCCGCAGATGCCTATTGCAAAGTTTATTGGGACCATGTGGCCCCACCTTAACTGAGATTGTAACTTTAATAAAAGGTATGAGAAAGTATTACTGTACACACATCTCATCCGTCATGACAAATTAACTTTTAGTGAAACCTCCTCCGAAGGTCACAATGTATGAAAGGAATCATTATATCTAAAGTTTCCTTTACATTAATGAAACCTTGAGAAACACTTAGGCAGCCGTCAACTTTCTTAATAGGGGATTTGCAAGTGCCACTGCGCATGTCTATTACAGTGCATGCTGAGAAAGAGTCAGTCCACCACATACAAATATTTAGCAAAACTTTTATCAAAACTTGCAAGAATGTTTTCACCAATATCATATATAGTTTGTATAAATGAACTATGGAAACGATGGTCCTGGATATGTCTCTCATTCTCTGTCTCAGTCTCCCTTCTTCTCTATCTCTATTTCCTGGGTATGATCATAAAGTGCCTTTCTGTCTCTCATTCTCTGTCTCAGTCTCCCTTCTCCTCTATCTCTATCTCCTGGGTATGATCATAAAGTGCCTTTCTGTCTCTCATTTTCTGTCTCAGTCTCCCTTCTTCTCCATCTCTATATCCTGGGTATGATCATAAACTGCCTCCCTCTCAGCTCTCCCGCCCTTGATGTAACCTTCAATGTGTTGATAAGGGCATAAAGCAACCAATCTCACTCACTCACTCCCTCTCAGCTCTCCCGCCCTTGATATAACCTTCAATGTGTTGATAAAGGCGTAAAGCAACCAATCTCACTCACTCACTCCCTCTCAGCTCTCCCGCCCTTGATATAACCATATTAAATGTGTTGATAAGGGCGTAAAGCAACCAATCTCACTCACTCACTCCCTCTCAGCTCTCCCGCCCTTGATATAACCATCTTAAATGTGTTGATAAGGGCGTAAAGCAACCAATCTCTCTCACTCACTCCCTCTCAGCTCTCCCGCCCTTGATATAACCATATTAAATGTGTTGATAAGGGCGTAAAGCAACCAATCTCACTCACTCACCCACCGATCGAAACGACATATGGACAGATGGAGGATTGTATTATGAAATATTCTATATTCTGTACTTCTATACTGTAAACCTTGTGCCAGGTACATTGTGATATAGATTGTTGTAATTGCACACTTTCTGACAACAACCCTATGGGTGAAGTCGCCAGAAAATGTACAATTCACCTTCACCAATTCTCTCAAATAACACAAATTTCAGACGAAAATAAAGTTCAAAATACAGTTCAACCTAACCAAACAGATTGCTAGAATCACTGCAATGCCAAATATACTTGAATTTACCTAGTATTGACCAAATTGCAGCCTAATTTAGCAGAATTTACTAAATGTATACAGCTGCTAATTTTCTGAAAGTCTGACCCACAGACAAAAGACACAAATGGTCTTCAGAAGATGTACAATTGGCAACTCTACACATATAGTAAATTCTGCTAAATTAGGCTGAAAAATAATGAATACTGGGTATATCTGAGAATATTTGGTATCCCATTTATTCAAAGTATCAGTTCTGTTATGTTAAACTGTATTTTGAAGCTCATTTCTGTCTTAAATGGGGGTTATTTGAGAGGATTGGTGAAGACAAATTGTACATTTTCTGAAAATCGGACACACATAGATGGCATTACAACTGGTTCACAGATGCAACCATTTGTTTAATCCTTCACATTGGAATTAAAACTCCCGATTTCTAAACAACAACCTTCTCATTCTCCTTGACTTTGAAATGGAAATAAGTGACCTTTTTAGAAACAGGACCATCACGAATGTTGGCTGACGTAAAATGGAAATGAAAACAGTGTTTGTGTGCCAAGAAAGCGGTAGAGTGGTTCAGGTTGCGTTTTTATATTTGGGTGAAATCGCCAGAAAATGTACAATTCACTTTCAACAATCCCCTCAAATAAGCCAGGTTCTAGACGAGAATAAAGTTCAAAATACAGTACAACCTACCCAGACAGATTGCTAGAATCAATGCAATGCCAAATATACTCAGGTATACATAGTATTGACCAAATTTCAGTCTAATTTAGCAGAATTTACTAAATGTATATATACTGGCTTTTGAACTTTATTTTCGTTTGAAATTTGGTTTATTTGAGGGGTTTGGTGAAAGTGAATTGTACATTTTCTCGCGATTTCACCCTAGAATGCTTCCTCATAATGCAACAAAGTAATTTATATTTATTCGTTTATTCGTTTATTCGTTTATTCGTTTATTCGTTTATTCGTTTGTTAGCTGCCAATTGTACATTTTCTGAAAATCTAACCCATTTTGAGGAGCTCGGGAGTTGCTGGCGAGGGTCAATATTGGCTCATGGAGTAATGAAGAGGTTGGATGTGGAGGCACAGAAGGAGAAACACTGGAGGAGAAGGGGTAGGGTTGACTCAAGCTACCTCCAGGGACAGTATGCTGAGTGTATTGTACGAGGAAATGCGGGGAGTCATTCATACGCGAGGAATAATTGGAAGTGGCTAAAGGGGAGGAGATGGAGGAAAATATTTAAAGAGAAGAGTTGATTCGGGTTCCATAAGGCCAAGGAAAGCAGATGGAGTGTTTTCCTGACCAGAAAACCCTTAAAATTGAAAATGTATTTTTATTCATTTTTATGTAATACAATTATTGTTACAAATCTTATTGTTACAAAATTAATACTTATTTTCAGTCCTTGAAAGAAAGTGTTTCCTAACCCAAAACCCCTTGAAACATAAAAATTCTTGTTTAAACTTTAAAAAAAACTTAAAAATTTAAAATTGTTACCAAATAAATGTGGTTTTAATTCATGTAAGAAAGGTAGTTTCTTAAACTAAGTGTACCTCCCCCGCCCCATCTTGACCCTTGCCCCTTGCCTAGTTGCCATCTGGTCTGAACAGATGGGTGAAATCCCCAGAAAGTGTACAATTCACTTTCCCCAATTCTCTCAAATAGCCCGAATTTCAGACAAAAATATGGTTCAAAACTCAGTTCAACCTAACCAAACAGATTGCTAGAATCAATGCAATGCCGAATATACTTGAATTTAACTAGTATTGACCAAATTGTAGCCTAATTTAGCAGAATTTAATAAATGTGTACCGCTGCAATTGTACAATTTCTGAAAATCTGACCCAGGAAACACATCTATCTATTTCTTGGCCTTCTGGGGTGGAGCGTGTAAAGGGGGCGGGCTGAAGGTCAATATGGGTTTGTAGATTGCAGGAAATGTATGTTTGCCCCACCTTGCACAGTCTAAGAGTTATGTAACCATCTTAGGCAGAGACTAAAAGGATTAATAACCTCCATTTCGGGCCTGAAATTTAGATAATTAATTGTTACTTATTTCATATTGAATTCTGACAAAGATTTGATTTCTGAGCTTATTCATTTCTGATTATAGTAAACTTAATAGATAAGTTTAATGATATAACATTTGGTGAAACACTAGCCATAAGAGGTGAAATCGTCAAAGAATGGTTTTTAGAACTTAATTATTTTAATGTGTTCCAGGAAAATGAGTCACAAGTCGCAAATTTGATATTTTTCAAAGTGTTTTTTTTTTTTTTTTTTATAAAATCCCTTTATTGAAATGTTCTGATTCTTGGTGGGTTTAGCACTTATTGTCATATAAATCCACGTAACAAATTTCAGGGCATGTTATCAAATATATCCTTGCGTTTTGAAGGCCTTAGTATGGACTATATTTAGTTACTGCACTGGTAATTACCCATCATGAAACATTGCAAACTTTTATTTTCCAAAGTAAAAATATCAAATTTAAAATATAGAAATACTTACAAGGTGTCCCAGAGTGTATTATCATTTGAATCAGCTTGATTTCCTCTTTTCAAATATGGTGATATCTCAAAATCCATATTTTGCAACTTATAACTCATTTTCCTAAAACGAATCACATTTTTGTTTTGCTTTCAGTGGAGTAGATGAATATCCTTTATTTCTTCATTAATAGAATTATGTCCAACTAACATAATATATTAATTCAACACCAACCTTTTTGAGATTTTATATATGGTAGGGAAATTAGAATGAAGAAAACATAATCGAAGAATATTATAGCAAATAGTAAAATATGAGTGACAAAAGATTCATGAGTGTGCATAACTACTTCAACACAGTAAAACAAGAGGTGTAGCATTTCTTAGATAACTGGAATTAAACATTAAACAGGAAAATGTCCATTAAATGTCATATTATATAGAAACATCAAATCTGCTCTGTTTTAGAATATATCCTATTATGGTATCTGCTTTTGAATTGAATTGAAAAAATATTTTATTTGTCTGAAGTTTTACAAGTAGAGATAGACAAATGGGTGAACTGGCTTCTGGATAAAATCCAGGTCTCCCAGCCGTTACCTTTATAGTAAAAAGATTGCTATACTAAGAGAGTGTGTGTCTAATCATAAGTACATGAGTTTAACAAGATATAAAACAAAATATAAAGATATAAAACAAGGTATTACGTTATAAAACAAGTTATAAAACAGATAATACAAAACCCACTATCAATATCAACTACATCCACAAAAGCCTTGGTGAAACATCTGAGAAAGCCACCAGAGAATTCCACTTCCGGTTTCCTTCTCCTTGCACCATTAGGCCAATATTGGCTGCCCACACTGTGTATGGGAGCTCATATAGTAAGTAATAGAGTGGGGGAGGGGGGAGGGAGGGAGGAGGGGGGAGGGGGTGTTGGATATCGTTATCATTAGAGTAATCAATGCTAGTGGCCATCAGTGGATGAAGTGTACCGGGCGCTGGCACCTGGCAGCAGTATGTGGAAGAGAGAGTGCAGTCAAGGGGCAAACACTCACTCCTTTATCATGAGTCGTTTAGTTAATTATTACATGGTAATAGACTCCTCCTATAGGTTGTATATGGGTCAGATTTTCAGAAAATGTACAATTGGCAGCTTTACACATTTAGTAGATTCATTAAGTAAATTCTTTTTAATTTTTATATTTAAGAACTTATCAAGTATCCCAATGTTTGGTCTATTCATTGGAATCCGCCTGATCTCATCGTTTTCTAATAATATGATGGTATCTCAAAGGCTGCTAATTCTTAATCTCCTAACCACTATTACCTTAGATATATGTTTTAAACACTTATGAACAGCTTTCTGCTATGAACTCTATACAAATGTTCATAAATAATATAAAAATAAATAAGTTGAATCTTGCCTTTCAGCAATAGGAAACAGCTGCTTGATCCTCCCCCTTGTACTTAGACAAGCATAAGAGTTAAGTTCACATACTTGCAGACGAGTCATAACACTTGTAAACCCCGCTCCTTACTCTGTCTGAACAAGTAAAAGTGGAATAAAAGCGAGGAGATCTAAAGAATGTGTGATTGATGATGTTTCTCCTGTTGTCTGGATGTTCACAAGGGTGCTAAATGAGGAGGATCGAGAGAGAGGCAAAGATATGGACAGAGGCGTGGGTTGGAGGGGGTTGAGAGGGGTTGAAAGAGGAGAGGGGTTGAAAGAGGAGGAGGCTAGAGGGTCTAAGCGACTAAAACTAACGAGTTATCTAACAGATTTATTACATAATGCTTTCAATCATGAGAATAGTAACAAATCGAGTCATGAATTTGAATTTCAACGTCATCTTAGTAAACGAAACCCCAGATTGGTTGCCATGACAACCCCATGTAACTCACTAGTGAAATATGCACTATGTGTAACTCAGTCTAGACACGTTGTTTCCAGAGCAATGTGTGTATAATAAATACAGGTTAACTAACAAGTTGGTTGAAGGAGCCTGAATATTGCACGAGTTGCGTAGCAATGAGTGCAATATTCTAAGGGACTGAAACCAACGAGTTAGTTAACAGATTTATTATACATGCTTTCAATCATGAAAACAGAAAAAAATCGAGTCATAAATTTGAATTTTGCCTGTAATCTTAGTGAAAAGACCAGAATGACAAAATTAATTACTGCTTGCAAGAGAGAGTGGCATCTATTTCTCCCCCACAGAGGGAGTTTCCCATTACAACTCCTATTGACAAAGTACGAGTGGTACAGGAGGAGTGAGAGTTGAGAGAGCCAGGCTCACCATGCAGGTCAACCTGCTCCTGTATCTCTGCCACTGTGTGAGCAGATCACAGTAGATCTGTGAGCTGCTCTATACAGAGTGGCTCCACACACAAAGGGTTTAATGAGCCCTGTGTCTGCCACCGCGGCTCACCTCTCCCTCACTGTCATTATTTTAATCTTGTCTAGAGAAGCGCTTGCTTCTTGTGTAAAGGAAGGCTGTAATCTTTCTCAAACTGGACTTAATCAAGTCTAAATTATGTAACTTTGTTATACATGCATTGCTCTGAAAACAGTAAGTGAGGTTCACATAGTTTGCTTGTATCCCACTACATGAGCTCCAAATGTTTTTCATTCCCTCTCCCCCAGTTTTTAGCAGGTGTAGCAAATAAAATTTCTGATTGTGTCATAAATAAGTGGATAGTCATTAATGAACAAGACAAAATCCTCTCAATTTTGATTAAATGACTTTTAAATGTGTTGGAAAGCAACTGAACAAAGTGTAAACAAATCCTGTGGTTTTGGTTGATGAAAACTGAGAGACCAGCATTAACTATGGACCCAATACCAAAGCAGAGAGAGAAGGGAGAATTGCTTCTGTTTAAGCACAGAGAGAAGGGAGAATTGCTTGTGTTTAAGCACAGAGAGAAGGGAGAATTGCTTCTGTTTAAGCACAGAGAGAAGGGAGAATTGCTTCTGTTTAAGCACAGAGAGAAGGGAGAATTGCTTCTGTTTAAGCACAGAGAGAAGGGAGAATTGCTTCTGTTTAAGCACAGAGAGAAGGGAGAATTGCTTCTGTTTAAGCACAGAGAGAAGGGAGAAGTGCTTCTGTTTAAGCACAGAGAGAAGGGAGAATTGCTTGTGTTTAAGCACAGAGAGAAGGGAGAATTGCTTGTGTTTAAGCACAGAGAGAAGGGAGAATTGCTTCTGTTTAAGCACAGAGAGAAGGGAGAATTGCTTCTGTTTAAGCACAGAGAGAAGGGAGAATTGCTTGTGTTTAAGCACAGAGAGAAGGGAGAATTGCTTGTGTTTAAGCACAGAGAGAAGGGAGAATTGCTTCTGTTTAAGCACAGAGAGAAGGGAGAATTGCTTGTGTTTAAGCACAGAGAGAAGGGGGAATTGCTTCTGTTTAAGCAGAGAGAGAAGGGAGAATTGCTTCTGTTTAAGCACAGAGAGAAGGGAGAATTGCTTCTGTTTAAGCACAGAGAGAAGGGAGAATTGCTTCTGTTTAAGCAGAGAGAGAAGGGAGAATTGCTTCTGTTTAAGCACAGAGAGAAGGGAGAATTGCTTCTGTTTAAGCACAGAGAGAAGGGAGAATTGCTTGTGTTTAAGCACAGAGAGAAGGGAGAATTGCTTCTGTTTAAGCACAGAGAGAAGGGAGAATTGCTTGTGTTTAACCGACCTCCATCATCTAACCCTAGACTGAGCCGACACAGTCACTGCATTTCAGGCCTGGGCGCCCATGCTCCCATCTACCGGTCAACAACCTCACCACCAAGGAAATAAATTGCCTTAAGGAAATTGCCCAGCAAAAGATTTATCATATTTTTTTATATTTTTTATTGTAAATGAATTTTATGGAGGTAGGTGGCCCCATGCATCTTTGCTATAATAGTGTAAAATCATGTTCTTCCCCTGTTAAAAGTGTATTCACTGAAGAGTAATGAACCCCTATAGGGTCAGCAGTAATTATGACACATCATTTGTGATGTATTTCAGGAAAATGAGTCACAAATCGCAAAAATTTGATTATGAGATACCATCATATTTGTATAGATGAGATCAAGCAGATTCCAATGATAGTAAACAGTAGGACATCTAATAAGTATTTCTATAATTATTTCAAGTTTGATATTTTTAGTCTTTTAGTCTTATTTTTAGTCTCGAAAAAAAGTTTGCAATATTTCTGTGTGGACAATTACTAGTAAAGTAGCTAAATATACTCTATATATATATATATAATACTTTTTATTCAATTAAGTTATACAGGTACATAAATGTGGAGTCAATAGTCGAATGGGTTGAAATCCTCTGCTCATTCGCAGGTTTTCCTGATTGGCCTTAACTATCTTCTCCAGAAAATAATTTGATGTTTTTTTTGATAAGAAACTTAATCTAGAACAATTTAACTAAGTAGATTCTTTCATATAATACAATCACACGGTAGTTTCAATATTACTCAATGTTAATAATTTTGGTTTTCTTAATATCAGTTCCGTCAATTACAATGTCACATACAATTTTTGTTAAATTTCAAACTTGCGTTTGCTTCATTACTAGAATTTAGGTAGAAATTTCAGCATTCATTTAGACCATAGTTCCAATTCTAAATTGCTTCATCATACTGTACAATTTGGTCAGTCTGTTAGTTTAATATTACAAGTACCTCTCACTATGTGGAGTATTGCTTCGTCAAATTTACAATTTGTTCAGCCTGTTTTGATTAATATTGAAGTACCTCCAGCTAAGTGGAGTTTATAAAAATTTTGATTAACTAACATCATATCCGATAAACAGCTTGTGTGATTTTACATAATCCCAGGCTATAAACATTCAGTGCTTGGATTACCCTTAGGTAATTATCCATTATACAAGCCTAAAACAGTTCATTCACTTACACCTTTACATGTCGATATTGTTTGATGCCAGTGGCTTATGATTCAGTATTTCCTTTGTTCTCCTTGATTATTGTCATGGTAGAACCTTTGGTATTTATATAATGCAACAGTCTACAATAACATTCATTCAAATAGAACTAAATACATGCATGTAATAGAAAAAATTAACCGTCGTACTCAATTATAATAAACAACTTTCCCAATTCCTTTTTCCCCCCATTCCCTCTCGTAGAGTTTTAGTACCCTCCCCTCCCTTAACAATTATTTCCCATCGATATATCGATCTTGTCAAGAACTGGTCTTACATTTCCAGTTTAATTATACCCCTCCCAATTACGATTTTCCCTTTACAATGATACATACAGTAGCAATTCATATTTTCGTTCATGATATTACATTATCCGTGGGCTTTAGGTAAGGGTCGAATTCAAGGTGATATCTATGTTTTAAATAGCTCCTAAATTCTTTCCTTGTTGGTATAACTTGGACTTTACCATCAAGTTTGTTCCAGAGATTTGGCAAGGTAGAGATATAAGACCTTCTAAAAATCTCGTTATTAGGGTGTGGAACAATAAGTTTCTTTCCTTTTGTTAAACTCCTTAAACAAACATCTCTATTATCAACATTGTTATTATTTCTTGAGCGAAGGAACGCCCTCTCCAGTATGTGTTTATCTCTCCTGGTTTGGAGACTAGGTATATTTACTTTTATATGAATGTCCCTCGTATGACCTTAGAAACGCAAGGGTATATTTAATACAATGTCTTTGGCAATGGATAGCCTAAGTGACTATCATTATACGTGTACCCCACTTGAGAGGTGCAATGAAACTATTTCATTGTATGCGTATGGTAAAAATGTAGTTGTCGAAAATCAGCTCAAACATTACCTCCGCACCGTAGGCCTATACCTACACTGTACTCGTTGCGCAAGTAAAACTACAGCACTGGACGGGCAGCACATGTTTCAAATGTGTAATTCACCCCGCCATAAATTTACACTTGTCCCGTAAAACGTGCCGCCATTGCCACGCAAATGGTATATACAATGCTTTCACACCTAGCTTTCTCAGTTATAAGCTTGTGCTACAGCACTGTGCCATATATCTACCCAAAGTGGGAGTGACACAAAGCCAATGCAAATTACACTTGAAGGTGTGCCGCCATAGTTCTACGCTTTTTCAGGACAGTGTATGGGTTTGTTGACATGCTTCACAGAGATACATCAGCCCTTGTTTAAGGTGATAATTTCAGTTCTATGTAGGCAAGCTATGAAATTAATACCTTAGACTAGCATTTTGGCTCTCCGCGAAGCACGTCAACAAATTCATAGGCATAGACAGAGTCAGGGGTGCTTGGACTGTCTCTGATACTTGTTTCATATTTTCTCAGTAATATCTGATGATATTTGATTAGATTTTATGCACATCGGCATTGTGCTTGCACAGACACATCTCGTCCAATAATTTTTTTATTATTGGCGGCTTGTTCCATTCTCTCTATTTATTGGTAATAAGTATTCCTGATTGTTAATAGGGGAGTTGCATGTCTCACTGCGCATGTCTACTGCAGTGCATGCTGGGAAGGATCCTAATGAAATCTGACATACAAATATTTGGCAGTATTTTATCGAAAATTGCAAGAATGTTTTCACCAATATCATAGCTTGTATAAATCATCTATAAAAACCAAATGCATGATGGGAAGGACGGAGGCTTGTGTTATGGAAACATGTATAACACATGGATACTGACATTAGAACATTGATAAATAGTCCATGCTGAACATGACATGTTTTCTATAGGTTTTAGACTGTACCATTAGTCCCATAATTGCATGTGAATCAAGATTCAAAATGGCGGCTATGCAACTCCCCTATTTACTAGGTTTCATGAGGTAACTATAGCCCCAAATCGTCCCAATCAAAGACTAATGCCCATTTGAATAATGAATAAAAAACCCTGTTTCAGGGGAGAGACCTATAAATGTGCTCTTAGACTCCTGTTCCAGGTATTCCATGTAAAAAACGAACTCTTGTTTGAGTTAGATGATAAGCCTCTGGTTCCCTTCCGCCTCCTCCTTATTCCAGTCACTATTTTCCAGCTACAAAGACGAGATATTTACATAAATCCTCCTCCTTTTCTTATCTTAGACTTTTTTCCCCAGTTTATGAGGCTGGACGGATTGATGGCTGAGCGGACTTGGCTCCAATTCTCTCTTGAAAAGAAATGAGGGATTTGGTGGTGGAGCATTGTGTTTGGTAAAATACCATTACCTTATCCAATGGTTTGGTGTTACGGTTTGTATTTGGCAAAAGTCTGGCTTTCTTTATCAGGTTTTTCTGCGTGATGCTTGATCGTGCTCCTCCTGCCAATCTTCTGTCTATCTATCTCCTTCTGTCTGTCTCCTTCTCTCTCCCCCTCTCCCTCTGTCTGTCTCCTTCTCTCTCCCTCCTCTGTCCTTCTCTCTCTCCCTCCTCTGTCCTTCTCTCTCCCTCTGTCTGTCCCCTTCTTTCTCTCTCCTCTGTCCTTCTCTCTCCCTCTCTCCCTCTGTCTGTCTCCTTCTCTCTCTTTCCTTCACACTCTCCGTCTCTGTTTCCCTCCTCTCTCCGTCTCCGTCTCTGTGTCCCTCTCTCTCCTTCCTCTGTCTCTGTCTTATTCTTTCCTCTCTCTCTCTCCTTCCCTCCCTCTCCCACTTTTCCTCTCTCTGTGTCTCTGCCTGTCTTTGTCTCCTTCTTTCCTCTCTCTCTCTGTCTCTCCTCAACTCTCTGTCTCACTCTCCTCTCTCTCTGTCTCCCCTTCCCTTCCCTCCCCCTCTATCTATACACTCTCTCCCTTTCATCTCTCCTCTCCCTCCATCTCTCCTTCCTTCCCTTCCCCTCTTCTCCTCTGTCTCTGTCTGTCTCTCTCTGTCTCTCTCTGTCTGTCTCAGTCTCCCTATTTTCTCTCTTTCTGTCTGTCTCCCCCTCTTCTCTCTGTCTGTCTCCCCTTCTCTTCCCTCCCCCTCTATCTATACACTCTCTCCTTTTCATCTCTCCTCTCTCTCTCCTCAGTCTCTTTCTTTCGTCTCTCCATCTCTCTCTCCTCTCTTGCTTTCTCTTACCCTCTCGCCCCGGTTTGCATTTGGCTATGGTCTAACTCTCTCTCCCACTCTCTCTACCCTCTCTTCCTATCTCCTTCGTTTCTATCTCCTCAACCCTCTCTTCCCCCTCTCCTTCCCCTATGTCTCTCTCCCCCTCCCTTTCCCCACTCTGTCTCCCTCTCACACCCCTCTCTCTCACTACCCTATCATATCTACTCCTTCCTACTCCTTCTTGATTTGTATTAGTAGGTCTACATCTCTCCACTTACAAATGGAAGAAGTGGCCTTAATCGAGAAGCCTGTCTACACACTGGCAAATGAGTCAGATTTTCAGAAAATGTACAATTGGCAGCTGTACACATTTAGTAAATTCTGCTAAGTTAGGTGGCAATTCGGTCAATACTAGGTACATTCTAGTATATTTGGCATCGCATTGATTCTAGCAATCTGTTTGGTTAGATTGAATTGTATTTTGAACTTAATTTATGTCTGGAATTTGGGTTATTTGAGAGGATTGGTGAAGCTGAATTGTACATTTTTGGCAACTTCACCCAAATAGTGAATTGTCTAATCTAACTCTACCCTCTCATATTTGGTAACCAGACATGGGTGGGGGTCCTATTCAGCTGGATCTAAATGTTGCATGGGCCCTTCCATCCCTCACTCCCAGGCTCCAACCCACCATTAACACCCTCTATTTATACCCTGCACAGCTAAAAACTTTCGCGTGCTTATATTTCGCGTTAGGGCATTTCAAAACAGTTTGCAGAGAAAAGATTTCGCGGTTGAGTGCCTCTATGCCATAGAACTGATATGTGAAACCCCAGTTTCAGCGACTTTCGCCGAGAAATAATATTTCGCGGTGCCAAAAATTATTTCGCGGAAAAGAAAAAGCCTTAGTTGATATAAGGGGAAAAGATAAGGTTAGATTGGTTTCACAGATGTGCTTCTGGTTGTGCCAATATGGATGGGTAGATCGATGGTGGGATCACCCTTGCCTGTCATACACTCCCAATGCAGTAAAACTGCTGAGTCATGATTCCAAAAACTGGTCTGATGGTTTCTGATTATTGCATTCACAGTTATTAACAGTGATGAAAAAGTAAAGACTTTCTACATTTCACCTTCATGTAACTCGAGATCTATATTTTGGTGAGCCGCTGAAATCATTTGCTGCAGTGGATTCACTTATTATCGCTCACTGACATAATGTGATTGAAATAGAAAATTCCTTCCTGTAAAGGGTGGTCTCCACTGGCTGCGGTAAGCTCTGCGGTAAGCTCTGCGGTAAGCTCTGCGGTAAGCCTTTGCGACTGTGTTGTGTTGGTGAGGAGTGGCGAGGACCTGCCTACATGGCCAGTGAACCCTGTGGATAGGATCTCGTCATTCCTCTCCACCTACAGAACCAGCACAAACCATCGCAAGGCTTACCGCAGAGCTTACCGCAGCCAGTGGAGACCACCCTTAATGAACCAGTATGAAGGAGAAGCTAGGAGAAGTCTTTTTTCACAAGATCTCTTTATTGAAATGTTCTGATTCTTAGAGTGTTTAGCACTCATAGTCATATGAAGCCATGTAACAAATTTCGGAACATTGCTTTAAATATGTCCTTGCGTTTTGAAGGCCTTCGTATGGAGTATATTTAGTTACTTTACTGGTAACCCATCCAGAAACATTGCAAACCTTTTTTTTTTCAAAAATAAAAATATCAAATTTAAAATATAGAAATACTTATTAGGTGTCCTAGTGTTTACTATCATTGGAATCAGCTTCATCTCTTCTTTTCAAATTTTTCTGTAATAATACATCGCAAATAGATCCTGCGGAAACAAACATTTAAAAAATATCAATTTTGCGACTTTTGACTCGTTTTTCTGAGACACAACACAGCAATTATTCTAGAATAAATGGAAGATGTTGGTTAAGTATAAATAGTATCAGACACTTAATGCTATTCACCCTTGTCAACAGCTCAAACCACAAGCACTATCACTTCACATGAGATAACAAGAAGAAAATGGGTCAGATTTTCAGAGAATGTACAATTGGCAGCTGTATACATTTAGTAATTTCTGCTAAATTAGGCTGCAATTTGGTCAATAATAGGTAAATTTGAGTATATTCAGCATTGCATTGATTCTAGCAATCTGTAGGGCGTTTCATAAGTAACACAGCGCGCGTTCGTTATGGTAGTGGAACTATGGGTCAGTTAGCGATAAATTTAAGGCGTGTTCGTTATAGTAATACAATGTAGCGCACGCTATGTTAAAATATGTCGTTCTTTATTTGGCAACGCCTGTCGTTAGGTCCTATAACGCAATGCGTTACTTATGAAACGCGGCCCAGTTTGGTTAGGTTGAACTGCAGTTTGAACTTAATTGTCATCTGAAATTTGAGAGGATTGGTGAAGTTAGATTGTACATTTTCTGACAACTTCACCCTTCACGTGAGATAACAGGAAGAAAAGGAAGTAGGCAAAGTAGGGATAAGATGGAGGAACACTTGCCGGAGAAGGATCGTTGTGGAATTGTCCAAGTGTAAAGTGGACACTGTAGCAACTGATCCTGGCATGAATAGTTGGATACAAAAGTAAATCCAAGTTGCGTCTACTCGGAGAGATTTATCGGCTGGTCTGCGGTCTTCCATCAATGAGTGAGGTATAAAGCCGATAGTCGGCTAGAGATAGCATCTATGGGCAGTGGGGAAACTGTTGGAAATGTGTGGAAAAGAAATAAAAATGGTCTTTTGTTTTTAAAGTAGGTGTAGGGCTATGTAACCACTCAGGGATCCGTCTCGTAACTAGTAGCGATCTAACGATAGCGAATAATCGTTATTTGGCACATGTTTTAATGGCCTTTAATATGCTGGATGATACTCAATTATTAATCATCTCTTCATTTTTGGTCAATAAATCGGGAAAAAAATTCTGTAGACACTTAGTATACGATTATCACATGGTCTAAATGGGATTCAATGTGTTAACTAACAAGTTGGTTGAAGGAGCGTGAATATTGCATTCTAAGCGACTGAAACCAACGAGTTAGATTTATTATACATGCTTTCAATCATGAAAATAGAAAAAATCGAGTCTTACATTTGAATTTCACCGGTAATCTTAGTAAATCACTCTAGATACGTTGTTTTCAGAGCAATGCGTGTATAATAAATGTGGGTGAAGTATCCAGAAAATGTACAATTTACCTTCACCAATCCTCTCAAATAACCCAAATTTCAGACGAAAATAACGTTCAAAATACAATTCAATCTAACCAAACAGATTGCTAGAATCAATGCAATGCCAAATATACACAAATTTACCAAGTATTGACTAAATTGCAGCCTAATTTAGCAGAACTTACTAAATGTATACAGCTGCCAATTGTACATTTTCTCAACATCTGACCCATGTACATTGAATATGTTATCCAGTAAAACATCCTAATCACGCCAGTACTACATAACCCAGCCTTAGTTAACAGCAGACGACATAGCGACATCTAAAAACATCTGCTCAAGCTCTAGACCCAAACATCTAAATTCCTTATAATGGGGATTTTATTGCCATGGATACAGAGTGGTGTATGCATAAAGCTGGTATGTTCTACATTATATCATTACAGAGTGGCCTGGGCCCCATTAAACCTTAGCTTTATCACCACTAAAACACAATGGTGCTTTGTCGAGGAGGAATACTGCATGTTATTATGGTTTTTAAAAAAATCGCCGTGAGGGTATTTGTATTCGTGTTTTTAATCTTTTAAGTATTGATATTTAGTGCTTATAGAAGTTGATAATGATGATTTATTGTATGTTATATACATTGACTCTGATGTGGTGGTTATCACATGTGGGTAAGACTTTTCTGAAAATGTACAATTCGCCTTCACCAATCCTCTCAAATATCCCACATCTAAGACAGAAATGTGCTTCAAAATGAAGTTTAGCATAACAGAACTGCTACTTTAAATCAATGCGATACCAAATTATACTCAGATATACCCTAAATTTATCATATTTTTTAGCAGAGTTTAGCAGAAATTACTAAATATGTAGAGCTGCCGATTGTACATTTTCTGAAAATCTGACCCATGTATGGATGAAAATCATGTGTCTTTTTCAGTGTAACAAGCTATTTATCGAATATTCAATAAATTCTTAGATAGCATTCTTAGACTGCATTTTTTTTTATGTTTTATTAGTCGTATTTTCTCACTTACTATGTCACCTTGTAAACTTAGATCTCAACTTAGATATGATCTATAGCTTGCTTATATAGGGGTTGGATTTTCAGAAAATGTATTCATTGTAAGTCACTTTATGGTCATACCTAGGACCACGATCTATAGATATGTGAATGGTTACTTCCATGGGACGCTGTGGCAGGCAGCGCGGCACGGCAGGGTTTGCTACAGTTGTCTGTCGTGGAATGGATTTCCTTTGTTCTGGAGGAAACTGGAGGAGGAACATGGGGGGCTTTAGTGGATATTTTCTGTACAGAATCTAGGCGGTCGCCAAGCATAATGGGAGAAGTTACCGGGGGAGAATTTATAAGGGAAAATGGTGGCGTTGAATATATATATGGGTCAGATTTTCAGAAAATGTACAATTGGTAGCTCTACACATTTAGGAAATTCTCCTAAATTAGGCTGAAAAATGAAGAATAAAAGGTATATCTGAGTATATTTGGTATGACATTGATTTAAAGTATCAGTTCTGTTATGTTAAACTACATTTTGAAGCTCATTTTTGTCTTAAATGTGGGTTATTTGAGAGGATTGGTGAAGGTGAATTGTACATTTTCTGAAAATCTGACCCATATATATGGGTCATGTCGTCAGAAGATTTGCATTCACTTTAAAATAGCCAGAATCTAAAGCTAATTAAGGTCCAAAATTCAGTTTAAGATAACCGAACAGATTGTTCTATACTAAATATACTCACTTATAACTAGAATTTATGATTTGTCAGTCTAATTTAGGAGAATTTACTAGATGTGTAGAGCTGCTAATTGTACATTTTCTGATGACCTGTACCATATATCATGTGGGTCAGATTATCAGAAAATGTACATCTCTCAGCTCTCCAAATTTGGTAACTTCTGCTAAATTAGACTGTAGATAATAAATGCTAAGTATATCTGAGCAATTTTGGCATCCTGATGACTAAAACCATCTCTTCCTTTGTGTTAAACTGCATTTTCAATGTAATTTTTCTCTTAGATTTGGATTATTTGAGAGGATTGGCGAAGGCGAACTGTACATTTTCACAAAATCTGGCCCATGTATAAACTTGAGGAGGTGCAGTACTGTAAACGCTTGTTACATGATCGATTCAAGTAAGTGAAACGTGAAAAGCCAAAAAAGCACGTTTGTCTGATTTCCGCATGAATAGCTGAGAAGGCAGAATTATGAAAGTTTGAAGAGTTTTGTAAAAGATCCTCCATAATTCAAGAACCTTTGACATTCTGTTGTTGGAGATTTAGACTTTAGACACAAGATTAGAATGGTTGAAATACATGTACTCTGTCTTCATCCAGACAGTGTTTTAGAAGAGAAAGAGAGAGAGAGAGCCATTTTCATTATATCATATCTACTGTGTTAGATAAAGAAACACAATCTTTTGAATCAACAGTGTCAACAGGGGTTCATGATCATAAGTTACAACAGGTCGTAATGAAAGGCACTAAATTGTCTAAAGGTTAAAATAAAGACAATTTCGATTTGTAATTGCAGCCCTCATACAGCATGGACATGTACTACACATTCTGTTTTTACACCCCTCATACAGCATGGGCATGTACTACACATTCTGTTTTACACCCCTGTTATTGCAGCCCTCATACAACATGGGCATATAATACACAATCTGTTATTGCACCCCTCATACAGCATGGGCATGTACTACACATTCTGTTTTTACATCCCTGTTATTGCAGCCCTCATACAACATGGGCATATAATACACAATCTGTTATTGCACCCCTCATACAGCATGGGCATGTAATACACATTCTGTTATTACACCTACATTATTGCACTCCTCATACAGCACGGGCATATAATACACATTCTGTTATTGCACCCCTCATACAGTATGAGCATGTTATTCTCATTCTGTTATTGCACCCATGTTACTGCACCCCTCATGCAGCATGGGCATGTAATACACATTCTGTTATTACACCCCTCATACAGCATGAGTATGTAATACACATTCTGTTATTACACCCCTGTTATCGCACCCCTCATGGAGCATGGGCATGTAATACACATTCTGTTATTGCACTCCTGTTATTGCAGCCCTCATACAACATGGGCATGTAATACACATTTTGTTATTGCACCCCTCATACAGCATGGGCATATAATACACATTCTGTTATTGCCCCCCTCATACAGCACGAGTATGTATTACACATTCTGTTATTGCACCCCTCATACAGCATGAGCATATAATACACATTCTGTTATTACACCCACGTTATTACACCCCTCATACAGCATGGCGTATAATAATTCACATTTTGTTATTACACCCATGTTATTGCACCCCTCATACAGTATGCGCATGTAATACACATTCTGTTATTACACCTACGTTATTGCACCCCTCATACAGCATGGGCATGGAATACACATTTTGTAATTGCACTACTCATACAGCATGAGCATGTAATACAAATTCTGTTATTACACCCCTCTTATTGCAGCCCTCGTACAGCATAGGCATGTAAAACACATTCTGTTATTGCACCCCTCATACAACATGGGCATGTAATACACATTCTGTTATTGCACCCCTCATGTAGCTTTGGCATGTAATACACATTCTGTTATTATAAGCCTTTCACTGTAGCTCTCATACATGTGATAAAGCAGTGGTATGCTCCCCTACACATATGCCTACACCCTAGCTGCTCTATGTGTGATATATGCCTGCTAGTTATTGTATAGCCGAGGTGTGAGCCTTATCAACTGAGGTGACGCCGTCATATCATATTGTATATATTGTGCTTTATTATTAATAAAAAGTGCCCAGAATGTGGCTTGCATGCCATGGTCAAACGAGGACAGTATGTTTCACCAGTGAGGATAAATTGGTGGACGAAACATCCAGGAATACTGAATCTTAGCGTTATAGGTCTGACTATCATAAAATTGGGTATAGCACCATTACAACATTTAAAGCTATCAAAATTACTTCAACTGTATGCGTTCAATCAAAAAAGGAGGAATCATGGAATTTTGGAACTTTGGATTTATAAATATATATATAGAAAGAACATTGTTGGGGAACCCAAAAAAGCCAATAAAAACATATGTCAAACAATTAGTTTTTATTTCGGGGACCATTGAAATTCAGTCCATTCACTAAAGGAGTCACTGAGGAAAAGTGGTTTTTCTCCCATTTTGTCAGAATATTAGATGATTGAATCATGCGATTCCCTTTAAAATCTGCATATACATAGCTGACATGCTATTATACCCCCCCCCTCCCCAAATTAAAAAAGAACTGGGGGTCATAGAATTAAAAAAAGTTATTCTGTTACTAAAATCTTCCAAAATTTTGGTCGAATGACTTTTAGATCGGTTGGAAAAAATGAAACAAAAAGTAGAAATTATTTACATTTTTACCGCCAGTAGTTGAGAGTGTAGCTTTAATATAAGGGTCAGATTTTCAGAAAATGTACAATTCAGCTTCACCAATTCTCTGAAATAACCCAAATTTCAGACGAAAATAAAGTTCAAAATACAGTTCAACCTAACCAAACAGATTACTAGAATCAATGCAATGCCGAGTATACACAAATGTACCTAATATTGGCCAAATTGCAGCTTAATTTAGCAGAATTTACTAAATGTATACAGCTGCCAATTGTACATTTTCTGACAATCTGACTCAAATAGTATGTACTGTGTTGTGACGACCTATAGGTGGTTATGTGGAGGTGCAGGATGATGTATCTGGTCTAGGGCTATACATACAGGTCCAACATACAGCCTACACACCCCAACAGCTGATATCACATGCATGGAATTGCCTCCAGCAATACCTCCACCACCTTATTAATGCTAGCTAAATAGACGGGGCTTAAATAGATGGCAACTATACTGGAACATCCACTCCCTTTATGGGTGAAATCACCAGAAACTGTACAATTCATCTTCACCAATTCTCTCAAATAACCCAAATTTCAGACGGAAATAAAGTTCAAAATACAGTTCAATCTAACCAAACCAAACAGATGGCTAGAGTCAATGCAGAATATATTCGAATTTGCTTAATATTGACCGAATTACAGCCTAATCTAGCAGAATTTACTAAATGTGTACAGCTGCCTATTGTACTATTTTCTGAAAATCTGACCCTTGTGCTTGTGTTGCGCAAGGCAAGTCTGAAGACGCGACTTCTGACTGATTTTCCTGGAACTCATCACATATTGAAACACCACTCACTAGTATATATATACACAGGATAACTAACAATCCTTCAACCAACGAGTTAGTTATCTGATTTATTATATATGCTTTATATAAGAGACAACAATGTATATTTTGTAGAAATATTATCAAATTGCAACCTTATAAGATACTTGATCATGCTTTTGTTTTTAGTAGGCCTAATTACTATGCACCGCGCTGTTGTAGGCCTACCGGTCTTGGTGCGAAGGGAAAGTTTGAGGAAAATAGCTCACAGTTCCGAATCAATTTTAGACACTTTCTCAGCTTTAAATCTTTTCAAAATAAAGTAATGGTTTAAAAAAAGGTAGGCATCGATAATAATGAAAGGATTTTAGTTCATTAATTCATTTGATAGGTATATTACACCTCTACCTTCGTTGAAAGTTACGGCGATCTTTTGCCTACAGCTGTAGTCAGCTGGCCAGGACTGTGGGAAAATCGGTCACATTTTAGAAACTAATTTCCAAACCTTTTGAAGCTTTAAATAGTTTTAAACTACAGCAATGCTTTAACAAAGGATAAACTTAAATCAGATGAAAGTATTTTAGTTTATTTCCTTCTTTTTGATCTAATTTCACCGTTCATCCTCCCGTTCTGTCTGCGTTGACAACTAATACTAACAACTATTTTTAAGTTTGCCATATAAACCGTCTCACAGCTGGAATATTTAACATCCTTAATTTGCATTAGTTCTAGCACTTTTCTCTTATTGACATAGTCCCATGATATACTTCATGAGGTTTAAGTCACTAATACATTTAATATTGTTCAGTTTCTACATCTTTAAACATTAACATTATCTTGGGTACGTTGAATGAATTTTGTTTAGTTTTTTACTCAACACACATTGAACACAATTATAATATCTTGATATCTTCCCCTCATTCACCCCCTCCCCCCTACTTATTGATATAAAACTCAGCCCCCCTTCCCCATTTCCCAATATCGCTATATATGGGTCAGAGTTTTAGGAAATGTACAATTTAAATTCGCCAATCTTCTCAAATAACCCAAATTTCAAACGAAAATAAAGTGCAAAACCCAGTTCAACCTAACCAAACAGATTGCTAGAATCAATACAATACCGACTATACTCGAATTTGCCTAGTATTGACCAAATTGCAGCCTAATATAGCAGAATTTACTACATGTGTACAGCTGCCAATTGTACATTTTCTGAAAATCTGACCCGTATAGATCTTCACTTTTCAAGATGGCGTCACAATCCCATTTTAAATGACCAGGCCTTGCTATATGTACGTTCCAAAGGTCACCAGTATTATATGAATCCAACACAAATTGATGCAAGGGAAGAAATAAGAGTGAAGAGAGAGAGAACAATATGATTTCATCAGGTGAATATTGTTTTCTGCTCCATTGTGGTGTAGATAATTGCTACCGTATTCAATACTGGGTGTGTATGACACTCAATACAACACTCATTACACAACCCTCATATATACGGGTGAAGTCACCAGAAAATGTACAATTCATTTTTACCAATTCTCTGAAATAACCCAAATTTCAGACGAAAATAACGTTCAAAATACAGTTCAACCTAACCAAACAGACTGCTAGAATCAATGCAATACCGAATATGGGTCAGATTTTCAGAATATGTACAATTTGTCTTCAGCAATCCTTTCAAATAACACAAATTAAAGACAATAATGATGTTCAAAATTCAGTTCAACATAACCGAACAGATCATTTGAACCAAGGCAATACCAAATATATTCAGATATACCTAGTTTTGACCATTTTTCAGTCTAATAGTAATTATGTTCAGTCTAATCTAGCAGAATTTACTAAATGTGTAGATCTGCCAATTGTACATTGTTTGGAAATCTGACCCATATACTCGAATTTACCTAGTATTGACTAAATTGGAGCCTAATTGACTAAATGTGTACAGCTGCCAATTGTACACTATCTGACAATCTGACCCTATGCTGGGTCTGTGTGACACTGAATACAACATTCATTACCCCACCATCACATATATAGCTCCTGCACAGCCTCCTCATTATATACTGGCCCCAGGGCTGGGGGATGAATGTATATATGGGTCAGATTTTCGGAAAATGTACAATTCAACTTTACCAATTCTCTCAAATAACCCACATTTCAGACGAAAATAAAGTTCAAAATACAGTTCAATCTAGCCAAACAGATTGCTAGAATCAATGCAATGCTGAATATACTCGAATTTACCTTAGGATTGGCCAAATTGCAGCCTAATTTTGCAGAATTTACTAAATGTGTAGAGCTGCCAATTGTACATTTTCTGAAAATCTGACCCATATGTATATGTATGAATGGCAGATCATTAGAGACGAGTGGTTATCGTGTTTCTATCGACTTGTCAATCACTTTTTTCCTCTAACGGTGTAAACAGTTACTGCTGCTGTCTCTTCACCAATCCCTGTAATTATGTACTAAATAGAGAGAATGGAACGAGCAGGCAATAATAAAAGAATTATTGGAGGAGTCCAATAAATTTTTCGATTATTGCAGGTGAGTTCCATTCTATATTTATTACGGGTATAAAACTTGGTGCATAAAAGTGCATACAAATGGCTGCCTTGGTGACGAAGTAGTTCATAAAGTATGTGTACTATATGAATATTTTTATAGCATCCCACTTGTAGCACCGCTCATATGTAATGCGCATATATAAATAAAGCCTATTAAAGCTATGCTCTCACTTAACATCAGATTTTTTCCCATCTGAAAGTGATTTTGCCAACATTTTGGATGATTTCGCACTGTGTGTTTTTTTTATGCAGGGCTTCATAAATCTCCACTATATTTTGGTGGCCCACCGAAATTCTTGCTGTATATCAGGGGGGGGGGGCAGAGGGACAGGAGTGACAATATGCATTTAGATGTTTTAGTGCATTGCCTCGTTGCGTTGTTCTATTTGTAAACATTGTTGATATTACTCTATTACTGGTGATTCAAATTCTTTTTTATTCTCACTGGCTTGTTCACTAGCCCTTACTCAGAGCATTGGTTCCCATATGTATACTCCGGTGATTTTTGACACAGCTCCAAGTCTCGCACTCAGAGGCTTGGGGATTCTTGCGCTCTGAGACTTTGGGATTTGTCAAGAATGGAAAAACCCATTACATAACGTCATTCACCATGGGTTCAGGCTACGTCATATCATGCCTCGCTGGTCATGAGTTACAACTCCACCACAGCGGTCAGTGCTGTGCAGGATGGTGCTCCTCTCATCATCTCCACCATAAGCTTATATAAATGTAACTCTCAGTAACTTTTACACCTTCCACTCTCCCCTCTCCTTCTGTGACGTTCTCTCTTTGTCTGTGACGTTCTGTGTGTGTGTGTGTCTGTCTCTCCCTCTCAAGTGCCGAAGGCGCTTGTCTGTATAGCAAATTCCTTCCCTAAAGGTTCCTTACCAGCTGCTTAACAAGGAAAAGTATAGCTCAGGAAGGTCAATCTGTAAGGATCTGTTATGCAACAGGCCCCTGATGCTTGGCTTGTGAACTACTAGTTTGTAATCTACCACCAGAGGGCCCCACCAGTCACGTGACTCCTGTAAATCCCAATACCACACTTGTGGATATCCCTCCCACTAATAGCCCAGGGTCAAGGTCGAGGCAATTTGTTACGTGTTTCAAGGCATCTCTCTTTGTTAAGGTGTAACTTCGGCCCTTTGCTCTTAAAATTGGTTCTTTGTCATCCTATATAACTGACAAAAAATAGAATAGTGGGGTCTATACAAGCTGCACAAGGGTCGGATTTTCAGAAAATGTACAATTGAGAGCTGTATACATTTAGTAAATTCTGCTAACAAGGCTGCAATTTGGTCAATACTAGGTAAAATCGAGTATATTCGGCATTGCATTGATTCTAGCAATTAGTTTGGTTACGTTGAACTGTATTTTTAACCTTATTTTCGTATGATATTTGGGTTATTTGAGAGGATTGGTGCAAGTGAATTATACATTTTCGGGCGATTTCACCCATATGAACTGAAACCTCTGAATCCCACTTTACCTCATCATGTATCAGTGTGGGTACTGGAGCACCGTGAGGCACAGTGTGGGTGGTAATGCCAGGGCTACAGGTGTGTGGGTGTATGGTTTATAGCTTCCCGCCACAAACATAGTTCAACCTCCCCATTATCGCCCTCTTCCCCCAATATCGCTCACTGGACTTATGGGACAGCTGTTGCTACTTCCGCCTGACAGGCAAACCATGGTAACGGCGCCATATTGGCGGCACCAGACCCTAATCACTTATAGTAAACCTGGGTTATGGGGAATTGGCCTTTATGGAAAAAACAATTATCTGGTAACCAGGCGGATGTTTCATGTGAAATTCTTGCTTAAGGGCCTAGTCCACTAAGCCGATTCCCATGCGATTCTGACAGAATTTAGTGCAAAAGATTCCCCTGTGATTATAGCAATCTGTTTGGTAAGGTTAACTGTATTTTGAACTTTATTTTCATCTGACATTTGGGTTATTTGAGAGAATTGGTGAAAGTGAATTGTACATTTTCTGGCGACTTCACTCACATGCACTCTCAGCTACTCTATACCAGGTGTAAGTAGTATAGTAAAATGTGTATTTGTCTCAGGAACCACATATCACCTAACACACTCCCCATACTATACCTGAACACACTCAACCCAGCCTTCGGCGAATGAAAAGTATCACATCATGTCAAATTTGGTTAAATAGACATTTTTTAAAAAAGAAATATAAAAGTCCATTACGTCTGTTATCCCCCAAGTGGCCATTATCCAGTTTAAAATCTTGTATCCAATCGAGAAATTTCAAATCAAGTTTGGTTTGGTTTGGTATTGGTGGAAGTGAGTTGTACATTTTCTGGCGACTTCACCCATATATATATGTATAGTGGGTCTGGTGCAATACTGTGTGCAGACAGCACGATTAGCTGAGAACATTGGCCATCAGGAGGAAAGTGAGGAGGAGATCATCCCCGGGGATTAATACTAGATAATCCAGCCTCCTTGGGCCGGCTTATCTCACTCTGTCCTTATCTCCCTGCCCATCTATATATAAGTAGGATCATATAAATGCAGCAAGGCAATGTATGGCCCCGCAGCAGGCACGTAGGCAGGATTGTAGTGAGTATAACTGTTAAAGCACTAATGGCTGATATTGAGGGGCTCTTGGTGTGCACTGTAAGGTTATAATAGGTTGTAAATGCAGTTCAACATGCCTGCTTAAATAAAATATTACAAAACAGTTTCAGGAATGGTCCAGTTTATACATGAACTATAAGCCTGAACGTTCTATTGGATTAACACAGTGTCTGTGGAGTTTGGCACCAGTGACTGACTGGGATTAAGTTAGATTGGTGCACATATATGCATGAGTTTAGCATTTATGTGTCTGGGGCAACACACAAGGTGTAGACTCAGGCCTGAGGTAGACTAACTGAGCACTGAATACAGTAAAGTATCTATGCACAGAAACAATATGCAGGCCATAACCATAAAGGGTGGTCTCCACTGACTGCAGGAAGCTCTGCGGTAAGCCTTGCAATGGTTTGTGCTGGTTCTGTAGGTGGAGAGGAATGATGAGGTCCTGCCTACATGGATCACTGGCCACGTAGGCAGAACCTCACCACTTCTCATCAACACAGCACCATCGCAAGGTACCGCAGAGCTTACCACAGCCAGTGGAGACCACCCATAACCCAGCACTCTATAGTATGTTCAGCATCTGCCTCTCTGTCTATTGGACTAATTCAACTTCGTGTTTTGGTCGTCACATTTATTCTCATCTCACAGAATTTAATGTGAGTTGTCTTATATATATAACTATTTTTCTTCCACCATACAACAGTTACAGCATTTTGGAAAAGGACTAAACTTCTGATTACTTAGCTCGTCCAGAGTGTCCCGAACCTGAGGATAATTACAAATTAATATACATCTTGCAGAATTACAATCATCCTCGAATGCAACCTTTTCTATACAATATAATACCCATTCTTACTCTGTAAGCACATTTATCCTTCAATCAAAGAAGTGGCGAGTTTCGTTCTTCAGCACGTCTCAACCCAATTATAAACCTACATTGTGCCATTTGGTATAATAATAATATTATGTAGTGTTTTTCCGTCTCACACTACCCAAGTTCGATATATCTATTCTCGCGAAGGGAAAGAAGACCAGACACACAGCTCTTTAGGTATCACGGGCTTTATTCTCCACACAAACCATGTCCGATAGTGTTTATCGGACCCAACAGAGGTGACCAGGTATTGGCCTCAGAGGACAAGTGGCAATTATGGTACGCGATCATTGCAGGTGTTGAGAGTCAAACAGTTAACATGGTTTTACATAGGAGTAACACAGTGAAACAACACAGAGTCTTACCGGAGCATCCGGAAGCACTCTAAGACACATTATGGTAAAAGAGTTGACTAGATTTAAGTTACCTTTGATAATGGTTTACTGGAACTCTGTCCAAGTAAGAAAAGGCGGGAATCTGAAAGGCCATTTCTGAGCCGGGAGTGCGTTCAGTTGAGGCGCGTGCACCCAATTATAGCAACACCCGGTCAGACCAATTATCTCGGATCTATTTAAAACCGTATTCACTACAATTATTTGAAGTTCACGCCAAATCATAATTATATACTAAGCAACTTTGAATTTGCTATAATGTGTTGTTTGTTCCTGGGTGTTGGGTTGAAGACTTACCTTAGCAGAAGCCAAACAGCCAACAATAATAATACAGTGAGTAATTTAGCATACCTACGTCACCAAATTCCAGCCACGAGACACTCACCTACAACAGATGAAATATTGTTAATATTTGGTAGGCAAGAATACAGGAAAAGGTGTTGGCATTCAGCAATGAGGCAGAATTTATAATCCAATTGATGTGGAAATCTAGATGTCTACAGATAGAAGCAGGGAGTTACATGTGATGTGTTTCAGGAAAATGAGTCATAAGTCGCAAAAATTGGATTTTGAGATATCATCATATTTGAAAAGATGAGATGAAGCCGATTCCAATGATAGTAAACAGTCTAATAATCTAATAAGTATTTCTAGATTTTAAGTTTGATATTTTTATTTTTGAAAAAAAAAGAAGTTCATAATATGTGATAATGTGTAATATTTCTAGGAGGAAATAACCAGTAAAGTAACTAAATATACTCCATATGTGGACCTTTAAAACGAAAAGATATATTATATATAATGTCCTGAAATTTGATACATCGATTGATACAACCATAAGTTATAAACTCTCCAAAAATCAGAACATTTCAATGAAGCAGTCTAGCCACTGCATGCCAGGTGACGCTGCAGTGCTGTTGTCAGCACTAGTAGGCCTACCAATTTGCCCTGGCAACCCAGGTAGCTTTGATTGCCCTTGATTGACAGCATACTAGTGACACACTTATAAATAGTTGGCGCTAGTAGTAGTAGTGGCATAACTCCGAACTACTTGGTGGACACACATCATCCCCGATACCACTCCCTCTGTATTTTGAACTTTATTTCCGTCTGAAATTCGTGTTATTTGAGAGGATTGGTGAAAGTGAATTGTACATTTTCTGGCGACTTCACCCTGGTATAACCTCTATTTCCATGCACTACTCAGGGGCCGGACCCTGAGTCTAATGGGACTTTCTATATACTACTACAAGTGTGGCTCTGGGATAGCACTGACTGTACACTATGGTGTCTGTCACTTTATCTGGTCCTGTATAGATCATATTCTATATACTACTACAAGTGTGGCTCTGGGACAGCACTGACTGTACACTATGGTGTCCGTCACTTTATCTGGTCCTGTATATATCATATTCTATATACTACTACAAGTGTACCTCTGGGATAGCACTGACTGTACACTATGGTGTTGTCACTTTATCTGGTCCTGTATATATCATATTCTATATACTACTACAAGTGTACCTCTGGGATAGCACTGACTGTACACTATGGTGTCTGTCACTTTATCTGGTCCTGTATATATCATATTCTATATACTACTACAAGTGTATCTCTGGGATAGCACTGACTGTACACTATGGTGTTGTCACTTTATCTGGTCCTGTATATATCATATTCTATATACTACTACAAGTGTATCTCTGGGATAGCACTGACTGTACACTATGGTGTTGTCACTTTATCTGGTCCTGTATATATCATATTCTATATACTACTACAAGTGTATCTCTGGGATAGCACTGACTGTACACTATGGTGTTGTCACTTTATCTGGTCCTGTATATATCATATTCTATATACTACTACAAGTGTACCTCTGGGATAGCACTGACTGTAAACTATGGTGTCTGTCACTTTATCTGGTCCTGTATATATCATATTCTATATACTACTACAAGTGTAGTTCTGGGATAGCACTGACTGTACACTATGGTGTTTGTCACTTTATCTGGTCCTGTATATATCATATTCTATATACTACTACAAGTGTAGTTCTGGGATAGCACTGACTGTACACTATGGTGTTGTCACTTTATCTGGTCCTGTATATATCATATTCTATATACTACTACAAGTGTACCTCTGGGATAGCACTGACTGTACACTATGGTGTTGTCACTTTATCTGGTCCTGTATATATCATATTCTATATACTACTACAAGTGTACCTCTGGGATAGCACTGACTGTAAACTATGGTGTCTGTCACTTTATCTGGTCCTGTATATATCATATTCTATATACTACTACAAGTGTAGTTCTGGGATAGCACTGACTGTACACTATGGTGTCTGTCACTTTATCTGGTCCTGTATATATCATATTCTATATACTACTACAAGTGTACCTCTGGGATAGCACTGACTATACACTATGGTGTCTGTCACTTTATCTGGTCCTGTATATTATCATATAGTCACCACTTTAATTAGTAAGGCTATGCTGGAGTTACAACCTATTAGTTATAATGACAGAGAACATGATTAGTTTAACTTTGAGGCAGATATATCATATCAAAACTCTGGACTTTGAAACCATTGTAATACTAAATTCAGAACCTGCTTGGCCTACCAAAACATCAACAATAGAAGTCACATATCAGAGATTGGTCTCCTATGACAAAAGCATTGCTCCTTTGCCCTAGTTCCAAAGTAAAGTTCCAGGTCATGACCTGGTGACCTATTATTGATTTTGCTATTGATCAGAGTGACAGGGGTGTGAGGGGACAATGTCAGAACATGGACGCTACATTTGAGGCGTAGTTCCAGCGTGTTCTGATGTTTGACCTCAAAATATGTATCAAGGTGAAATCGTCAGAAAATGTACAATTCACCTTCCTCAATCCTCTCAAATAACACACATTTAAGACAGAAATGAGCTTCAAAATGCAGTTTAACATGGCAAAACAAATACTTTAAATCAACCCAATACCAAATATACTCAGATATACCCAGTATTCATCATTTCTCAGCCTAATTTAGCAAAATTTTCTAAATGTGTAGAGCTGCTGACTGTACATTTTCTGGAGATCTGACCCTCATAGACAAAATAATAATATCATGTCCTATCCATTGTTTATTACGAGCTTACAACTGCTCGTATAAGGAACGTCACCAGCCTGCATGTGGGTAAGATTTTCAAAAAATGTACAGTTCACCTCACCAATCCTCTCAAATATCCCACATTCAAGACAGAAATGAGCTTCAAAATGCAGTTTAACATAACAGAACTGATACTTTAAATCAATGCGATACCAAATATACTTAGATATACCCTAAATTTATCATATTTTAGCAGAATTTAGCAGAAATTACTAAATATGTAGAGCTGCCAATTGTACATTTTCTGAAAATCTGACCCATGTTCCTGCTAGACATAAAGCCACTTCAGATCTTGCCACCAAAGCTTTGAGGCCCTGATAACAGTTCCTTCAGCTCCTCAGCTTCCTAAGTCCTACTTATCAGGCCATAATAACTCACACTACGGCAGAATAGCGATTTTCTGAAGTTTTATGACCAGCAAATGAAACTTTATTATTGTTATGAAGACAACAGCAAAGATATTCATAGAGAAATGTGCAGTGCCACAGAAAAATTAGTCATAAGTAAAAGTTTTAAAAAAAACATTTCGAAACCTACTTATCATGCCATAATAACTCACACTATGGCAGAAGAGGGTGAAGTCACCAGAAAATGTACAATTCGCCTTCACCAATTCTCTGAAATAACCCAAATTCAGAGGACAATAAAGTTCAAAATACAGTTCAACCTAACCAAACAGATTGCTAGAATCACTGCAATGCCAAATATACTCGAATTTACCTAGTTGCAGCCTAATTTAGTAGAATTTACTACATGTGTACAGCTGCCAATTGTACATTTTCTGAAAATCTGACCCAACAGCGGTTGCCTGAGGTTTTATGTCCAGCAAATAAAACTTCAAGGACCGCCCATTATTGCTATAAAGACAAAAGCAAAGAAATTCATAGAGAAATGTAATGTGCCACAGAAAATTAGTCATACATAGAAAAAATTAAAGAAAAGCATTTCAAAATACCATCATATTTGAAAAGATGAGATTGAGTGCATGCCAACGATGCTAACATTTAGCAAATGTAAAAGGTTTTATGTTTGAAAAACGGTTTGCAATATTACTGTGTGGACACTTAATATCAAAGTAACTAAATATAGGATGACTTTTATTTTTAATTTCCTTCCTCCCATGACAATGCACAAAGTGGGAAACAATTCTTTTTAGATATAGAATGACTTTAGAAACGCAAGAATATATTTAATACAAAAGTGGTACATGTATTCACCAATACTAGGTAAATTCTAGTATATTCGGCATTGCAGTGATTCTGGCAATCTGTTTGGTTAGGTTGAACTATATTTTGAACTTTATTTTCATCTGAAATTTGGGTTATTTGAGGGGATTGTTGAAGATGAATTGTACATTTTCTGGCGACTTCACCCGTATATAGAAACAGATGAGAGGGGAAAGAGATGGATGCAACTGTCCACTTATGGTACATGGGAATAGCACATCTGACAACAAGTCACCCTGGGGCCTAGTGTACAACTTAAGCAAACAATATTATTTTGAATTGAATTGAATTGAATAATACTTTAAATGGATAACCAGGCTTCTGGATAAAATCCAGGTCTTCCAACCGTCACCTTTATAGGAAAAAAGATGGCTATACTAAGAGAGTGGGTGTCTAATAATAAGTATATGAAGTTAACAAGTTAATCATATAAGACAAATTATAGTTATAAAACAAGGTATTACGTTATGAAACATGTTATACAACAGACAAACACACATAATATTTGAGTTTTCACAATTATATATATATATACAACTCCATATATCATTTTAAAAATCAATATTTTCCAAATACTTCCTAATTCCTTTTCCCTTTATTTCGGTGGGTGGAAATACAAATGAACCGTGTGTACAATGTGTGTACAATTCCCCTTCACCAATCCTCTCAAATAACCCACATTTCAGATGAAAATCAGGGTCAAAATACTGTTCAACATAACCAGACTGATTAATTGAATGAATACAATACAGAATACACTGATATATATATATATATTTATCAATTTTCACTCTAATTTAGCAGAATGTGATAGAAGTGTACAACCGTAGATTGTGCATTTTCCTAAAATCTGACCCATATAAGCTATTCCTACCAGCTGGGATTGGTATATGGCAAGGTATTCTCTTTCTTTCAGACGAAGAAATTCCCACAAAGTAATCCTTTCCTAGATTATACAACAGGCCCCAGCAGCTTCCCTCTCGTCATTCTTGTTTTTACATCCTCCATCACTTCTTAGGTCAAGTTTTCAGAAAATGTACAATTGGCCTTCACCAATCCCCTCAAATAACCCAAATTTAAGACGAAAATCAGGTTCAAAATAAAGTTCAACATAACAAGACAGATTCATTGACTAAATACAATACAGGATACACTCAGATATACTCAGTATTTATCATTTCTCACTCTAATTCAGCAGAATTTGAGAGATGTGTAGAGCTGTACATTTTCCTACCTCTTGACTTCGTGTAAGATGAATGTTTTTTGTCTGGCAGTTTTTTTTCATCTCCTATATATCTTCTCTGTACGGGATTAATGGTGGAGAGCTTATAAGGTGCTTTTCCTAGAACTGATTCCTGTTTTCTTATATATCAAAGATGCATTACTATAGTCTGTCCGAAAAGTAGTTGGCATGTGATTACTGAGTTCCTTTAAGAGAGAGAAAATTGGGGACTTTTGACTTCAAAACTTTGCAAGACGCCATTGTGTTTGACCATGGCCAAATAGAAAAGGTCTATTTGGTATCCACATACACTGTAAGTTATTACCTCTCGCCAATAGAAGGAAAATTCGTGCATTATGTCTGTTGGCTAGAACAGGTAATTTTCTTAATCAGAATGTGAGATATAGACTAAGAGGTGGCAATATAAATAAAATCAAAGTGCCAAGGTGGAAGAAAAGTCGAATAAGTAGAGCAGTTGCTGCTGCTCACTTACTCACTCACTTACTCGACTTGTGACTCATTTCCCTGAAACACATCATCTATGCACTGGTAGACGCAGGTAAAAGCAATATTTGTCTGCCAGCTCATGTTCACTAATAATACCATGACATACTTGCATTCACTGACGTTTTGGCTAAAAAAGATTAATATCCTACACAAATCTTTCATCTGTCGTACTCATCTAGCTGTGTATTGATGGGGGTGTAAGTTGCCTCCATTGCTTACCTTCTCACATGTCTCTTCTTAGGGACTGCTTATTGTTAACCACTTGGGGGTGAGTGGTGGTGAGTGAGTTAGTGAGATTGGTTGCTTTATGCCCTTATCAACACATTGAAGAGAGAGAGAAAGAGGTGGTGGTGGGGAGGTAGGGGGGGGGGGGTCGTGGAGAGAGGAGAATTTTCAGGGGAGGGGGCACCATTTGTATGCAGAATATGAACCTTTTTTTGCGCTGACCCTAAAAGTGTATGTGTGTGTATGAGGGGGGGGGGGGGCATCTTTTCTTGCAAAACTCAGAACTACAATGATGTAGTGGAGGGGGGAGGGGTCATGAAATTTTGCACAAGACTTTAAGACAAGAAAGACTTTAAGGGGGGGGGGAGGGGGTCATACAATCTTGCACTAGAAGTTTTCGCAAATTCTCCCCTCCCCCTCCCAGTGGTTAATTATGAACGGTCCCTTATTGAACAACGAAGGAAGAGTTGAGTGCAGAACCGGTACAGAACATCACCATCATTGTGGCAATGATCGGGGTTTGTAGGATTAGGCCATAGACATAATTATATCCTTATATCACTGCACTAATTAGTCATACAGATTACTGTATTGAATTTCTTCCAGCAGCAATTTTGAAATCATGTTTATTAGCATTGACTGTTCAATTTACTCATATTGTCTCATATTGATGATATTTTTATATATGTGGGTCAGATTTTCAGAAAATGTACAATTCGCCTTCACCAAACCTCTCAAATAACCCACATTTAAGACAAAAATGAGTTTCAAAATGTAGTTTAACATAACAGAACTGATACTTTAAATCAACACAATACCAAATATACTCAGATATACCCGGTATTCATCATTTGTCAGCCTAATTTAGGAGAATGTCCTAAATAAGTAGAGCAGCCAATTGTACATTTTCTGAAAATCTGACCCATATACTATAGGGGACTTGCATAGCTCCATTTGAATCTTGATTCGCATGGAATTATTGGACTATCTATTAGGTACAGTCTAAAATCTATAGAAAACATGCCATATTCATCAATGCTCTAATGTCAATATGTTTCCATTACATAAGTCTCCATCTTTCCCATCATGCATTTGGTTGTAATAGATCATTTACACAAGCTATGATATTGGTGAAAACATTCTTGCAATTTTCGATAAAAATATTCCCAAATATTTGTATGCCAGATTTGAACTGAATCTATCCCATGATGCACTGTAACAGACATGCGCAGTGAGACATGCAAATCCCCTATTACTCGTTCTCCATCTCATCTCATCTTAACCAATGTCTGTTTCATAAAACTTATTTTTGAAATATTTCATGTTAATTTTAAGACTCAACTCAAAAACAAGCCCAAAGCAGCACTCTTTGGGAGACCTAGTTACTAGAAATGAGTGACCGAATTGTAATGTCATTAACAATAAAAGACTTTTGAGTTTAATTGAATTGACTGACATTTTTATCTCTAAAATATGATAGTATCATACAATAACACGAGTTGGTGTTATTATGAAACAATATCAGATATCCCTGATCGGCCCTAAATGAATAATAATTAAAAATATCTACTCTTTTTTCTCAGTATATAATATCTTATTTGAAACTGATCTTGGTATTTAAAATGACCAACAATTTATCCTAGATGTTCAGGAAGTTCTGGAAATAAAATTGTTTAAAATAAAATCTGTCTATGACAGATTAAGCAACTCATTCCCACATAAATACCATTACGTATAATACGTGGAAATAAAGTGTTATATATTTAAGAGATATTTCTTTTGTAAAATGCAAAATATCATAGGAAATATTGTGAGGCCTAGTACAAAAAGCTGCTGCCTTAATCAAAAAAAACTTCTGGAGAACTGGATTCGCCTTATTTCCTCTCCAAGCCTCCATTACAAGCTTTTTATTTTAAGACTTTAATGACTAAAGTCTTTGTTGTTATCGACTTCAATATAAAAAGAGATTATTGACTTCATTCAGTAATGGCTTTTTAGGGTCGTCTGGCTCCCCAAACTTGATTTGAAATTTCTCGGTTGGATACAAGATTTGAAGTGTCGGTAAAATGGATAATGGCCACTTGGGGGATAACAGACGTAATGGACTTTTATATTCCTTTTTTAAAAAAAAGTTTATTTAACAAAATTTGACATGATGTGATACTTTTCATTCGCCGAAGGCTGGGTTGAGTGTGTTCAGGTATAGTATGGGGAGTGTGTTAGGATATGTGGTTCCTGAGACAAATACATATTTTACTATACTACTTACACCTGGTATAGAGTAGCTGAGAGTGCATACAAGTACCCTATGAGTCGTAGAATCTAAAATCGGTCAAAATCTAAATATTTTCTATTTTTTGTTCCGTTCCTTTGGAGGATTTTGTCCAGTTGTTTTTGCTACAGAACTGTTAAAACGTCCTCATTTGTATTTGGATGACCCGCCCGAATCCATTTCTATTGTGACCTCACGTATTATCGCTCACCGGGGGCAGTTTTTCTCGGCGATGACACATTAAATTCTTGCATAAACAAAGAACAACAGCAGAATATTGATGAATTTAATCCTATTAGTCATAACTTGAGTTAATTTTATAAACATTGTTTTGTCGTAATAGCTGAGAATGCAGCTTTGATTTATGCAGCTTAATATATGAGTGAAATCGCCAGAAAAGCTACAATCCTCTCAAATAACCAAAATTTAATGCAAAAATCAGGTTCAAAATAATAGTTCAACATAACCAAACAGACTATTTGAATCAAGGCAATACCAATATTTAATATACTCTGATATACCTAGTTTTAACGATTTTTCAGCCTAATTTAACAGAGTTAAAGACTAAATGTGTACAGCTGCCAATTGTACATTTTCGGAAAATCTGACACATATATATGTACCTTGGCGAACAGGTTTTTCTCTTTTTTTGTTCCTTTACTTAACCAGGTGTTATGAAACACTGAGTAAGGCATGTTCCTGCCCATTTATCTTTGGGGATCAAGCTATTTCCCTGATTTAAACCCCAACACTGGCGTTTTTACATGTACAAGGTATACTCAGATATAGCAATTGTTGGGATTAGGAAGTGGGGGTGGATATGATATGAGATGAGATGGGGTTAATAAGTATGAGTAAAGGTGAAAAAGATATACATTTGTACATTGAATGGTGTAAGGTTGTAGTAGTACTGCAAGGTGTCTATCGGAAGGTATCCTTCTGCACGTAAGATTCAGTTATTTAACCATTATATTTAAATATTTGCCGCATATGGCGCTATTTTCTACAAGCTAGTTTTACCCCCTATTGTGTAAACCTATTGGGGCGGATTTATACCCTTCGGCAATTATCCTCTCCATTAACACTTTAAATCCGGATTTGATGGATATTATCCCGCGAAACAAAACTCTGGTGGAATGGGTTTTGGATGCATGAAACACATGAGGGGTGACAGAACAGGGCTATAACGGCAGTGTAAAACTGTCACACACACAGACATAAATACCTTCTCGCTCATTATTAATTGACGCTTTCCACATTATTGTTATGATTTAAGGGTGGCTTGTCCCTTGTTATTACATTTAAAACATGATCATGCCATAACAAAATTCATGGCCATGTGGAACTATTGCCATGTTAGTGGGTGAAGTCGCCCGAAAATGTACAATTTACTTTCACCAATTCTCTCAAATAACCTAATTTCAGACGAACATAAAGTTCAAAATACAGTTTCACCTAACCAAACAGATTGCTAGAATCAATGCAATGCCGAATATACTGGAATTTACCTAGTATTGACCAAATTGCAGCCTAATTTAGCAGAATTTACTAAATGTGTACAGCTGCCAATTGTACATTTTCTAAGAATCTGACCCTTAATAGTGGGCAAATTAACATGTTACACAAGGACGTATACCATACTGGTTTTCAGTCGGTCGATTCGACTTCAAATCTTTGTTTCAAATATGTGATGCGTTACAGTAAAAGTTGTCACAAGTCACAACAAAAATTGACATTTTCATATTTGAAAAGATGAGATCAAGCGGATTCTAAATGATAGTAAACGTTAGGACATTGCATAAGTATTTCTCTAGTTTAAGTTTGATATTTTTAATTTTGAGAAAGAAGTTTGCAATATTTCTGGGTGAACGATTAGCAGTAAAGTAGCTAAATGTACTTGACGACCTTAGAAATGCATAGATATATTTGATACAATGTCTTGACGATTGATACATGTAATCATACGACGACAAGTCTCAGATACCTCAAAGCTAAGAACATTGCTACAAAGAGAACTTCTAAGTAAAACGTTTTTAAAAAGACCAATTTTGCAACCTGTGATTCATTTTCCTGAAACACATCACATATAATAGCAGCAATATATTGGTAGGTTCAGTCTAGGGGGCCAAGCAATGAGTCCGTTTGTCAAACAATGAGTCCGTTTGTCAAACAATGAGTCCGTTCATTGATTGTATTTGTCGTAGTAGCTCAGAATTCATCTTTAACTGATGTATGAGAACTGGGAATTGAGCTCTTGATTGTCTTATTTTTCAATAAGTCTCTTTTTATTTTTCAATAAGTCTCTTTAATATAATTGAACATCCATTTTATATTTTGGACAATTTGGCGTTTATTTCGATTTAAATTCGCCTTTTTCTAGGTAAGAGACATTTCCACGAAGAGTTTTCAAAACCAATTAGGTTCCTGACTGACCTTCATTTTAAAGGCAAAACCGAGCATATTCGTTTCTATTTACGGGATTTCCAAACTGCAATACATGGACATGATGTCCAATATGTCATCATCTGTGACAATAGGGTATTTGCATGTGCCACTGGGCATGTCTGTTACAGTGCATCATGGGATGGATTCTGATAATATCTGACATACAAATATTTGGCATCATTTTCATCGAAATTGATTTTTATCGAATTTAAGAAAGTTTTTACCAATATCATTGCTTGTATTATAATGAAATGCATGATGGGAAAGATGGAGACTTGTGTTATGGAATGATGTATAACACATGTATATTGACATTAGAGCACCGATAGACCTATATCCCATGCTGAACATGGCAACTTGCCTATAGATTTTATACTGTATCATTAGTCCCACAATTCCCTGCGAATCTACATTCAAAATGACGGCTATGCAAATCCACAATTCTCTCATCTTATTTTATACGAAATGCACATATGGGTGAAATTGTCAGAAAATGTACAATTCGCCTTCACCAATCCTCTCAAATAACCCAAATTTAAGACAGAAACCAGGTTCAAAATACAGTTCAACACAACCAAACAGATTGTTTGAATCAAGGCAATGCTAAATATATTCAGATATACCTACACTGCCAATCTCAGAATGCTGGACGCGGTTGTCAGCACTAAAGATATCTCCAACATCCGCATAGGGACGGATGCTTTTTTTTAAATGGCCCACATCCGCTAATAAACGGATGCGATGCCTTTACGGGTATAGGCTGCTGCCACGACCAAAAAAAAACGGGTGTTGGTGCATTTCCCTATTACGTAACAGGTCAAAATCACTCATGCGCGCATAGCAGAGGCTGCAGCTGTTATGTAACATTACGTAACATTGTGTAACCTCATTATATTTATATTATTATTAATTATCACCTATTATCACATTACTTTAAATCGCTAATTATACTTAACTAGCTAGGACTGTGCAAGTCTACTTATACATGCTAGGCCATGGATATTACGTAAGGGCTCCGCCCACTCATTATTATGCATGTACCCTCCTGGAGGAGCCTGTACCATTAGTTACCATTAAATCAGTTGCTTCGTTCTTCTCATGAAGTTCAGACGTTCGTTAGTCTTCTTCCATTAGACCATTACACTGGCGGACAACCCGCTCGATCTTGGACATAGAGATTTTTTTTTTTCTCACAAAAAGCGAGTTTATTTGCAATTTGAAGCATGTTTTTGAGCGATGGAAGAGGCTGCGAATACGCCTGAGTTGGCTCTGTTCGACAAGATTAAACGTTCCGTTGAGCGTTTGGCAGCGTTACCGCAGGCGATAGTAACGAGAGGACAGAGACGAGAGAATAGAGGCAAAATCTTGAACCAGCAGCCGAGGCAATTGGAATTTGTTGAAGACCCATACGAAGTGCCTCAGGACATGGAAAATGTCCCAAATGTAAATGCAAGATTAAATCCAGAAGCAATTCCATTACCTCCACCACCAGTTCGTCAAAATCAACAGGAGGAGGTGGTGAACAACGATATAAATGTGGACTTAATTGACGAAATTATTAACAGAAACGTACAGCAGTTGGCTGGAAACAATATTGGGCACGAGGAACACATTGAGGACGTGTCAGACGAGGAGGAGCAGCTCGTTGGAGATGAGCAAGACCAGCAAGAAGGAGTGGACCTTAACTTAGAGGGAGAGCAAGAGCCTGAGCCAGCTGTGGAAGCAGCTAATCCAGTGGAGAATCAACAGGAGGAGTTGCAGGAAAATCAGCCTCAGGTCGGTTTGAATGTTGATAATAATATTGAAAGAAATGTTGTGGAAGAAAACCAGGTTGATGAAAGGGACATAAATAATCACAGAGAGAGAGTGTTAACCCCTAGGGTGCCAACACCTCCTTCTCCGAGGATTAACCCAGCTAATCAGATAAACCAAGCAGATCAAGCTAATCGAGGGCCATATTACCCATTCGAGACCCCTGGTTTAAACGACAACTTTCAAACCCCTTTACAGACCCCTGCAAAACCAACTTTGAATCAGCTTATGCAACAGACACAGAGGCCTATTCTGAAGAATTTCCCACAGGCCCCAGTGTTTAACGTGAATGGTCCAAGACCCCCTGTGATAAATGGTCCAAGACCCCCTGTGATAACCCCCCATCACGTACAGCAACAAGTCCCACTTAGACCTGATCCATATCAAAACTGGTGGGATATGGCGAATAGACAGGGAGGTTTGCCTTCTCCCAGGCACGTGCAAGATGAGGGAAATGCTGGTATACATGAACAGTTCTATACCCCCTACCAGTATGTTCCACCTCAAGGACAATATCAGCAATACGGTGAAAATGTGGCACAACAAGGACAAAATTTTGTGCAACAACAGGCACAAAATGCAGTGCCACAACAGCCTCAAAATATTGTGAATCAGCCACAGCAATACCAAGTCCCAGACCCCAACGTTAATGTGAATCAAGCTCCCCAGCCAAGAAACATTGATCAGGGGATCCAAAGAGGACGACAAAGACAGGGAAGGGGTAGGAATACACCCCCACACAGACAGGTGCCTAGGCAGAATTATCCTAGGAACCAGACCCCTAACAGACAGCAACAAGATTTTCAATTGCCAAACGTACAACAAGGGATGTACAGACCACCACCCCCACCCTATGGTCAACATCTCTACGATTTGGTGGATGAAATAAAGCAGATGAGATTAGATCAGACTGCTTTTCTGGATGTGTCTCTGAGAAGGCAAGCAGAGGCTACTGGCCTCACTTCGACAGCAGCATTATCCAAGCAATACAGAAAGCCCCCCTTGGTTTTCGACAAGCCCACAGCTATGAGACCTGTGAATGAATTCTTCGATGAATTTGAGGCATTTACAGTGCCTATTCGCGAGGATAACCAGCTTATGGTTACCACCCTGGTCCAATACTTGTCGGGGAGGGCTAAGACCTTCTATAATCAAATAGTTGGTGTATATGGCGACACATTGCCATATAATCGCATTAAAACTGATTTTATTTCTAAATTCAGCGAGCTTCCTTTAGCTGAGGTGTTGAGGGATTATTCCCATAGAAAGCAGGGCAGGCACGAGAAGGTGATAGATTATGACAACGATATGTTAACCTTACTCTCTAAGGCAAATGTTCCCTTACATGTCCAGATCAGATTCTATGTTACGAATCTGAGACCAGAATTGGCTGGAAGAGTGGCCTCTGAATTTCCAACCACTTTAGATCAGGCCTCAAAAATAGCAGCCAAGCATGAGGGAATGATAGCCTCCGACAGAGCCCCTAGCCACATGCCTATGGAGGAAGCAATACACATGATGTATTCGAAGAAAGAAAAAAATTATACAAAGAAATACAGCGAGGATAGTGATCGTAAGAGAGAGCAATATCACAGATCTCGAGCTGATAAATATAGAGAGGCTAGGAAAGCCCAGGAAAAGAAGGGAGAAAAGCCTCAGAAATACAGATCAAAGCACAAGAATTATGACAGCTCTGACTACTACGATAGCAGCAGAGAGAGGTCGTCCAGTCGCCACAGCAATTTTAGCAACAGAAGCTCCAGCAGGGAGAAAAGTGGTGATGAGAAAAAGTATTATAGAAAGGACAAAAAGCATTTTAGAAGCAATAGCAAAGACAAATCGGTTTCCTTCAACAAGGACAAGAAACATAGATCGAAATCGCCAAAGGGAGGTGAAAACAAATGGAGAGACGTCACCCCCCACAGATCATCCTCCAAAGAAAGTGATGATTTAAACGAATAGGCTGTGTCTGGGAGGGCGACCGACACAGCATAAATGAAATTATTGACGAATTAGGCAAGCCAATGGACAATCCCAAACAAGAGTGTGTTTCTCCTAGTAAATCGGTAGCAGAAAAAGACAGAATATCCAGAATTAGAATAGGCAAGTTTGCTGGTACAAAGAAAAACATTATTTCTTCCACCAACACAGACAGGGACGACGACAATTGCCAAGCAGTACTGAAGCTGAGGAAAGCCAAACATAAAGGTGAGAAAGTTTCGGTCACTGCTCCAATTGATAAAGGTTGCATAGAAATCGAGGTAAAAGATTTGAATATGCCAGTTCTTGTTGATACAGGTGCCACTATTTCTTGTGTTAGTTCTGCATTTTTCAGGAAAATCCGAAGTAAAATACCCAATGGGAAGGTTTTACGCTGTAATATTAAAATATTTGTTGCAGATGGAGGAGCACATCATTGTTATAAGAAAATCGAGTTAAATTTCATGATAGAAGGCCAACAATTCACCCATAGATTTATCGTTCTTCCTGCGTTAACCAGAAGCATGATACTGGGAGTTGATTTTTTACGAAAGTTTAGAGCAAAGATTAGCTTCAAATCAGGACAAAAACAACAGGTGTTTCCTATCAGAGCTGCACGTAGGTTTGTGATAGCTCCGGGGACTGAATACACCACTGTCGCGGCAATCACTTCTTATGAAGATATGTTAAATTCAATAGGAGTGACTGAGAATTTGCAGCGACAGAGGCCAGTTTCTTTCCTTGTTAAACATGCGTTAGTTAAGCCATTTGGAGAAAATAAAGTTCCTATAACCATTTTTAATGCCTCCAAAGCAGCCACAACTATCGAGAGAGGAACAATTCTGGGTATATATACGTTGGCTCACGAGGACGAGTTTTATTCCCCCAAAGAGGTGGAAAATTTGAATGAATTGGTCGCACAATCGAGTGAAAACAATGATAAGGTAGTTGATTTTCAGATCGGCGAGGATTTGAATCCTGAACAGAAAAAGGAGTTACTAAGTCTATTGCATGATCATGAAAATTCTTTTGTCGGTAAGGATAAAAAACTAGGGTTAACTACAGAGTATGAACATGGCATTGATTTAAAACCAGATTTTAGTCCCACAATGAGACAGCCATACCGAATGAACCCAGTCATGACCAAGGTTATGGCTGGAATTCTGAAGGACCAGGTAAAGCAAAATTTAATCGAGAAATGTGTGGATCCTGTAGAATTTAGTTCACCTTGTTTTTTGGTACAAAAACCAATGACAACAGACGGTAAAAGAGCCTGGCGTCTTGTGATTGACTATAGGCAAATAAATCGCTCTGTAAAGGACGAAATAAGACCTTTTCCACGCGCCGACGACACTATCGAAGCTGTGGGGCAAACACAAGGTCGATTCTTCTCTCGCTTAGATGCATTTGCTGGTTTCCATCAGGTGGGTTTAAGGGAAGAAAATCGATTTATTACAGCATTTAATACGCCTCTAGGAGTGTATAGGTACAAAGTCATGCCAATGGGACTTAAAACTTCTCCAAAAGCGTTTCATTCTCTAATAGAACATGTATTGAGAGCAGTCCCAAATGCATTCTATTACGTAGATGATGTGGTGATCGCATCACCTACATGGGATTCTCACGTGCAGGATATCAAGAATGTATTTACAGCTTTTGATAAGGCAAATATCAAATTTAAAAAGGAAAAGTGTTCCTTTGGTCTCAGTAGAGTCCCCTTTTTAGGGTTCATTGTCGACAAGGATGGGATACATCCTGACCCAGCAAAACTAGACGCTTTGCGATCGTTTCCAACCCCAAAATCAGTGAAACAAGTACGTTCGTTTGCTGGGCTGGCTAATTATTATAGGGTGTTTATTCCTAATTTTAGCCAGATAATGAAGCCCCTATATATGCTGACCAAGGCAAAGGTTAAGTTTGTATGGACGTCTGCGGCAGAGAGTGCTTTTAATAAAATTCGAAATGCAATTCTGGAGGATGCAGTTTTGGTATATCCAGATTATTCAAAAGAATTTATTTTAGCTTCAGATGCTTCTAACCAAAGTTTAGGGGCCTGCATATCTCAAGCCGATATTAATGGGAATTTGAGACCAATTGCCTTTGCTGGGAGAGGGTTAACCCCAGCTGAGCAAAAATACAGTGCCACAGAAAAGGAATTGGCAGGCATCCGATTCGCCCTAGGAAAGTTTAGACATTATGTTATGTCTAAGCATTTCACGATTCTTACCGATCATGCAGCCCTTACTGCAATTAACACTAAAAAGGATCTAACTGGTAGAATGTTTAGATGGCTAGATTTCTTTGGACAATTTGATTTTTCGGTCAAATACATCAAGGGAAAATTGAACATCATCCCAGATGTTTTATCGAGAAGAATATATGATCCAAATATACCAGCAGTCCCACATGTGGAGATGAAGAAATCAGTAACATTCAATCCCATCCAAGCCACTAAACACTATAAACAGGAGGATCCTTGCGAAAATAACCCCATCATGCTCTACAAGAGCAGAAAAATACTTAAGACATCAGGACAGGTACAGGAATTAGATAATGAAGATCCACAAATTCCTGAGTTTCCAGACCTTCCAGGAAAATTGCATAACGATGAGCCAGCGATAAACACTGTAGAGGAAATCCTAATTGCTCCAGTGGAAACGAGAGCTCAAAATCGTGCAAAGCAATTAGGAAATGTTGATACAAGACCCTTGACTAGCAAGCCAGATGGGATTAGTAGGGATAAAATGTCTACCCCAGTTTGTGTGTCTAAGGGAAGCAACATCCAGAAGGCTAGGAAAACAAAGGCAAGACCTGTAATCAGACCAGGAAAATACACTTCCAGGAACAGGATAAATACCCCAAATCCTGGAGATGGAATGGCGAATAAACATACGATTGAGTTGCCATTTGATAAGCTGAAATTACAGCTGGCGCAGGGGGATGATTTGTTTTGTAAACTAATGTCAGGTTACATTGAAGGAAAACAATTGCCCAAGAATCATGAGTTGACTAGGTTAATTCTGACCACACACGATATGTTTTTCATTCAGGATAACATACTCTGCAGGTTGCCTAAGAGGACTAAGATAGCTCAGATGGCAAATTCCTTTCAAGTGGTAATTCCACAGACATTACAGGCCCCCTTGATCAATTATGTACATGGTAATTCAATTAATGCACATGTTGGCTATGCAAAGACACTCTCTTTACTCCAGGCCCGATTCTTCTGGAATTCGATGGCTAGAGATACGAAAGACCATATTACATCATGCCATGAGTGTCTTCAATCTAAAAGTGTTAAGCATCCGAATAAGCTCCCCATGAAGATCAGAGAAACGACTTTCACACCTTTTTCAACTTTGATGATAGATGCAATGGGTCCTCTACCTAGAACACAGAGGAATAATTGTTACATCCAGGTAGTGACTGATCATTTTTCAAAGTTCTGCTTTATATGGCCGACACCAGCTATTACAGCAGAAAGGGTAGCAGCTGAATTCCATAAATATGTAATAGCATACGTCGGTGTCCCTAAGATCTTGAGGAGCGACAATGGCAGCTGTTACATAGGAGAAACTTTTAGAGAAAAATGCAAAGCTTGGGGAATAAAACAAGTGCATGGTTCGCCATATTTAAGTCGATCACAGGGAGAAGTAGAACGCCAAAATCAGTCGATTATTGGTTGTTTAAGGACGATGGTGAATGAGAATCAGACGAATTGGGATTTATTTTTACCTAATATCCAATTTGCTCTGAACGCTTCAGATCATTACACCACTGGCATATCGCCCTATCTCCTTGCATTCGGCAAAAACCCGATCATTCCCTCAGAGGCTCAACTGCAAGATGACATAGCCCACACTCAGCCAGTAATAGATCAGTTATTACAAATAATGAAAACAAAGGCTGAAGCGGCTGAAATTGCAAATAAAAGCAGAAGAGAGAGGGAAAGAAAAATGAAAGAGAAGCATGATACGAAGGCCAAGCCCCACACATTAGACGTTGGATCTATAGTCTATGCTAAAGTACATCGTTTGCTAAGGCAAAATACAGCAAAGAAATTGCAGCAACAATTTGCTGGACCATTCGTTGTGTGTGGGTTCCCATCCCCATATACTGTGAAGATCAGGAATTTGGAGACTGGGGTAGAGGTAAAAAGGCCAGTACATGTACAATTTATAAAGAAATCCAGTGCGATTGATAACAAGTTTATCAAAATATTAGAGACAGCAAATAAATAGGAAAATAATTCTGGTCGACAAGATATATCTTAGAGTAAATTACTAGGATCCGGGGTCCCCGTGGGTTGAACAGATGGTATCTATTTTGAGTCAGATAGGCGGCATTATTATGCAAGTCCAGTAGGATGGGACGATGCAATCGTATTATGTAAATGATGCTGAGTGATGGTGGCACGACAGCTCCTAGTATACGCCCCCCTTGCTATATATGGTGTGGAATGTCTTCCTCAGGAAGAGCAATTCCAGGGTCCTAAGCTGCTATTGGTCAAGATTATTCATGGCTTGAGGCGGACATTACTATATGACCAGCCGAATTCAAGTTCTTCCTTAGCAGTGGCCAAAACCATCGGGGAGAGTTGAGCTGCTCGTTTTATTTTTCACTGATAGTGAGCTGCTACACGATAGGCACAACGATTGATCACCATGTTCCGTCTTGCAATCTGGTAAGTGTCGTTTTGAGACTTGATTTATGATTGCTCTGATGTTTATACTTATGTGGATACCCATCAATGCCAAGGATTTACTCATGGATTACACCGGAATATTATTCTTTCTTTTATCGTATGTTGTTATTTATATGTGAGCATGATAGTGGAGATAAGTCATTTAGTGGCAAGAGGCCCCCGACAGATAGCCTTAATCGTGAAAATAGATTAAGCATAAGCCCAGTCGGTAATATAGACGGGATATACTTTTTGGGAAAATATCGCTTTAGTTTTGAATTCTGAACACAAAAGTTTACGAGAATTTTTCTTTTCTTTCTTACCTTCGTTTAGGCTTCTGTTCCTCACCGTGTGGGCAAATGCGGACTCTGTAGTGAAACACAACTACGGGGTTGCATTTGCTGGAACGAGGAAACCCATCTTGACGGACGTGGAAAAAACCTATGTCCAAATAGCAATCCCAACAGTGATTTTGCCACCTAATGGAACAATCGTTAGGATGGAAAATCACTACAATACAACATCAGACATGAGACTTATTAGAGATAAGATCCAAGGCCTATTGCAGCTTGTTTATGGGACAGCACTTGAGTTATTTGATAAAATAGAGAATGTGGCAAACGACAGATACAATAGGTATAAGAGAAAAGCGTTTTTACAGCCTATAGGCGATACAGTTTCTGCAGCCCTAGGCTTAGCTACAGACCCCCATTTGGCTTTAGTGGAGAGCAAGCTTGATGCTTTAATAGATACTTTATCACTGGGAAAATTATCCGATGTGAACAGGGATAAGGTAGTTTTAGGTCTTACTAAGCAATTGAAAAACTTATTCAGGCACGCTTCTAAACACAATAGTGAGGTAGGGAAATTATTTATAAACTCTACCGACGAAATTAAGGATCTGACGAACCAGATCGATGCCTTTGTAGCTAACCTAACTTCAGAAATATCTAACACCATGGCTTTACATGCGATGCTGCATGAAGCAACTTTAAATTTGTTAGTACTAATAGAATATATAGATACAGCTAGGACATTATTGAAGGGATTGGACGATTTAAAACATGGTGTTTTGTCGGATGTATTTCTTCCGATGGGAGGCCTAAGAGAATTGTTGAAACCTTTAGCAACCAAGTTGAAAGTCCAATCTCCCACGTTGAGGATTTTGGACGATTCCTTGGACAGCTCCTACACTAGAGTAGAAAATTTTTCCTTTAAAAACAATTCTCTGTTGATAACAATTCCACTAGTAATTTCACATAATGACGATAACTGCATTGCATATCGACCCCTGAAATTCGGCATACCTATTCACAGTAGCTCGAACGATTCAACAGGGTATACCATGTTAGAGACCGAGATACCCCATATTCTGGCAAAATGTCCCCTTCAGGGAATTTATTTCGAAATGAAAATTCATTCGTTCGAGCAGTGCACACAGCTCAGGAATTCAGTGGCATGTTTTACTCCTCCAACTCATATTCTAAAGGGAAAAGAAACTTGTTATTCGGCCATTTTTAAAGATAAAGCTTCTGAAATTGCTCGGTTATGTGTATTCCACACATATCTGACTAAACCAACCCCATTCTTTCATTTGACTATGAATAGGATGCAACACCTACTGGTTGGTCGTACGACCAAAGTGACTTTGGCTTGTCACAAACGACCCAGAACTAGGATGGCTTTGAGCCTTTTGGCTATAGTCAAGGTCCCTTGCGACTGTGCCCTAGTTAGTGGATCTTTAGTAATCTCTGCCCCTAGGGATGGATGTATTACTTGGAATCAGACCAGTATATTTGTTGAATCAGGATTTAATTTAGCCATAGCAGCAATTTTTAAAATTCCATTCAAAAATCTAACCGGAGAGACCAAACATGGATCACGAATTCATCTAAATTTGCCCACACCCCAAGATATGCATGCAGCATTGTCACATCTACCCAAATCGATTATAGAGTCAGGAATGAACACAGAGAGGCTGGCTAACGAGCTATTAGTGGCTGACAAAATGGCAAATGATCGGTGGGAAACTCTGAAAAAGTCAGTTAGTACCATGTCGACTCATCCAGCCACTATAAACATAGCGTTGATTATCAGTCTTGGTGTGACAATATTTTCATTTTATTTATTTTATAGGATTCACAAGCTGGCAATTATTTGCACGTTTGTGAGGCCCATTCAAGCTTTTAGATTAAACCTATCGGCCCCAGTCTTCGAGGACATAAATCTGGGCTTCGATATCCCAACCCCACAACCTATGACTCAAGACCTACTGCCATACGAACCCCCAAGTCCAACTCAGGCAATTCTCAAAATAGTTGCAGCAGTGATAGCCTTCAAGATCCTGCGATTCCTGTGGAAAAACAGGAGATGTATCTGCAATTATTTGCCTAGATGTTTCACGTGTAAAAGATGTACGAAAGATGTAAACGATGAATCAGCCTCTTGGATCACTCTGAGATTGCACTCGGATGAGAGTCTGGTCTCAATACGTTTAATGCAAATCCCATTTGAAGTGAATTCTATTCTTGGATCTTCCCCAGCCCCACCTCTAAGGTTGGGAAAGTCTCATGTCAATTGGTGCTGCTGTTGCAATCTATCATTGGACCTCCGTTGGAAGGCTGCCCTATCCCTGAAGATCCATAGGGCCAACAAACAGATCTTGCTTCCAACCAACGTAAAGGTGGATAGGAGGTACAGAAGCGAACTGGCAGCCATCATGGAGCCATCATCAGAGGCAATGTATGTCCTGGTGATTGAATCCAAGAACGGATCCTACCAGATCCCGTGGATCAACGACCCCAACGGGTCCAACGTGAACATGTAAGTCTATATATAATTAATATATGGACTGAAACAATAGTTATTCTTGCCCTTATAGACGTGTAGGGTGTTCTTTTCTCACGAATATTTTATATCCGTCTTTTCTTCTTGTTAATATATGTTGATGTTTTACTTTCTGTGATGTGGCTTTCATGGGAAATATTGGCACAAAAGAACTGTGAAATTTTAAAATAATCATTTACAAAATACCCAAAGTATTATGCAACCTGTCATTGGTATGTGGTCGATGCTTTCTTACAGGAGCACGGCGGCGTACTTGTCGGCAAGAGAGAGTGGCCAAGAAGAGGAGATGCTTATAGTTCCCCACGCCACGAATGTGACAGGATCACCCTAGGAGTGCCAGATATAATTTTACTTTACAAGGACATTAACATTTTATTTAATATTTGATTCAAATGGCAAATGGATCGCCCCCATTTGTCAAGGTGAACAGCAACGGCACCTTTACTAAATAATATTGACTTTAATTTCTCTTGAAAGAGAGGAAGGACTTTACTTGTTTATACAAGCTAAAATTTTTTTTCCTGGGTTCTTTGGAATTCAGTCGATAACTTTAAATGACATTTCATGCAACAGACAAGCGTTATTGTCTGATTTTATTCATTGCATTTCTTCTTGCTTTTATTTTTTATTCCCTTACTTGTGTGTGATTTATATGTGTTGATCGATGACGACTTTATGTACATACAGGATTGGTGAGGCCATTAATGCCTACGATTAGGTCGTATCATCGACTCTGTTTGCTTTGATTACACTGAGTAGGTACTCAGCGCTCTTGGTATATGTGTATTTTTAGTGTAGATCTAATTACCAGACATAACAGTTAATATGTTTAGAGGAACTACTTTGAGTTATACATTGAGGATTGAGATAACCCATATGGTTCCCTCAAGTGTTTTGTTTATTTAGCGCCACACGACAGTGGCATATGGCTGTAAAGTGATTTACTGCGCACTAAGTACTGTATACGTAATAGGATACCCCCTGAGGATACGATGCGATGGCCATAAGCCAGGGTGTAATCACACCAACAGGGGACGACTATGTAGTACAGACTCTTAAAGGAGTCACTAGATCTGTTTCCAATAAGGACAGATGGTTTCTTTTTACTGGTGTAAATAGCGTGAGTAGGATTGACATACCATAGACCAAGAGATTTATATGATCTTATGACTAGGTGGATATGATACGTCAGCAATACTAAGTCTAGCGGATCAGTCGCTTTATTACTTGAAGTTGTAGTGTTATTTAGGTAGTCATATGTACCCACGGGTAATTATTTTGCATGTATTCTACTGCAAGTAGATGCAGAAAGAAGACATTTTTTTGCTATGCGATTGAAAAATCGAGCGTAGCGACGGGGTGAACCGTCATCCTTGTAGGAGTAGAAGGGGATGGGGTTGACCTGTTACGTAACCAGCAAGCGAGGCCAGTTGATTACATATCAGGCCTTGCGGGATTATTGAATTTATTTATCTCCGGGTATTTATTTGAAAAAGGAGATAACTAAATGTATCGGTAAACTTTTTTTATATATTACTAGATTAGACAAAATCTAATTTGGAATAAGGAATAGGCTATGGACCAGGAATGGGAAGCGGGTAGTTGGAATATACCAATACTCTTGCTCATTCGGCAATGGATCCTTGCCTATGTGCGTGTAGGTAGACAACAGTAGAATATAACAATCTCTTTCTGAAAAAACTTTGTAGCCCATAGTACGGGTGTGTGTTCGGCTCAGCGGTGGCATTCTCAATGGTTCACCGCACAAATGACCAGCTATTTATACTTGGTAGGTGTCCGGTCCAAAACCGATTCGACGGTGGCGCCGGCTGGTGTCACTGTTTGGACCGACCTATTGGGAATTTAACATAGGAAAAATTAGAACGACGTAGTTTGTTCCTGTTTGCACCGGACTATTTAGACTTTAACATAGGATCCCAATATATTTCAGGATTCCACGCGTGTTGGTATACGCGATGTTCTTTTATTATGTGTGATTAGAGTAAAATTCTCAGATTGGACCGTACTATTGGGAATTTAACACTGGAATTTGGTTTTTCATAGGGTTAACATTTGCGGTGTTTGCAGACCTTGTCATTTTTTTATTTTTATTATGACATGGAACCCTTTGTGTAAGATATTAGCCAGATTTTTCAAGCGATTAAGACCTTAGTATTAGCAGTTCTTTCACTTTCTGAGTTTACACTCTTACATGTTCATAACGACGTTTTTAAACCTTTATGAATTTATTGAAAATATTTTACAAAATGGTAATTAAATCGTATGATTTGCTTTATGTATTTAATATCTTCTTGCGCACAATGTAACCGCGCATATGGCTTGGTATGGATAACTAGGTAACAGCACAGCTATTTAAAAATTATTAATTCTTAATATTTTTTTAATTTTTCAAAAATTCCTAAAAATTTTCTTGTAAGTTTTTAGGGTACACCCTCACTCGATACTTCGTATCTGATTGAGGGCGGGGGGGGGGGGCAGTGTTATGTAACATTACGTAACATTGTGTAACCTCATTATATTTATATTATTATTAATTATCACCTATTATCACATTACTTTAAATCGCTAATTATACTTAACTAGCTAGGACTGTGCAAGTCTACTTATACATGCTAGGCCATGGATATTACGTAAGGGCTCCGCCCACTCATTATTATGCATGTACCCTCCTGGAGGAGCCTGTACCATTAGTTACCATTAAATCAGTTGCTTCGTTCTTCTCATGAAGTTCAGACGTTCGTTAGTCTTCTTCCATTAGACCATTACACAGCTAAGTCAAGAAATGGGTCATACCCATGCATGCGTGAAGCCACCAGAACACATTCACATGGTTCAATGGTGTCGGCGTATTTTGCACTGAATATTTCCATCACATTTTACACATGTCTACTTCCTCAAAAGCACGATGGAGACAACCTTGTAACAGAGAGCTTTGCTACGTCAGGTAAGTTATAATGGGCCATTATATCTATGTTTTTGTTTATGGTAGCCTACCTGCTCCGTCATGGTCATGGTACCCACGGGAACATTTAAGGTAAAATGCATCTCTTGGAAAATATATGTAGCAGATGGGGGACGGGGGTCGTACATGTCAGGAAACTAGCAGCATTAGAATTGTCTATACAAGGTACAGAATTCCATTCATATCATAAAGCTTGGTAAGACCCAGTAGATTGTCTTTTTAGTTCTCGCTGAATAGAGCTATTTAAAGCGAGATGCAGACACATATGATTTGAAGGGGCAACATATGAAAACGTTCATAGAGAATACTGCATGTCAACTTGAATCCTAACAACAAACAAACCCTGCGTCCCAAAGGACGGGACGATCAGCGTTTTTCTAAGTGCAAAACATTAGGTAAAAGATAATAAATAAAGGCCTATATATGACTAAATCTCGGAGTTTTATAGCTGATATATTGTGTTAAATGTTCATCATTAGTAAGTTTCAGACAGGTCCGAAATTGGTCACCCAGTCAGTACTGGCTAGTCACACGGCTAACTGTCCAAGTACCACCCAAACCATAAGTCATAGTACCACCCGCTTTCACGGAGGGTTGCATGAGTGGTAGGTGTGAGGCTAGGCTATATGATTTGTGAATGCACCATAGTTATGTGCCTAGAAATATCTCCCGCACATTAATGGTATACATTTTGAAGCTATTTGATTCATTGGAGAAAAATATTTAATCATATAGATCTAAATGATGTTAGAAAATATACGACTAGATTGTTGGCGGGTGAAGGAAAGTGAGACAGAAAGAGTAGAAATTCACGTCCATTGTGATGTGCTTAAGTAATTCAGTATTCAAGTATATTTTGATTATTATAGTGAATGATGATCTTGCTTAAAATAAAGAATCTAGTGAACATTTCAATAATCGATGGTTAAATATTAAGGGAGATGGAGAGACTTATATTGTCATACAACAAAAATCGATTTGATGATTTATGGGATAATGCTCGAAAATTCTTTTCCACCAACTTTATCTGTTGAAGCTTTCATTGAGGATTTATTTGTGGGCGGGTACATTTCTTCCCTCTCTCGTCCCTCCCCTTCTCTCCTTCTTCTGCTACATACATTAAAACTTCTATCCTCAGCGGATCTTTAATTTTGTATTTAATGAGTAACGTTTCCTTTATTTACAGGATCTACATCAATATTAAACCCAGCAAGTGGAACAAATCCAGCAACATACCCCATGCTTCAGATATTCCCACCATGCTTCTGTGCCAGTCAATACGATATGGGCGGGTAAAATCAAGCCGATTTCAGCTAAAATCATCATGATTTGGGCCAATAATTTGCCAATAATCTGTGTAAAATTATATTTGTTCAAGATGAAATGATTTGAAATTGTACATACATATGAGGGGAACAAATAAAATTCTATGGGAATCGATTATGGGATCGTTAACTAGGTGTGCAAAGTGTTGTTAATCTGTTAAATGTCTGGGAAATAGTTCTCTATTTCAAAATATCTTGTATAATATTGTATTCATCAGCAGTCATAAATAGCTGTTGAACATTATAATAATTGTTGTTTAAATATTAAGGGAGATGGTGAGATATATTATAATTATGAAATGGGGAAGGAGATGGTTGGGGTATCAGGTCAGTAGGCCCTTTAAAACTGTTTCTCTGTATAGTATATTTATAAGTTGTCAGATATATGAATCAAAATTGTAACGAAATAATGTGTTTAAAATAGGTTTAATGAGGGCCATTTCGCAACAATGTTCCTTGCCCTCTCATACTCTTGCCTATGCTGGCCTTGTGTAATGTTATGTAATCATTATGACGATTTATTACATGTAAAAGTGAGCGTGACATGATGTATGCATATTTTAATGGAGTATGTATACTATGTATACATGTATACTAGGTAATGTATGTGCCCATTTTTATTTAATTTAGTTTAATTTCGAATCAAATAATAAAGGAGTAAACTACTGTATATAATGTAACCATTGTTTTGTTTTCTCTTGCTTCAATACCGCTGACAATAAATCACATTTTTCATATACAGCATAGTACAGTAATTGCCATGTAAAACCGGGCATAAATGAACGATATTAACGCTAATATTTATATAGTCAACATCACCGCCCCCTGCTAATTTCGGCGATCACACCCCCGTCGTCCCCTATGAATTCTCGGCCATTTCTAGGGAAGACCTGGGCCAGCGTCACTCAGCCTACAGGCCGGTGAGCGTCCGCGATACCACGGTTGCGTCAGTCAGGCATGACGACGACTGGTGGCGCCCACACGGATGCCACCCGGTTTTTGTACGGTTGCTAAAACCTCCCTGGTCCCCAGCCACTATCCGATCAACCACGGTTGTAATACGTCGCGGGCGCCGCAGTGTAGTGTTGACGATTTTTCAATCTAATTTAGCAGAATTTACTAAAAGTGTTGATTTACCAATTGTACATTGGTAGATGGTACAAGTTTAAGCTTGAGGTGCCACTTTCTAGGGTGACGATCTATAATGACGGAGGCAGTGCAAACAATAGTCTACCAATGCCTTAGCCTTGAACCACCGTCAAGTAGGGAACCTTGTCTCAGGCCGCTATAGATCTCCGCTGAGGGACTACACTGTCTGGCTCAAGTCGTCAGAAAATGTACAATTCGCCTTCAACAATACTCTCAAATATTCTTAATATTTAAGACGGAAATGAGTTTCAAAATCACTTGAACATAACCAAGCAGAATTATCCGATACTACTAATATTTATCATATCTGAACCTAATTTAACAGAATTGACTAAATGTGTGGAGCTGCCGATTGTACATTTTCTGACGGCATGACACTTTTCTTATGAGTCAAGTCGTCAGAAAGTATACAATTCGCCTCCAGAAATACTCCCAATTTAAGACAAAACACAGTTCACCATAACCGAACATATTACACTATATACACTAATATACACTATTATACGGGAAGAGCGATTTCTACGAAAAGAGGTAGAAAAGAGGGGTTTCTTTGTGTCACATGTTTTCGGAATCTGGGGTCTCCCCATATACTTTGTTGGTCTCTACAGGTCTGTCGACCTTGTCTGGAGGTCATTATAATTATGTGGTTTGTGAAGGTAGCTGGGGTGAAAATGTGATTTTGAAGTATTTTTTAAATTGCGTTTACAAATACGTTTACAAATACAAATACAAAGTCCATTTTCAGCCTAATTTTTCAATTCAATTCAATTCAATTTAGTAGAATCTACTAAATATGCAGAGCCTCCAAATGTACAGTTTCTGACGCCCAGCCCGTGCATCTGGTATAAAGGTGAATCTGGGGTTATGTACTTAATGTATATGGTAATGAAGCCATGCTAGTACACGTGCCTGACGCTAGGTGGAGGCACGGGCGACTGATGTGAGACATTGGAACCAGTGACAGGCGTGTCATGTTCTCATCATACAGGTTTAGATGGGGGGGGGGGGGGAGGGGGGGGCAGATAGATTGGGTTCCCTGGATACAAGCATGCAGTGCCTTTCTAGGTTTCTGCAGATAATAGGGGAGTTGCATAGCCGCCATTTTGAATCTTGATTCGCATGGAATTATGGGAGTAATGGTACAGTCTAAAGTCTACAGAAAACATGTCATATTTAGCATGGACTATTTATCTACGCTCCAATGTTAATATCCATGTGTTATGCATGTTTCTATGACGCAAGTCCCAATTTTTCCCATGATGCATTTGGTTTTCATAGATTATTTATACAAGCTGTGATATTGTTGAAAACATTTTTGCATTTTCGATCAAAATGTTTCCAAATATTCGTATGACAGATTTCAACAGAATCCATCCCAGCATGCACTGCAGTAGACATGCGCAGTGAGATATGCAAGTCCCCTATTACAGACTAGTAGTTTAAGCTCCGAGCTGAGAGTCCCTCTAAACGAAGGACACACTTTAGGCCCGAGTTAAGAGTCCCTCCAACTGAAGGACACATTCAGTAAGGCAACTGAGTGCATGTTGCTCTCTTTAGAAGGTTAACAATGGTTAATTAATAAGTTGTGTCCTAGGGAAACTTGAAAGAAATATATTTGTTTTCACATAACTCTTTTATTTCTGACTAGCGGACTGATTATGTGAAACGTTTATATTGGGCAAAAAAAATGTAGAAATTGAATGATGAGGTTATTATTAAATGAGGTAAAAAAAATGAAATTAATATTGTGAAGAGATTTTGGTATAATGGAATTTCATGACGAATGAGACATATCACCCTGTGAAAATTCGATCAATTAAATTTGTTAAAAAAAAACTGCATATGGGTAAGATTTTCAGAAAATGTACAATTCAATTTCACCAATCTTTAGGACAGGATTGGTGAAAGTGATTTGTGCATCTTCTGGTGACTTCACCCATAAGCGGTTTTTTCATTGGGAATCATTAGATAGTTATGTTACTGGCCTTGAATGAAATAATACAAAAAAATGTTCAGCATGGAATAATTAACAGTGATTTAATATAAATAGCCATGTGTGTGCCATGTTTCCTTAACACAAGACTCCAGAGGAAGAGGCCTGAGAGAAGGCGTGTGAGGTAGAATAGGGGAATTGCATGTGCCACTACGCATGTCTGTTGCAGTGCATACTGGGATGGATTCTGTTGAAATCAGACATAAAAATATTTACCAACATTTTTATGGAAAATTGCAAGGATCTTTTCACCAATCAATATCATAGCTTTAGAATTGATCTATGAAAACCAAATGCATGATGGGAAAGATGGGGACTTGTGTCATGGAAACACGTATAACACATGGATATTGACATTGGAACATTGATAAATATCCCATGCTGAACATTGACTATTTTCTCTAGATTTTATACTGTACCATTAGTCCCATAATTCCATGCGAATAAAGATTCAAAATGGCGGCTATGCAAATCCCCTATTGAGAGCATCTTGTACATGGCCTGCCCGTTAGACTATTACGTGCAAGGGTAAACACTAGCTGAGGGCCTGTCTACTGCAGCGCCAGCGGCGAGGAAAGCTGGAACAATATCAGAGGCTAATAACGGACGCTAGGAAGGTCACAATAGAGTGAGGATATATGGGTGAAGTGGACAGAAAATGTACAATTCACCTTCACCTATACTTTCAGATAACCCTTTGTATGACTAAAATAGATCCGGAAGACTTCAACATAACCGAACAGATTTGTTAAAGTAAAGCAATTAAAAATATACTAGGAAGGCTAGTATAATGTTTTTTTAAATATTTAAACAAATTTCATTTAAGGCCAGTGACATCGATTTAAATTATAGAATTATTCAGGAAAAAACATGGAATCCTACATGGATGTTTTCACGCGTTGCCTCGATTTCTCACATAATCAAAAGATAATTACATAAAGGACCACCAGCATAAAACGTGCAGAGTTTTACAGATTTGTTTTCTAAAATACATAAATATCTGTAATTCAGAAATCGTATGTTGCCACGACAGAAAAACATGTGAGAACTTGTCATCTAAGATATAATTATTTTCTAGTGGTCACATACATATTCACAGAGTCATCTAATAATATGACTAATACTCATGTCAGGTATTTGATTATTACTAAATTGTATGATGTGAAGTCGCTCCTATTTGACTGCTCTGGTTTCGCTTGTTTGGAGCTTGGGGAAAATAAAAGAGCGGATGAAGAGCGGACCAAAAGAGCGATTCAGTGGAATCGCAGTCTAATTGAAAGTGCGCTTTTAATTCGCCCTTTTTCCGCTTTTATATTTAGCGCAGTAATAGTGCAGAGTGAATCTACTGGTTCATTTGTTTCCTTATAAAATCAATACAATTCCGTTGGTCCGCTCTCACTGCAATATTAGACTGCTACTAAAACATGGAAATATTGAAAGATGGAAAGAACGCCCTCTAGTTGGGCTTAAATCAAACACATCAGATATGGGTCAGATTTTCAGAAAACGTACAATTGGCACCTGTACACATTCTGCTAAATTCTACTAAATTAGGCTGAAATTTGGCCAATACTAGGTAAATTCAAGTATATTCGGCATTGCATTGATTCTAGCAATCTGTTTGGTTAGGTTGAAATGTATTTTTAACTTTATTTTCGTCTGAAATTTCAGTTATTTAAGAGAATTGGGGAAGGTGAATTGTACATTTTCTAGAAATCTGACCCATGTAAGCAGAACGTCCTAAAGAAGCGCAAATAGAGTTTTTTTTTATAAGCGTATGGGAAGCACAGTAACCAATTCCATTGGACCGCTCTGGTTACACTCTAACATTGCTTGTTATGCACTTGGAAAAAATAAAAGAGCGGAACATGAGCGGACCAAAGGAGTGATGCAGTGGAATTGCACCTACCATAAATCAGTTCAGCTAAATAATACACCCGTGTTATAGCTTGACGTAATCTACTTCTTTTGTTGGAAGCGTAAATGTGGATAAGATTTTCAGAAAATGCACAATCTATGGTTCTACACATCTATCAAATTCTGCTAAATCAGAGTGAAAGATAGTGATAAATACTGAGTATATCTGAGCGTATTCCGTATTGCATTCATTCAATAAATCTGTCTGGTTATGTTGAACTGTATTTTGAACCTGACTTTTGTCTTATATTTGGGTTATTTGAGAGGATTGATGAAGGTGAATTGTACGTTTTCTGGCGACTTTACCCACTATGTGGATCAGTTGGTCAGGAAATGGAGAATTGGCAATTGTACACATTGAGTACATTGTGCTAAATTAGGCTGACAATAGCTAAATACTTATACACAATAGCACGATGGAGGTTTGTAATCAATCAAGGTGGAGGGTCAAATCACATGACACCCAGAAAGGGTGGAGTGCGATTTGACCTCCCTGGAGATCAATTACAAACTTTCAGACTGACATTGGGTATTAAATTTGATTACATGGGTTAAATCGCCAGAAAATGTACAATTTCACCAATGCCCTCAAATAACCCAGATTTAAGCCAAAAACGAGGTTCAAAATACAGTTCAGCATAACCAAACAGATTACTTGAATCAACCCAATAACGAATAAATTCAGATATACCTAGTATTGACCATTTTCCAGCTTAATTTAGCAGAACTTGCTAAATGTGTAGAGCTGCCGATTGTACATTTTCTGACGATCAGACCCACATACTGATTTATGTATTCTTTTATTATATTTATCTTATTAGTTATTATTTATTTTTCTTGACAAATTATCGGAACCATGTCTGAAAACTTTCTAAACATACAAAGCAGTGCTACACTTCTGCCGCTAAGAAGCGTCATGAACCAACCAAATTACATTATTTAGGTCACGTGCTTCCATGACAACCTGTATCACATTGGTATGTGATTGGAGATATCAGATGGCACCCCTGTATCACTTCTCCGAAATCACATATATATATGTATGTAATAATAGGTATATCTGAGTATTATATTTGGTATCGCATTGGATCAAAAACTCTGGCCGGTTATGTTGAATTGTAGTTCAAACCTCATTCTGCGTAAATTTGGATTATTTTAAACTCAATATCTACAACAACTGCACTTCGTGAACCACAATTTATCACAAAATACGAATGAATAATTAATTAATTAATTAATAAACCCTGAAAGGTTAATACTTCTTATAATCTTCTATTAACCTGGAATCAACAGTCTTTATTTTAAAAAGAGCCAAGTTGACGGATTCTAAGGAATTGATCCCTGGATTCCAATTCAGGAGAAATTTGTTCACTTGAAATTGACAATTATGGACGAGTCTAGAGAACTCTTCTATAATGGAGAATTTGCCATGGCAACAGGATTAAGAAAATGATTGGTTTCCGGTTATTGCCTTGAAGGCTCACTACACAAAATTCTAATCAATTGAAACTGCCTCGATATCTCTGATTATAATCAATTGAAACTGGTGAGATAAGAGTGATTAGATGGTATTCACTGAGATATGGTCTAATCGGGGAATCTTTCTAATCAAGGCTGATAGAAAACTATAAGTCGCTTTTATATCAAGAAATATGGATATAAATCCCTTTAATGGGTGGAATTGCCATTAAATGTACAATTCGTCTTCACCAATCCTATCAAATAACGCAAATTTAAGACAAAAATGACTCACAAAATACAGTTCAACCTAACCAAACAGATTGCTAGAATGAATGCAATGCTCAATATACTCGAATTTACCCCATGTTTCCCATCATGCAGTTGGTTTTCACATATCATTTGCTCATCTCATCTCATCTCACTAACCCTCATTGCCATGAATATGACACCACATGGATGTCGTCATGGCATTAAGCAACCATTACTCACTCACTCATTTATAAAAGCTATGATATTTGTGAACACATTCTTGCAATTTTCGATAAAAGTTGCCAAATATTTGAATGTCAGTTATTTGAATGTCAGATTTATTAGAATCCATCCCATGATGCACTGCGACATACATGCGCAATGGAACATGCAAATCCCCTATTGTCTTGTGGGTGACCTTTTGACCTTTCTAGCTAATTAGGATTATTGTAATAATACGGTCTGGGTGGAGATGTAGAACGACCACACAGTTCTCTCCCTCTTTGAAATTAATCACTGTTGAATCTTAATTAGCTACAAAAAGTAGTACATCTATTATTGTTAACAAAGTGAAAACAGAGTTCTCATTAATACTTTCACTGTTAGAGAATTATATATGACGATACAAAACGTAAGTTGTAGAAGTTACCTCGCTGTACATGTGTTACTCTTGTTATTACATTTATAGATTCAATGTATTTTCCTACAGGGCCATGTGTGTGAAGTCGCCAGAAAATGTACAATTCAGCTTCACCAATTCTCTGAAATAACCCATTTCAGACGGAAATAAAGTTCAAAATACAGTTCAACCTGACCAAACAGATATATCTGAAATGTACCTAGTACTGACCAAATTGTAGCTTAATTTAGCAGAATTTACTTAATGTGTACAGGTGCCAATTGTACATTTTCTGAAAATCTGACTCACCAGTACAAAAAGTTGTACAAAAGTTGTAGAAGTTACCTCGCTGTACATTTGTTACTCTTGTTATTACATTTATAGATTCAATGTATTTTCCTACAGGTGCATATTGAAGAATTGGACATTTGACAGATAAATGCCACCCTTCTGTCAATTTTCTAAAGATAGAATCCTTATCATTATTATCACCATCCTACCAATGGGCAAAACATTGGAACCTATTACCTGCCCAGAAAAGGAATAAAGACATTACAGATTTGGCTGGAGGAAAGAAAAAACTGAATCGATTATTGAATGCATGAAATAATGAAGATATAATTTATTTCATCATATCCTTAGATATTTTCATTACCACAATAATATTGGTTGTTGTTGCACTTAATTAATGAAGCACACTATTTAGGAACTTATCCTATAATATATGTGCGGCAAGGTAGATCGTATGACACATCTTATATCGTATGGTGTAGCCGAACTATCAACCCTATACCTGGCTACTGTGTACGCGTGAATAGTCACTTGAATGGGTTGTATATACAGCTATCGTATGGTGTATCTTATATCATATGATTTCATCTTGTTTTCATGAAACATCCCCCCCCCCCTCAGGATTGAAGATTCAGAGGACATTTAACGTGTTGAGTGGAATTTCCAGAAAATGTACAATTCACCTCCACCAATCGTCTCAAATAATCCACGTTTAAGACAGAAATCAGGTTAAAAATGCAGTCGAACATCACCAAACAGATTGTCTGAGTCAACACAGTATCAAATATGTTCAGATATACCTAGTATTGACCATTTTTCAGTCTAAATTAGCACGATTTACTAAATGTGCAAATCTACCGATTGTACATTTTCTCAAAATCTGACCCTGTTATCTCTACGGCTATACAACAGACAGGGAACAATAAAGGTAGGAGCCTGTGGTGTGAATTAATAATCCCAAACATGATAAATGACAATCTTTTTCCACTCTTTACCGAGTATTTGATTAAGACCAATGGAGGCACTATGATGTGTCCTCCCGCCTTTTACTCACGATTTATGAATGTTTTAGGAGATTGTACCCAAGGGTTTTTACTCCCTTAGATCCTGGATGGTCCCGGGGTGTAATGCTTCCCTGGGGTAAGGCCTTTGTATATATGGGTAAGGTCGTCAGAAAATATACAATTCGCCTTCACCAATACCCTCAAATACCCAATACCAAATATATTAAAATATATTTAATATTGACCGGTTTTTCAGCTTAATTTAGCAGAATTTACTTAATGTGTACTGCTGCAGATTGTACATTTTCTGACGATCTAACCCATATATGTGGCTGAAGTCATTAGAATCCCCTCAAATAACACAAATTTAAGACATACATGAGGTACAAAATGCAGTTCAACATTATTTGAAGAGATGTTTTAATCAATGAACACCATTTGGGTGAAGTCACCAGAAAATGCACTATTCACTTTCACCAATCCAATTTCAGACGACAATACAGTTCAAAATACAGTTCAACATAACCAAACAGATTGCTAGAATCAATACCCATTATACTCACATTTATCAAGTATTGACCAAATTACAGCCTAATTTAGCAGAATTGACTAAATGTATACAGCTGCCAATTGTACATTTTCTGAAAACCTGACCCATGTACATTTTCTGACGACGTGCTCCAATAAGCTAGCCGACACAATTCACGATTTAGTGAACTTGTTATTGCCACTAAATCGTCCTTAAATGTTGCCTCATGTAAAACGAATGTCAAAAGTTCGCTAATAAATTTTGGCCAGAGGACAAGGTGATCTGGATTCAGGACACTCCTTTACCAGGTTATCAAAGTATGTTACTACGCAACTCTGTACTGAGTGAAAACAAATCCTATATATAAAATTATATATCACGATTTAAAAACAATGGATCCTACAGGTTCGATTGTATTGCATTTATTGTTATTGCTATTTCGTGTCTATAATCATACTGTATTGTATGATTATCACAGCATACTGTACAGTCATGCTGACAGATTACGCTTATCTATGTGTTAAATCGACCGGTGAACATGTAAACAAATTGGTTGGTTGATTAAATAATTGATTAATTAATTAATTAACTGGTTTATACTGTATTGATACCATGTATACTCACTAGCCTTATCTTCTAAAGAATAGGGAACAACTGGAAGAACTGGGATTCTCTCAGAAGTCTGTCGACCTGCTTGTCATTTTCTCGATGTAACTGCTATTTAATATTATTGACAAAAAAAGATTTTTCAATTCAATTCAAATATTCTACTTGTAGAAATAGTTATTTTATACCATTTAATGCTGCATTGTCTCCTAGCTGTACATACAACCCATTCAAGTGATCTATTCACGCGTACACTATGGGGTTCATGGTTCAGCTACAATGTACCCATTTTATGACCTATATGACTGAATTTATCAATTTTCTTCTATTAATATTAATATCTCAAAGTTCATTTCTTGCGACACAATAGTCGTACCTTTGGGTGCTTCTTAGAAATTTGTACTGGGTTAAGTCGCCAGAAAATGTACAATTAACCTTCACCAATCCTTTCAAATTTGCCAAATTCCAGACGAAAATAAAGTTCAAAATACAGTTCAACCTAACCAAACAGATTGCTAGAATCACTGCAATGCCGAATATACTCGAATTTACCAAGTATTCACCAAATCTCAGCCTAATTTAGCAGAATTTACTAAATGTATACAGCTACCAATTGTACATTTTCTGAAAATCTGACTCATCCGTCACTAAATCATCAAATACAATCATTGTCTTGCCATACAGAAGACAATAAATACATAATATTTCTTGTATTCTAATAGTTTTCTTTTGTAATTTTCTTCTTTTCAGTTTATTTCCAGCTTATTTTCAATGAAGAAATAGGACATTTGTAACGCAGCTCTAATTACAGGAATTTAAGCGAACATTAAACCAAAAGGCTGGGTTATAATTGCAGTGAAACGAGGAGATAAAGCTGTTATGTGCGCATCAAATCCTGGTTCTTTTGGTGCAGTGTGTGCTATATCACTGCATAAAGTGTGGTCAAGCATGAAGTGAATTGTGACTTGCCTGTCCGAGAGCTATTGTTTGTAGGTGGGTGAAATCGTCAGAAAATGTACAATTCGCCTTCACCAATCCTCTCAAATAACGCAAATTTAAGCCAGAAATGAGGTTCAAAATACAGTTCAACATAACGAAACAGATTCCTTGAATCAACCCAATACCAAATGATATTCAGATATAGCTAGTATTGGCCATTTTTCAGCTTAATTTAGCAGAATTTACTAAATGTGTAGATCTGCCGATTGTACATTGTCTGACCCTTATATGCTTTCATAGTACAAACCCATGAATCTTGAAGGGCACATAATTAGAACACCATTGTGTCCTGTATTGTATTGTATTGTATATTGTTTATGTCTGGAATCAGTACGAACCATTTTAATATGTAACAATAACAATATACGCCAGAAGAGCTCCAGAGGGTCCCTTATAATTACATTAGTTATTAATCATTAATTTAATTCAAATCAATTTCCACTGGGTTAACACTTCATAGGAGACCAGGATTTTCAAGTGATTCCAGCTTCTATATAGAATGGGTATAACACGATAGGATGTAACAAGGTTGGTTTCTGACTTACCGTATACGATGCCCACAAGTTTTTTCGACCAGGGATGTCACAAAAAGGAACATCTCTGGTCGAAAAAAACCGAGTGGGCATCGTATACGGTAAGTCAGAAACCAACCAAGTTGCATCCCATCATTTTTTATAACACAACCTCATATTTTTTTTAAAAAATTCATAACAGATAATGATTTTTGAAACTGAAGGCTAGACAAGCGAATAGTTGATTGGCTAATCAACGATGGCATCGAGAGACAGAGAAAAAAAGACAGAAAGGCACCTTATGGTCATACCCAGGACCATCCCCAACCATGGTATAACCATTATTTAGCGCAGGTTTCAGAGTGATCAGGAAGTAGTATAGCAGTCAATGGATACGATAGGTCAAACATCTGATAGGTAGAATATCTAAACCTATTAATGTGAACCATGGACCCATTAATTTGTTTCCTCAGAACCTCTATCAGTAGTTCTTCTGAAACCACTCTCAGGGGAGATCTATTTCATGTTCCCGTCTCCATCACAAGTCTAACTTAACAGAAGTCCCCCATATGCCCTTCAGCGATCAAGAGATCAATTAGATGCCTCTAGAGGCGACCTTAAAGGTGGTCTCCACTGGTTGCGGTAAGCTCTGCGGTAAGCCCTGCGATGGTGTTGTGCTGGTTCCACAGGTGGTGATGGTGGTGAGGAATGACGAGGTCCTTGCCTAAATGGTCAGTGAACGATCTAGGCAGGACCTTGCCACTTCTCACCAACACATCACCATCGCAAGGCTTACCGCAGAGGTTATGGCAGAGCTTATCGCAGCCAGTGGAGACGACCCTTTAGGTTGAACTGTATTTTGAACTTTATTCTTGCCTGAAATTTGGGTTATTTGAGAGGATTGGTGGAAGTGAATTGTACATCTTCTGGCAACTTCACCCATATAATTACCAGACCTTTTCTCTTTTGGCTGATTCGACTTCAAATTCTTGCATGTATATAAACAGCAATATGTTGATGAATTCAGTTTTATCGCTCACACAAGGAGCAAATCTGATAAGACATTCCCTTTAATAATAACAGATAATGCAGCTTTTAAAATTTCAGTAATAAAATTAAAAAATGGCACAGCGAAGGTCGGACAGACAGTGCCCAAGGGCAATCAGCTAGCAGGCCATAAGAGAGTCGTATGAAGGCAAAACAGTTCTCAGCCAAATATTGACAACTTCAGTGCTATACTTGCTATAGGCCTAGCTAACAAACAGTGAATTTGGTGAGATGTATTTTGGCTTAATACTATTTTGTCTGCTGAGAATGCAGCTCTTAAGTTCATGTCTCATCAATACTTGTCATTTGTATGTTTCTTATATTCACCTTAAAAATCAAATGTATGTTAGTTTTTTTTAACTATATACGGGTCAGATTTTCCGAAACTGTACAATTGGCAGCTCTACACATCTAGGAAATTCTGCTCAATTCTGCTGAAAAATGATAAATACCTGGTATATCTGAGAATATTTGGTATCACATTGATTCAAAGTATCAGTTCTGTTATGTTAAACTGCATTTTGAAGCTCATTTTTACCCAGAATTTGAGTCATTTCAGAGGATTTGTGAATGCGAGTTGTACATTTTCTGAAAATCAGACCCATAGACGTAACCCCAAAAAGGAATTATGTACAAGTAGTAGTTAGTAGCTTGTCACTGAGATTCGACCCCAGTCTATATAATATGGTAGACTATTACTATAATATAGTATATCATGATGTATATATGACGAATCAATTTTATATAATCTAATTACCACCTTTCACTTACTTGTTTCACTTGCTTATGGGAAATAAAATAATCAAATCAAATCAAATCAAGTTGTACAAGCAAATACCCAGAAAAGTTTCCCAGCCTAGTTTAGTGAGGATAATTCCTGAAAGTCTCTGACATCCTTTTCATGAATGATGGCCACAATTGCTGACAGCGAACTCCTTCTTGCCATCAAAACTTCAGATTACGACAGAATCAATCGTAACGCGTCTTCATCCATACTAAACCAGCCCGCGTTCACCGGCCCCATTTACAGAGTATTATTTAAGCAAGCCGCTGCTCTATTAAGCAATGTGGACGGCTCATCCTCCATCAAAGCCTTCTTTCCATTGCCCACTTCAAAGAAAAACCTTCTTTTCCACCAGCGCCCAACCAACAATCCATCCACGCATCCATCCATCCATGCGTCAGAGCCCCCTACTGAGGAATAGTCACACTTGAGTGAGCATACCCCGCCCTCTATTGTTTTATATAGGAACATCTGAAGTCTCGGTAAACACCGTGAATAGTCACGTGTAACGAGATTATGGACGAGAAGAGAAGCTCTTCTGGATGAGCGGAGTGTGTTTGAGGATACTTGATTTATTATGAGATACAGGTTGTGGTGGGAAAAAGTGGGCTAGAACAGAGCAAGGTAACAGATGACGGTATGGTGGATTAAAACGGATGGTGGTATGGTGGATTAAAACCTGGGCTGAGAGTTGCTCATTATAGCTTATATTATTATACTTTTTGAGCTGCTCTGAGCGGCTGTGGCAAGGTCTTATGTATAGGAGTTTTTTCACGGTTAAAGTTAGAAGGTATAGATTATAGATTATAGTGTAGAATCAACGAGAAAAAGCCACTAGATGGAGTGGATATATCTTGTATACAGAAATAGCGGATTTGTATGTGCCACTGCGCATGTCTCTTACAGTGCATGGTGGGAGGGGTTCAGTTAAAATCTGACAAATATCTAGCAACATAGTTATCAAAATATGAAAGGAACCTTTCACCGAAATCATATATATAAATGTTCTATTAGAACCAAATGCATGATGGGAAAGATGAAATCTTATGTCATGGAAACATGTATAAGACATGGTTATTGACATTAGAGCACTAGTAAACATTTCCTGCTTAACATAACATGTTTCTATAAATGTTACACTGTTCCATTTGTCCCATAATGCCATGGGAATCAAGAATCAAAATAGCGGCTATGCATATCCCCTATTGGAGGGTTTTTATACCCAATTTCAGGAGGGCAGCTCCCCCACCTGGTGAAAAGAACAGAAACGGAGCCAGAGGGGCACAAAGGCATACTAGGGGACAAGAGTAATTTTCTCATAACATTCCAGGGCAAGCGTCCAATAACTCCAACATATTTATTCAACTTGAAAATTGCAAGCCTCTCCTATAATAAATGATTATGGATATCTTCAATCTGTTTGAGTCAAAATGACATCAACATCATTTGAATTCATTCGAATCAGCTTCATGCTTGTCTGGTCCATATGATCTCTGAAGGAGCGAGACATGCCGCGAAGGTATTTGATGGCATCAAATTAACCGACCGACTGTGGAATGGTGAAATAGTTTTAATTCAAACAGTCATCAATCTCCCAACAACTGACATGTGACATCTCAGCTAGTTTTAATCAACACACTACCCTTAAAAGATAAAGAATTTCGAGGGAATTAATCTCCATTATTTTCCAGTGCTGTCTAAAGTTATGGACTATCAGGATTTAAAGCTGTATTGTAAGCTATTACAACAAAATAAATTTTCCAAATTTCACTAATAGTTTGACTCATAGAATTGAATGTATCAATATTTTTCTGCTGGTATATGTTCATAGAAGGATTTAAGTCAAATCAGCCGGTAGCCGTGTAAAAATGTATAAATGCATAATGTTTTCAGCTGAGTAAATATATTCAAAACAAAACAAGAAAATGGCTGCCAGTGGTGAGCGACAGTAAGTGAAGCCATCATAGAAAATGTTTTTTGCAGGGCTACAAAATATAAAAATGGACTTTTATCTCCATTTGAACTACCACATAAAATCCTCAAACTTTGAGTTGGAAAGCAACTGAACAAAGTGTAAACAAATCTTGTGGTTTTGCTTGATGATAACTGAGGGAGCAGCATTAACTATGGACCCAATACCAAAGCACAGATAGAAGAGAGAACTGCTTGTGTTTAAGCGACCTCCATCATCTAACCCACGCCTAGACTGAGCCGACACAGTCACTGCATTTCAGGCCTGGGCGCCCATGCTCCCATCTAGCGGTCAACAACCTCACCAACAAGCAAATAAATTGTGGACTTTTAAGAAGCCCTGTAGCAAACTGAACCTGTAGCAAACACAAATTTTGATCAAATGACTCAAGGGGTGAAATCGCCGCCAGAAAATATACAATTCAGCCAATAGTTTTGTCGCTAAGGACTAGTAAGGTCTTCGTCGATTTGTCAGGATTTGTCAAAAAAGAGTTTTTTTCTTTGTCACTGGCACGCCTTTGTTGATTTGCCCATCTAAGAAAATGTCATTTTCATTAGTCAATTTAAGGCCTCTCTCTCTCTGTGATGCACGAAGTGCGCATGCACATGGCACCCTAGTTTTAGTTTACCACCCGCCTCCACAATACTCTGTCCAGTGCAATATGTTTTGCAGATTCTGTTGTCATGTTCTTAGTGCTAAGGTCTTTCTGTAGCACAGACAGCCAGGTGGCTGTCTGCCCGCCATTTCTCTTTTTTACTTTCCTAAGGGCCTCCTCTAAGGCAATCTTAGCTGGTGCATTGTCTGGTAGTCTTATTACATGAATGTACCACCTTATTCTTCTCTTGTTTATTATATTACTCCATTTTTCCTGCTTAGTCTTGTTATATAGGTCTTCACTATATATTTTCTTTGGCCATCTGATGATAATGGCTTTTCGGAGTAGTCTTCATTGGAATGAGTCCAATTTAAGGCCTCAAGAGCCCTATAATTAACACAGAGTAAGTGACTAACATGGAGGCACTTACAACCCCCCTATTAAAAGTGCCTCCCATCTATCCACAAAGAAACAGACATGCCAACTAGAAGACGCAGGAATCCAGTACCTCAGAATATTTCTGACGTCACTTCCGCTATCCCATAATGCATCATGATGATTAAACAGCCCACTAGGGGGCTCTGATGCTCATTTGTTAGTCTGGCTTGACCTTGGTTGCTAGAGAATACCGAATAAAGGTCTATTCCTCCATGCCTCGTCCGACATCATTTAGCAGCAGACAGAAGGATGGAGGAAAGGAAGCCAGGGTCTTATAAATAGCGGGCTAGCAGTTGACCAGGTCCTTATGGGTCAGTTTGTTAGATAATGTACAATAAGTAGCTCTACACATTGAGTAGCCTCTGCTTAATTCTGCTGAAAATTGGAATTTAGGAAGGCACTTATATATATCCACTTTGCGACCTAGAATTATATTATACATTAGAGGTCCCAACAGAACAATAGCAGATAATGTACAATTCCCTTTCACCAATCCCCTCCAATAATCCAAAGGTCAGAAAAAAATAAAGTTTAAAATACAGTTCAACCTAACCAAACAGATTGCTAGAATCAATGCAATGCCGAATATACTCGAATTTACCTAGTATTGACCAAATTGCAGCTTAATTTAGCAGAATTTACAAAATGTGCACAGCTGTACATTTTCTGAAGATCTGACCAATAAGAACTCCAACCGTTCAACTTGAGGATCTCCTGAAAGACCTGCACTGTGTGCAGAAGGTCGATCCTTTTTCCTACATTGAAATGGAAAATGTAACTGTATTATTGTGGAAATAAAAGATTTATGGTACTATATTATTATCACACTTTAAACATCATTTTCGGGTTCTTCTAGAGGGCGTAGGTTAAAACTGTATTCTCATCTATTATGGCAAAACATCTTACCGAAATTAACTCATTGTTTGAACTATAGGGCTGAAGTTATGTAATTTGAACTTTATTTTCGTCTGAAATTTGGGTTATTTGAGGGAATTGGTGAAAGTGAATTGTACATTTTCTGGCGACTTCACCCATATAGTATTATCCGGATCAGATTAAAATAAACGTAATTGAAATAAAAAAAAGTATTGTACACACACTCCTATCAAGAACTCACGCTCCAGTCAATATGTATTGATCTCTCTGATTGGTTACAGCGAATGTGTTGCGACAATTGATTGGTGGAAATGTTATCTTCGAGTCCACACACAGTAGCTGCTGCTGGCTTGTAGCTGCAGTACAGCTGTATGTGCTAAGTTTTTAACAAATGCTCCCGGATCAACTGCTATATTGGTCCACATTAGTTTCCACTATGTTCCACTATGTTCCCTGCCCAACTCTTAGTCTGAAATTATCTTGTGTCTACGTCTAGACTAGGCCCAGTAGGATGTAAATTTGTCCCCTGGGAGCCATCCATTAAACTAGTGATTTGACATAGCGATGACCTATCTACATCAAATTGGAGCTATGCAATGTAATCTTTATGTTTTCGCTGGAATAGGCTATCAGTTTGAGCTGAATATCTATCATCTTCTGGATAAAAGGCTCGCCAAGGTCGTTCTGAAACTAGTTTATGGAAGAGTATACTAGTTTATTCAAATAGGTTTGGATTACGTGTGGCCGCTTGTTCCCCGAGTAAGTGAGGTAGTGCCTGTACAGACCTTTAAGCCTGGGTTCCACTGCCCCACTACTTCTCTCGCTACTACTCCTGTTTCTTTGGTCCCCCTACTTTAGAAGTAAGAGCTGGGTTCCACTGGCCGGCTACTTTTCCCGCTACTGCTCCCGCTTCTTGATTAAAGAAGCAGGAACAGTAGTAGGAGAGTAATGGCAATAGGTGCTATTGGCTCATGCTACATAGCCATGTTTCTTCCCGCTTCTTTTGGCGGATTTTCGAAGCATTGAGTGCTCTCGCTTCTATCAAACATGTTTGATATCTAACGGCCACTACTTTGTAGCTGAAGTAACGGAAAGTAGCGGGAGCTGAAGCAGGGCAATGGCACCACTCTACGTTACCTCTCCCGTTACTTGATGCATTCATTTCCATGTGAAAATCAAATGTTGTCTGCTCACATTTCTGAGAAACGATAGAAGTAGCGGTGGAAGTAATGTCCCAATAGCACCCATTCCGGTTACCTTCAGTCTATTGCTAAAGAAGCGGGAGCAATATAGCAATGTAGCAATATAGCAATATAGCAATATAGCAATATAGCAATAGTAGTGGGAGTAGTGGGAGGAGTAGCGGGAGAAGTAGCCGGCCAGTGGAACTCTGCCTTAACAGGAAGTAGCTGCTGCAATTCGAACATGTTTGAATTGAAGCGGCTAGTTCCTGCTACTTGCTCCCGCTTCTAAAAGTAGCGGGACCATAGAAACAGGAGTAGTAGCAGGAGAAGTAGCAGGACAGTGGAACCCAGGCTTTAAAGCGGCACTCACAGCTAGTAAAACACACATTGTTCTTTTACAATGGACTTGTAGGACTGAATTTATCAATATTGTGCTACTGTTTATATACTAGAATCTAAAGTTGAATCGACCAAGAGAATACGGCAACTGATGAGGGATAATAGGGGATGCCATCACAGGAAGGGTTTTACCCAAGATATAAATGTTGACCTTTACGAAGCCCCGTAGCAAAATCAACTGGATAAAGTCCTCGACTTTTGGTCAAATAACTTTTAGATGAGTTGGACAAGAATACAACACAAACTAGAAAATCTACAGCTTTGACTGACATTAACTGAGACTGCAGCTTTAACTGCGTAATAGTCAGAAAATGTTCAATTCACCTTCACCGATCCCCTCAAATAACTGAAATTTAAGCCAAAATGAGGTTCCAAATATAGTTCAACATAACCAAATAGATTGCTTGAATCAACCCAATACCAAATATATTTAGCACTAATTGGACAAGTTGATGCACGGCGCGTAAGGAAAGAACGAGATCGTAGATCGAGTTCTTTACTTACGCGTCCATGCGGAAAATGAGTCCTATATATATATATATATATATAAGTTGATTATTATACATGCCTAATTTTGCATATATTATATAAAACGTGCTTAATTAAAAAGATAATGATATAATTAAGCATATCTGGTTTTCTCACAAGAGGAATATAACTAGAAATAGGTGAAACGATTGAGGAAGAAAGCACTCGCTCCGGCAAAATTGCGTTGGCAATCTTGCGCCACTAAACTTGCGTTGGCATGACAACTACTGCTTACAAGTAATGAGCGGTTGTCAGGGCCTTGGTGGTATTGAATGTGTGTATAATAATCAGATATATCTAATATTGACGGTTTTTCAGCTAATTTAGCAGAATTTACTAAATGTGTATTGCTGCCAATTGTACATTTTCTAACGATCTGCCAGACACTGTCTCACATCTTGATACAACATCAAATAACATTTTAGATAGAAAACTCATGTTATGAAGGTTACGCACAGGCTATTAAGTATTCACACAGTAAATTACTATCACAAGTATTTTTCCTGACAATATTTCAAAGAAACAGGCCATTAAGCATTCCACCTTCCAGGTCTTTGGGTAGCTTTACACTTTTGCAAATGTAGTCATGGCAGCTTTTTATTTTTTTTACTCACTATCCATTCACAGAAACCTCTCTGTGATGTTTAAAGTCAAAGTTGTCACAAATGTACAATTGGCAGCTCCACAAGTTTTATAATTACCAGTATTTGGGACTGTAAGGTGATAAATCCTAGGCATAGCTGGTTATATTTGGTATAGAGTTATCATTCCATTCATGTTCAACCGTATTATGAACCTCATTTTTGTCTTGAAATTGGGTTATTTGAGAGGTTTAGGGAAGGCAAATTGTACATTTTCTGGCACCTTAACCTCAACTCTGAAGAGTATGCAATGCACATATATAGAGAATCATAGTCTTGGCCCCTACAACAAGTGTAAGGAACTGATTATGGGATACGTATATATTCTGTTATTGCACCTCTCATACAGCATTGGCATGTAATACACATTCTGTTATTACACCCCTGTTATTGCACCCCTCATACAGCATGGGCATGTAATACACATTCTGTTATTACACACCTTTTATTGTATGGTCCTGGATAAGAACATAAGGTGCCTTTCTGTCTCTTTTTCTCTGTCTCTCTCCCTTCTCTCTATCTCTATTTCCTGGGTAAGATCATGAACTGCCTCCTTCTCAGCTCTCCCGCCCTTGATATAACTGTAGTGAACCCCCGGATATCTCGATTACCAATCCGGGGCTGTAGGCTCTCCTACAGGTAGTTTATCAGTAAATGGTGACACTAGTTATCCAGCCCGCGATAACCTTCGTGCTATTACTTAGACAACCCAGGTTCGATTCTCCTCTCGACTAAGGGAAAGTAAAACATGGACAATGATCTCTGTTTCCGTAGCTTTATTTCCCCCACAGTGCAATCACAAGGTACATGGTCAGCCGGGCTAACCAAGACATCTGACGGAAAGGATTTCCGGAATAGTCACAAATACAATCCGTACAATAACAAGGTGTGTACAAGTAAATGGCAAGATGTTCTTCGTACAGGAATAAGTGATACAGGAGATACACAATACATCACAGTTATGCAATACAGTACGTATTCTGGTCAATGCAGAAAGATGAAAGGTAATCTGTAACTAGGGTAAAGCTTAACATTTCATTCAAGGTAAAAACGGAACAGATCCGAAAGGCTTGAAAGGCTGAGCGAGCGGAGCTCCAACCTTGACCTTGAAGGCCGACCCGGTTATATAAGAGTTAAAACAACAGCAAGCTATACTAGACTTGCGCTGATCCTCATATCCACTACAATACCCCCTCCATAATTTATAGATTTTTAACCCAACGGAGTAACACAATCTACAATATGTAAATTATTATAAGGCAATGTGGATATAAAATAAGTAAGAAGTAAAGCACCAATAGAGAATTAACAATGCGAATTCAAAAGTACAGGCAGGAGCAATATAGTGACCCGCGCACGTTATACAATAATCGCGACATCTCTAATTACAGCATGAGAATCATTCGGATTCAACATACTCAAACAGCCTTTGACAAGAAGGAGCTTCAGTAGACCTGCTACAGCTATATGTACAATATGTCAAGTAAAGTAATAACCTTTAGGCTGGAAAAACTTCTCACTTTCCGCACGGAAAAAAAAATATTCTTTCCGGGGGGTCCGGGGTCGGTAAGCAGTTAGCATCAGAGCATCCGTGACAAGTCCGGCATCCGTATTCATCGAGAGTCGGTTACATCAGTGACATCAGGGGTCCCCATTTCCGTTCGTCAAGGAATCAAGTCATCATCAAGTCCGTCCGGCCATTCGTCGTCATCAAAATCTCAGTCCGTAAGTCACATCCGTGGGCATTTCGTCCCGGTTTGCACGCCCAGCACACAGTAGCTGGACCTACTTCTCCTTCTGCTCAGTGTCCTCCATTCCGTGCTCCGGAATATCGGCAGGATCAATCACTGCAGGAGTTGTAGGCCTGTCTCTTCCAGGGGTCACTGGCATTGGTGGCATCATCTGGAATGACACGGGCATGGCGGGGTTTGGCACCAAACCACCAACTCATTCATGAGGCGACCAAACATGAAAAACCGCTGCATGCTATGTTGGTCCATTAGCATAGGAGCAGGGGTTGCGGGGAACGGAGAAGGCATAGGCACTTCTTCCGTCGCTAGGTCAGGTCGCTGACTCTGAGTGGCACTAGTCACAGTACTACTCGGGACACTTCGGGGCACTTGGGACTGAGGCTGGAGACGGGGTTCTCTCCCGGCGTCTTCCAACTCTGCCCGGAGATTTCCAATAATCTCCTCTTGGACGCGGATCTTGTCGTCTCTCTCTTTTAGTCCACGTCGCTGGTCTCGGATCAGACGAGCGTTGCAACGGTTCTCCTCTCTGAGTGTTGCAAGCTCCTGCACTTGGTCACGGACCGTTTGCAGCTGACGCAGGGGCTCCGCTAGCGTATGGAGCACCTCATTGACTCTGGTCTCAACGGTCAGGACTGCTTCAGAGCCTTGCTCTAAAACTTCCCTCACCGCGGTCTCTCCGGTTGCCAACAGCTCAGCAGTCGGGACAGGAGGGGGTAGTTGCACTACCAACCCTTCAGCTGCTTGCTGAGCACACGTCGCTATCCTCTTAGGGGTAGGCGGAATTCCATAGCTACTGCTCCTGGAATTAGATCGGGATCGATCTCTCTTCTTGCCTTTCTTGCCGGACTGAGCTTTAGAAGAGCTCGGAGCTCCGGCAGCGGCACTGGCAGCTGGCCTTGCAAATCCAGTGTCCTTGGAAGCAGCTTTCGTTGCCTTCCGCCGGACTAGATGCAAATCAGCATTCGTAAGATACGTTGTCCGCATGAACAGCGTATTCACCTCCCTGGTCGGCATGACGGTTTGGGCTTTCTCCACGGCTTTGTCACGGCTAGACTTGTGAGCCACCTTCTCACCGTACTGAAGGTGTCGTACCAGCTCGATACGTCTGTCTAGTCTTTGCAAACAGGAGGAGGACGGGCAAGTCCACACCTCTCTCCGGGTACCATGTTCCTCACAGAAGTGGCGGACAGGCGCTCTCTAGTGGCGTAGGTCTTGACGCCAGAAGTGTTCATTCGTGGACACCTACACACCGCGAAGGGGCAACGGAAACCGGGTTTCCACAGTTCCGCAGCATAAGCCACCTTCTGGTACGTGCCTGCGTCCGTTTGCTCTTTACGGAACAGGCTTGGCCACAGCCGAGTCTCATACCTCTCCATGAGGTTGTCCGTAAACTCGGCAGACTCATCGTCACTCTCATCATCGATCGGGACAAACTTCCCGGGGACGTCTGTGGAGGGATCAATAGGGTACAACTCTGTGCCTTCCTCATACAGGGTACGGAGGTTGGCTACCTTCTCCACATCACGGAACTGAGCGCTTCTCACACTCAGTCTCTCTCGGTGAACTTTCATCACTCTCTTCTTGGGGGTTTTGGCCAAGGGTTTGCCTTCCGCGCCCTTAGGCTTAGTCACTGCGGAGGCTCCGGCCACACCAGGCGAATCGATATCCATTCGCTCTACGTTCACGGACAAGGGGCGCAGCCCATGCTTCTTGTCCGCACTCCGCCCTCGCTCTCTGCCAACCCGGCCTCTGCCGGGGGACCTGGACTGACCACGTCCAGCAGTCCTCTCGGTGGCATTACTCCGGCCTCTGCGCGGAGATTTGCGGGGGGAAGTTCTCTTCTCCGTGGGCTCAATCTTCACGGAGTCCGGGTCTTCCTGAGCGGCGTCTGACAAGGCCTGAGCGAACTCTGCCTCACTCAAAGCCTGGAAGGGGGCGACCTCATCTTCACCCTCCTGCTCTAGGAGTTTCGCCTCCACTTCCACCGGAATCTCTTCCTCGGTGGTCTCTCCGCTCAGACTCTCATCGTCTTCGTGTCGGCTCTCGGTCCGGCTCATCTTGGGTCATACGGAAATCTCACGGAAATCACACGGGATTCTCTCAGGCACTCTCAGGGGTTAAGTTGGCAGCTTTTTAGTTCTCCGATCCTATAACATAAACATTACAGCTCTAGTCACGGGAGCGGATGCAGCCGGAACATCTATTTACACATAACTTAGGTAAAAAGTTGCCCCAAAAGACAACGGATACAACTAGTATGATCTCTCCGAGTATTCTAGTTATAAAATACACAAGCCTGAGAACATAGAATGTACCAAACAAGCTAGATAATTGAAAAATCATCGTAGCGTGGCCCGATTCATGTCCACATCCAAGATGGCGGTTGGGTCGTAGCTTCGGTGCTCTATCTCCCCACACTAGAAACACCGAAACTTACGTCTTATACTAGACGCACACCTCTGTGACAACCATCGGTATCATGTTAAAATACCTCTCTTCCTTCCTAGCAATCATACAGAATCAATTCATACAAGTTTCATGCGACAAATCAACTCATAGAACGATCACAGTAGAAAGCGTACTTACAGGTCAGAGTCCAGGAGCAAAGTGAGCCACGAGGCGGAGCGAACTGGTGAACCCGGATGCAGCCACCTCTAGCGGCACCCTGATGCAACGCTAGTTCACTTAACCGCCACGCTACTACAGCGCCATGCTCCCGCCACTGCCTGACGGATAATGTTACCCGGTTTTGCATGCTTAGATCAGTTACGCTCCCCGTGACTGAGGTTTTTGACTGTACGTAAACTGACTACTTCTCCACTGAGACAGGGTGGAGGGGAATTCCAGTGAATTCACCCAACAATGACACTGTTACTAGCAGCAATTTCAAGGTATCCAAACCAAGATTCAGAGCCAGTACACTACGGAGTGGGACCATTCCCTCAACATAGGTCTAACTTCAAGCCACTCACAGCTCTCATCTATATTTCTGGGTTACTCATCTCCGAAATTGATGTTGTTGGTTCTTTCCCGGCTACATGAGACGAGGCAGCCTCATGCACCGAATGGGACTTAGGTGCATTTCTCCGTCTTGCAACCTTAGTCGACTTCTCGTTGTGTTTTTAGGGTGGAGGGATCAGATCAAAATCCCCCCGGTTTGCACACAACAAGGCTAGGATCCCGGTTGTAACCGATCTGGAGGACGACGCACCCGTGTCCTTGTTACAACTTCCGCCGGGGACTCATCGCGTCTCTTTCTCAACCCTCTTCCGACTTTAGCGGCAGCCTCAGTCTTCTTCGGCCTCCCTCTACGTTTGACAGTAGAGTAGACGGCAGGTGGCGTCCGAGGAGCTTTAGCTTTCGCTGCAGTTTTCGGAGGTCTCCCTCTCTTTCGAGTCGGAGGACACGGAACTGGTACGACTGGGGCCTCCGCCACAGCTTTCCGGGGTCTACCGACTTTCCGTGGCGCAGCTACAGGTTGGGGCGAATCCGGGGGATCCGGAGCTACCGAAAGGACCATTCCCTTGGTTGCCGTAGCATTGCACTCCTTATTCCGTTCCTTCCTCGGCCTTCCCCATGGCTTAACGCCTATGGAAACTTTTTCTTTCTCTCTCCGCGTCGGACACTCCGTCCCGGGCAAGACTTTGCCTCTCTCCAGTCTCAAGATATCGCGACCAGCTTCCTGCAATGCACGGAACTCTGGTGCCCTATCCAAGTTCACCACCTGGATGGGTCCGTTCTCATCGAAAGCTCGCTTAAGGTAGTCGACGTGACACCTCACAATACCTTGTGCTGTTTCTAGTTCATAGGTTGTGCCACCTATGAATCTCTTCACTTTGAAGGGCCCATCCCACTTGGGACCGATCTTCTTACTGGCCTGCGGATGGTTGTAGCGATATACAACAGCACCCACTTCAAAGCGCTTTGGGTTGGACTTTCGATCGTAGTCTCTCTTCTGGTGTATAGCGGATACGCCCAGATTCTCACGAACGAACTGATGGCCCAACCTCAACCAATGCTTCAGGTTCTCTACGAACGCTACTCGGCACGGAAAGTCCAGGCCTCCTGGTTCCACTCCATAGATCAGATCCATTGGGGTCACCAGCTCAGCGCCAAAGACCACGGCGTTAGGTGTACATAAAGTACTCGCGTGGACACTTCCACGGTATGCATGGGCAACACATGGGGCAAGCATATCCCAATCCGTGGCACTGTAGTCCGTTAGACAGGATAGCTGCTCGACTAATACTTGATTAAAGCGTTCCGCTTGTTAGACTGGGGTCTATACGGAAGGGTCAACAGCTTCTCGATGCCCAGCATTTCAAACATGCTTCTCAACAAGGCAGATCTGAATTCTGGCGCTCCGTCCGTTTGTAACGACACGGGACAACCAAAACGCAGGATCCACTCACGGAACAGCACTTCCGCACACCTCTCGGCCGTGTGGTCTGGCATAGGGTAGGCCTCCGCCCACTTCGAAAAGTGATCCGTCACCACCATCACGTAGTTATTGCCACGCGGGGATGGACGGAATGGTCCTATGATGTCCAAACACACTCGGCTCCACCGTTCTCCGTGTAATTCCTTTTTCAAGGGGGTGATTCCGCCACCACCTCTCGTCTTCCGCATACTGCATTCCGGGCAGGCTCTCAGCCAGCGCTTCAGGTCTCCCCTCATACCTGGCCAGAAGTATTTCATCTTCGCGGCCCAGCTCGTTTTGAGGAACCCAAAGTGCCCTGCAGTCTTAGGTCCATGCATAGCATGAAACACCTCTGAGCGGAGCGCAGTAGGAATTATCTTCCGCAAGTACGTTCTTCCAGTGCTTGGCCGAACCCATTCATAGCACAAGACACCGTTTCTCATCTCCAAACTCCCCCTGTTATGGATGTAGGTACAGTATTCATCGGACTCCGCGGACAGGGACTGCTTGTCCGGGACCGGTTTAGTACCTTCCAATACATCGATAACTCTCCGGATCGTGGGGTCGCTCTGCTGGGCTTTCTGGATCACATCTTCCTGCGGCGCTAGACTAACTGTTGCCGTTGCGACAACTGCATCATGCGCTCCGCAGTCTGCACAGTCAACGCGGACACACTTCCGAGTCGGAACTCTAGAAAGGGCGTCAGCATTCACATGTTTCTTTCCGGCTCGATGGAGAATCATGCTCTGATCCAGACCGAACTCCTGCTTCTGAGTCAACCAGCGTGCAAGCATGTCCGTCGGATCTTTAAAGTTCAATAGCCAACGCAGGGAGGCGTGGTCAGTTCGCACAATGAAGTTTTGGTTTCCTAACAAGTAATGCCGGAACTTCTTCAGGTAGGTTAGTACTGCTAAGAGCTCTCTCTTCGTGGCGCAGTAATTCCGTTGGGCTTTATCCAAGCTGTTGCTGGCATACCCAAGGACTACCTCCTTCTCATCTTGTATCTGCGAAAGCACACCCGCCATGCCGAACCCGCTAGCATCCGTGTCTAGGATGAATTTCCCTTCCTTTTGGGGATATCCCAGCACAGGAGCAGAGGTTAGCAACTCTTTTATGCCCTGGAAGGCCACATCACATTCCGGAGACCATTCTATGGGCTTAGAATATCTCTTCTCCCTCCCGGCGGAGTTCACAACTTCTTGCAAAGGAGCGGCAACTATCGAAAAGTTCGGCTGGAACTCACGGTAGTAGGATGCGAATCCCAAAAACTGCCGAATCTCCTTAGCATTTTTCGGAATTGGCCACTCGCGGACTTTCTGTACTTTCTTTGGGTCTGCACAGATGCCTTTGTGTGACACAATCCAACCCAAGTATTCCACTTCTCTGCGGAATAGTTCGCATTTCTTGGGTTTCAATTTCAATCCGAACTCCCGGATCTTCTCGAGCACTTGGCGTAGATTTAGGAGGCACTCCGCAAAGGCTTCCCGAAATACTACTACATCGTCCAGATATACCAGACACGCTTTCCAACGGAGATCGCCTAGCATACGATCCATCATACGTTGAAAAGTGGCAGGGGCGTTGCACAATCCAAAGCTCATTACCTTGAATTGGAACAGCCCTGCGCTAGACAGGAAAGCAGTTTTCTGCTTGCTCTCTTCGTCCATCGCGATCTGCCAATACCCACACTCCAGGTCCAGGGTGCAGAACCACTGGTTTCCGCCTAACGCCTGGACGCATTCGTCAATACGAGGGAGTGGGAAGCTATCCTTCACAGTCACGGAATTTAACTGGCGGTAATCGACACAGAAACGCTGTGAGCCATCCTTTTTACCAACCATCACGATGGGTGCTCCCCACGGACTGTTAGAATGCTCTATGCGTCCCTGCTCGTACATCCGCCAGATCTCAGCCTCCGCTAGGTCACGCTTGGCCACTGGAATCCGCCTATAGCAGAGTTTTATAGGTCTGGAATTACCAGTGTCAATCACATGTCTGACAACGTGAGTGTGGCCCGGCTCATCGCCAGGTAACGCGAAACACTCACGGAACTCAGTCAGGAGCTCCGCAACTTGCAACTTTTCACTCTGATCAGTCAAGTGCGTCTCTCTCACTAGTTTCGCTAGCGGGCATTCCGTACTCGGTGGCACCGGAATGTCAGGGGCAATCAGGTCATCATCGACTACGGACGGCAACTCCACCATCTGTATCGAGTTAATGATAGCTCTTCTAATCCCCGGATCTACCCCCTCCGGACAAGTGGCAGGGGACGATTGCAGCGTCACCTCACTCACTTTTCCGACCACCACATCAGTCTCTAGACGTAGGGACTCTCCGGACGGATTACTGAAGGCTATCACTGCTTTTTCATCCGCCGTCACATAAGTGTTAAGGCATCCCAGTGAATATTCCTTCAGCAGTCTCTGATCGGGCTCGAACATCAAACCTGTTGATGTGTCAGAGCACCTGCGAACGTCAATCTTAGCAAGTGTGACTGATCGAGGAAGGATAACCACCGCTTCCCGGAGTGTTACTTCATACCCATCCTCAGTCTCCTTAGCTTCGATCGTTTTCACAGAGGGACTCATCCGCAACGGTCGAGATCCGCGCCAATGGTGCATTTTCACAGCATCAGCGCCATTGCTCAACGCAAGCTTCCCTGAACAGTATATATTACATGAGTGCAACAAAGCAAAATCCTGAGCTAGGATCCCGGATTCGGGGCCGGCAAGACCCGTTACTACCAGACACGTAATCATATACGTCCGTTTCCCTAACGTCACGGGAATCAAGGCACATCCGTGAACAGTTATCTGCGAACCACCTCCCATCATGCACGCCAGCCGGGACGGAGCCATCGGCGGCTGTTGATGCAGGGAATCATAGAATCTCTTTGTCACAAGGCTAGTCGTCGCACCCTGGTCCCACAGAAATTCACCGATATCTCCGTTCACAGATACAGTCGCGTACCATCTCTCCGCAATGCATGCATCACGGATCTTCAGCGTTCTCTGCTCATCACCGGAAACCTGCTGAATGACGGCAAGGTTGTCGGAACCTTCCTCCACGACTAACACTTGACCGACAACAGCTCGGAGTTCTGCACGACCCCATAGCACGTCAGGATCGCTATCTGCAAAACTATCCACTGGATCAACTCCGATCCCTGGATGAGTAGTCTCATCAGACGACCAACTAGTATCCGTTTTCGGTAACGGGCAGCTATCTTGTATTACTCTACCCGCTTCCCTACACACGGGCGTCAGAGCCTCACTCCCATCTTCCGCGTGTTGTGCAGATACCACACGAATTGTAGTACTGCGGAGCGCCATCGACTCCCCGGATCGCACTTCGCACTCTATGCGGTCCGGTTGGAGTTTTCCGACTCAGAGGTTTTCCCGTCGGTAATCGCCTTGAGTTCGGAATCTCCCTTCTTTGCTTTCTTGGGACAGTTGGCGATGTAATGCCCTTCCTGTCCGCAAGCATAGCACCTTCCGCGGGGCCTCTCCGATTTCCCTCTCCACTGAGAAGTACTACCGGAAGTCCTTCCGCCCCCGTTGCGTCCCTGTCCGCCCTTCCAAGTTTGCAAGACCTGGATCACAGCGGCTTGCAGACCATCATCTGACGAATCTGAAGCACTCGCTGCGCTTGTGGCCTGGACAATCGCTCTCTGCGATGCTCTTCGCGAAGGTCTGCTATTGGGTGCAGGGATCTCCGGAACAACCAGGGCAGCCTCCGCTGCATTGATGGTCGTAACTGAGCGAGAATCCAATTGACAAGATTCCCATACCTCCGCCCAATCTACAGCGCTTTGCAAGTCCCGTGGTTGCTTTAGACGCACCCACGCGGACATCTCAGCGTTTGTGACCCCTTGCAAAAAAATGCGCAGGGACACAGCTCTCAATGTGTTGTCCATGCGACCTAACGACTTTCGGCCCTTCCGTGCCACCTCATTGGCGAACAAGCGAATGGCTTGTCCTGGGGTATGTCTACAGTTGTAGAACTCAGCCTGCAACCGGAACTTGGACCTTTCTCCGTAGTTCGCATCCATGTGCTCAACGAACTGCCGGAGATTGACGTCCACTGGCAGGTCACCCATTTCTGCCAGCTGTTTGTGTGTGCCGCACCTCAATTGTCGAAGCAACTGAGCAGATGTCCAATTGTGCGACTCAGCGATCACCTTTACCTCCATGAGGTAGGTCCGCCACGCGGTTTTGCCATCCCACATCTTCACCGCCGGGACCTTCGGCGGGTGATTCTCAACTTCCTCACGGTGAACAAACGTGAACTCCTCATCAGATTCCTCTGGTCCGTCATACTCAAGACCAGGGACTAGGGACCGGTTGGTTCTACGGGATCTATGGGAAGGCGACCTCTGTCGTCGATCCTCGTCAGAACTGTCTGAGTCCCCCTGAGAACGCCTCTGCGGAAACAACGGGGATGCGGTAACATACGCCGAACGCGCATGCCCTCCGGCAGGACTTATATGACGAGAAGGACTATTCCCTCTGCCATGCTCTCTGCCATGATTTCCCTGTCGTTTGCGATCAGGTTCTCCCCACTGAGAGTCATCATGTCTCTTACGTGTTCGCCTCGGAGATGATGTCATCATCGTATGCCGAGAGAACGTCACACCGCGGTGATCTCGGTCTCTTCCGCCCTGATCGGACACAATCGACGGATCATTTGCTGTTGGCTCACTAGCCGGTTTTTGGTCCATAAACGTGGATGTCACGGGACCTCTGGTAGGATTCTGCTTCCCAATCCCCTGGATCATCTCAAGCAACTCCGACTCCAGAGCTGTCATCTCACGTCTCTGTGGGGTCCCCGTCTCTAGGGAGGGCTTTACATGATCTTCAAGTAAACGCCCGTCCGGACCATTGTCCACGGATTCCGTATTTATTCTCTTACGGAGCTCAAAATTCTCATCCATCAGCTCGCGGACTTGGGTTTGGAGCTCTTCCGCGATCGACTGCCGGAATTTCTCACGAAGGTCAGAATCTTCCGTGTCGTTCGGCGGGCCTCTCCACTGCGCGAAATTCCCTCCGGAATATTTTGGTCTCGCTCCGCCTCTGGCACCACGGTCAGAGGAAGGTGACTCGAAATCCGCGGGGAGACTTCTCGGGGTTGCCGGCCCCGGGTCTCTACCCACGAAATCTTGTCTCCTCGATTTCGTTCCATAACGACCTCCTTCCGTCTGCGCCGCAGAATCAGAATACGACATCTTTCGTAGACGTCACGGACTGCCACCGCAGTCTCAATTTCTTCCGGGAAGAAATTTGGGACAACCAACGGACTGAAAGCACTGAGGTCGAGAACTGTCACGGCACCAATTGTAGTGAACCCCCGGATATCTCGATTACCAATCCGGGGCTGTAGGCTCTCCTACAGGTAGTTTATCAGTAAATGGTGACACTAGTTATCCAGCCCGCGATAACCTTCGTGCTATTACTTAGACAACCCAGGTTTGATTCTCCTCTCGACTAAGGGAAAGTAAAACATGGACAACGATCTCTGTTTCCGTAGCTTTATTTCCCCCACAGTGCAATCACAAGGTACATGGTCAGCCGGGCTAACCAAGACATCTGACAGAAAGGATTTCCGGAATAGTCACAAATACAATCTGTACAATAACAAGGTGTGTACAAGTAAATGGCAAGATGTTCTTCGTACAGGAATAAGTGATACAGGAGATACACAATACATCACAGTTATGCAATACAGTACGTATTCTGGTCAATGCAGAAAGATGAAAGGTAATCTGTAACTAGGGTAAAGCTTAACATTTCATTCAAGGTAAAAACGGAACAGATCCGAAAGGCTTGAAAGGCTGAGCGAGCGGAGCTCCAACCTTGACCTTGAAGGCCGACCCGGTTATATAAGAGTTAAAACAACAGCAAGCTATACTAGACTTGCGCTGATCCTCATATCCACTACATAACCATATTAAATGTGTTGATAAGGACGTAAAGCAACCAATCTCACTCACTCACTCCCTCTCAGCTCTCCCGCCCTTGATATAACCATCTTAAATGTGTTGATAAGAGCATAAAGCATCAGGAAGTCATGGCTTTTGATGTAACAAACTGCTAATCCCACAGACACAATGAGGATAAGAAATTAACGACAATAATCATGACATTTTCTGATGTAATTAAAAAAAGTTCTTCCTTAATACATTTACCCATGCATCTGTGTAATTTGTAATCAGGCTTTCTTTACAACACTCACTACTGGAGTGTGTGAGTCGTATTGGCATGTCCCAGTCAATACTGGGCAACTGTTGTAAAAAGCAATATATGGGTGAAGTCGCCAGAAAATGTACAATTTCAGATTCACCAATTCTCTCAAATAACCCAAATTTCAGACGGAAATAAAGTTCAAAATATAGCTCAACCTAACCAAACAAATTGGTAGAATCAATTCAATGCCGAATATGCTCGAATTTACCTGGTATTGACCAAATTGCAGCCTAATTTAGCAAACTTTACTAAATGTGTACAGCTGCCAATAATGTACATTTTCTGAAGATCTGACCCCTCAGTAGAACCATACTCATTCTGGGTCCTGTTGCATAAGCTAAAGGGTGATGTTCATTTAAGGCCAATATAATATTTAAACAAAGCATATATAAATGTGGAGCAAAAACTACATCAACGAAATCCTCTCAAAACTTTAGTCAAGTTACATTTTGCTCGGTCGGAAAGGAAAAGAAAAAAAAGGAAAAAAGTTCCTAGTCTTTGCCCGACTTTAACTGAAAGTGCAACTTTAATTGCAGCTGTCCTATGAGGCCTGAGAAGACACTACTTGCATCAAGATTCGCGAACTCGCATTGCTGTCATTAGAACTCTCCTATGTGAATGAGAATCTTTACCCAGGCAGTCAATGTAAAAAGCTTCCTCCTTCCGGTTCCGGCCAACACATTGGGCCGGCAGTAAATGAGTCCTACTAAAAAGCCCTTGAAATGAACACCACTTCCAAATAAATGACAACACGACCGCCGCCAGATGCACCTTGGGACTCCATCTAGCCGTAAGCTGATTGGATGACCAATAGTCACGTGATCTTCTCTCTATTTCTCTATTGGTCGACACTTTGAACAAAGAAGTGTGAATAGATTTTGTGCAGGTTCTAGGCCAGAGGCGATTTAAGGGAGAGGGGAGAAGGTATACAGTGACTGAATAATCAACAATATTGGTCAGATTGTCAGAAAATTTACAATTCACCTTCATCAATTCACTCAAATAACCCAAACTTCAGACGAAAATAAAGTTCAAGATACAGTTCAACCTAACCAAACAGATTGCTAGAATCAATGCAATGCCGAATAAACTCAAATCTACGTAGTATTGACCAAATTGCAGCTTAATTTAGCAGAATTTACAAAATGCGTACAGCTGCCAATTGTACAACTTCTGAAACATACATGCTGTCTACGTATGGTCTCTCTAATGTATACGGACGCTTTCACTAAATTAGACTGAAACGGGCGGTTTTAGATTGGCAATAAAATAGTGTCAGAATGCAATATGTCATATTGCATGTAAGGATCCAAAACTACCTCAAAACACAATTCAACCCCTCATAAAAATGTACAACTCTGTAATACATGTTAATGTTTGAGAGATATTTTTATTATTCTTATATACTATAACCAATTGTAAGAGATAAACACCAAAACCGTAAGAAAGACGATGTCAAGTTGATATTTACTTGAGATGTTTTATTTAGATGTATTGACCAACGTTTCGGAGTTCGTTACTCCTTCGTTACTCCTTCTGAATAGAACCATCATAAAACAATAGGTCTTGTGTAATTGCTGTACCAGAGCTTACCGCAGCCAGTGGAGACCACCCTTAACGTTACAAAGAATAGGGTTTCCACTAAGACACAAAATTGCATCAGTGGAAACCCGTTTTAAGCAGTTCACCAGCTGTAAGGAGCCTTATATGACGCAGGAGATGCCATCTTCATAGTTATTTTTGTTTAAATCTTCGTAAAATAATTGCCTTGTCAAATAAAGAATGACTTGGCAATAAAGTAAGTGACCTGCCAATAGCCTTGAAATTATAGGTCGATGTCAACCTTGAAGTCAAAGTGTTATTCAAGCGTTTGGACACGTTGATTAAAAATTGAGCGCTCACAGATGGCAATAAGGGATTGTTGCCAGACTGTGTTCTGCTCGCTAATAATTCTGTTTCTGCAGCCAGACAACCTTTGGAATATATAAAGGTCAGATCGTCAGAAAATGTACAATTGGCAGCTGTACCCATGTAGTATATTCTGCTAAATTAGGCTGCAATTTGGTCAATACTAGGTAAATTCGAGTATATTTGGCATTGTATTGATTCTGTTTGGTTAGGTTGGACTGTTCTTTGAACTTTATTTTCGTCTGAAATTTTGGTTATTTGAGAAGATTGGCGAAGTTAAATTGTACATTTTCTGAAATTCTGACCCATATATATCACACATTCCTAGAATTATATAAATACAGCATTGAAGCCACTAGTATTGCCACACATCAATATACAGTTGTTCTGAGATATATATAGAGAGAATGGAACGAGCCGGCAATAATCGAAAATTTATTGGACGAGATTCGTCCACATAAGCATGATGCCGTAGGCAGAGTGCTTATGTGGATGAATCAAATCCAATAAATTTATAAAGTTCCATTCTATATTCATTATATGGGCATAAAACTTGGTGCATAAAAGTGGCTGACTTGGTGACGTTGTAGTTCATATAGTACACATACTATATGAATATTTTTATAGTACTCCACTTATAGCAGCTCTCATATAGAATGCGCATATAATAAATGGGAATAAAGCTGAGAGATAGAGATTTTCAATTGTGGTGCGTTATAGGAAAATGAGACACAAGTGGCAAAAATGATATTTTTCAACGTGTCACTGTTATATTCACAAGATCTCTTTGGACAATTGTTCCCAATTTCATGGTGGTAAGCGCTGGTTGTAGCATATAAATAGATAAGTAATTTCAAGACTGTGTATCTAATATAGCTATGCATATTTGAAGCCATTCTATAGAGAATATTTAGCTACTTTACTAAATAATTTCCAGCCAGAAAAAAAACAGAGTTATTAAATGATAGAAACACTTCTTAAATGTCCTAATGTTTACCATCAACTAAAGGGCCTCGTCCACTAAATCGATTCTCATGCGATTCTCACATAAGTTAATGTAAAAGAGTCCTTTGTGGCGCAAAACCGCATGAGAATCGGCTTAGTGGACTAGGGCATTAAGGCCAAGCTGAGGATCTCATCGTTTCAAATATGATGATAACTCAAAATATCTTTCTGCGACTTCTGACTTATTTTCATGAAACGCATCACAATTTTCAAATTTACCTGTCCTGGAAGATCGTTAAATATTGTAGAATAGAATTCGAACATTGTATAGCCTCACCTGAAATGGAAATGTGAAAGCTTTGTTAGTACAAACGAGCGTATAAAGGAATTATTCAGTGATTTCTTTTATTTCTAAATGGATCTTAATTTAACAACGGAAAAACACACTTTTTGACTTCTACTAGTATTTGTAACTATGCGATGTTTCCCATGTGATGTCGTACGTGGGTGAAATCGTCAGAAAATGTACAATTCGTCTTCACCAATCCTTTCAAATATCCCAAATTTCAGATGAAAATCTGAAAAAAGTAGCCGATTTGATGACGAAGTAGTTCATATAGCACACATATGCTATATGAATATTTTTTATAGCACCCCACTTATAGCACCTCTCATATGGAATGCGCATATAATAAGTCTAAATATTAATTAAAAAATTCTAGTCATACAGAAATAACCTTCAATTCTAAATGCTGAGTTAGTGATAATCGCCCCCATTTTGGTGTAAGATCGTGCAAATCAAGAACATTTCAAATCACATCAATCCCAGTCGGAGCTCCATGACCAGTTTCACAAGCAATATTTAGTTAAATGTTCTTTACTTAGCCATTTCTCTTGCTTTTGTACAGAATCCAACAGTAGAAATAAAAAAAGCATTGCATCTATGTATACATAGCAAATCCCTTCCCTAAAAGTGTGAAGTCGCCAGAAAATGTACAATTCACTTTCAACAATCCTCTCAAATAACCCAAATTTCAGACGGAAATAAAGTTCAAAATACAGTTCAACCTAACCAAACAAATTGCTAGAATCAATGCAATGCCAAATATACTCGGAATTTAGCTAATATTGACCAATTTGTATTCTAAATTAGCATCATTTACTAAATGTATACAGCTGCCAATTGTACAATTTCTGAAAATCAGACCCAAAAGTTCCTCACCAGCAAGGGATCGTAGCTATATACTGAAGGCAAATCTTCAGTAAAAGCAGCGGTAGTGAAACAAACCTCTGGGGGAAACATTACTCTCAAGGTCACGGATCGTACATGCAGAATTCAAATAACCTCCAAATAAATGAGACAAACTGGTTTGGGTAGATAATAAATGCTGCCTTTATGGGTGAATCATTCATCACCTTGTTATGGTATCTCTGGACGAGGAAAAGCAATGATAATGGGGTAGTTGGGTGAGGGCATTTAGGTCTTTGGTTAAAGGTTCAGAAAATGTACAGTCGAAAGCTGTGCACATTAAATAATCTCTGCTAAATTAGATTGGAATGTATATATAAGCTTTTATTTCTGATTTGTTATACAATTACATAATATAGAAAAAGGTCCCTCTCTTTCTTTGTGAACATAGCTCTAACCTGGTGACATATTATTTTTATTGGCTTTTTGGATTCACTTAACCATGTGCTTTCACGAGGCAAAGTTTTCCCACTGTTGAACAGTGGTTTATCTCTTTGAGAGCAGCCTGGGAGCAGATAGAAAACGGCTTGATGCAAAACCCAAATCAAAAAATATTTCTTAGATAAAGATTAGAACATCCTCTCAAGCTCAGCTCGCTCTCGCTAAACACTCCTACCTCGATTAATATGTACTGAATAGATTTTCAAAATCCTTTTTTCATACCTCATCATTTCTCTCGTCATGTGATTAATATTATTTTATATAAAAGTAACTTCTGTCATTCCTCTTAAATATCTGACTCATATTAATGGTTTTCACCGTTTTATAAGATGATAGATCAACGAAATGTTATTCCATTTGCAATGATTTGTAGACGAGCTAGAAGAACGCTGAGGTTCAGCGACAAGTATTTCCTCTACAAGTTTTCATGATATGTATTTGAAAAAAATAAAAACGTTAAAAAAAAAAAAAATATAAGTCGGAGGACAATAACGTACATGCATCACGCCATAAGCACTACCCACCCTCCTCACTATGCATATCACATCCAATATAAAATGCATAGAACATAGATTGATCACATTGGGTGTGAAGCAGTTCCTATTGGCTACAAGTGTCAGATTAGATGAGTAATTACTGCTGGAGACTTTAATAAGGTGTATGGCATCATGTGGATGAAGTCGCCAAAAAATGTACAATTTGCCTTCATTAATCCTCTCAAATAACCCAAATTTAAGACAAAAAGAGGTTCCAAGTTTCACTTCAACAGGTCATAACAGATTGTTTGAATAAATGCAATACCAAATGTACTTAGATATACTTAGTATTTATCATTCACCATAATTGGGCAGAATTTAATAAATATGTACAGCTGTTGATTGTACATTTTCTGACGATCTGACCCATATACAAGCGTTTCAACATAATGGTGCCTCCCCCCGACTTACATCTTTACAGTTTTTTCGCATTGTCCTAAATAGTATCGTGCCAAGCTACATAGAGTCTTCCGACATGCTCTGTGATTGATTGAACAGTTTGAAATAGAAATTGCGAAATTGCGAAATTGCATCGACCTGGAGATGTAATACTTTTAATATTTTTAATATAGGAAAGGCGTGTGGCACTTATGCACTGAGCCTTGCTCTATGGGTGATGGAGATAGATGGGTGAAGTCGTCAGAAAATGTACAATTCACTTTCATCAATCCCCTCAAATAACCCAAATTTCAGACGAAACTAAAGTTCAAAACACAGTTCAATCTAACCAAACAGATTGCTAGAATCAAGGCAATGCTAAATATACTCAAATTGACCTAGTATTGACCAAATTGCAGCCTAATTTAGCAGAATTTACTAAATGTGTACAGCTGCCAATTGTACATTTCCTGAAAATCTGATACAGATAGAGATAGATACGCAGATAGATAGATGGATTGATAGATAGATAGAGAGGTTGGGATGAGAGAGATACAGGAGCAAGAGTATGTAGAAAGAGGGATAGGCAAGGGTGATGAGATAGGGAGAGGGAGAGGGGGAGGTGAGTCAGACAGGGGAGAAAATATTCAAAATATTCATCAATTTTGTATTGCAACGATTCGTTATTGCAACTAAAACGTACAATTAATGGCTGGCTGGTAGAGCTTCGGATTTCAATACACTGTCTTGAAATTTGGTAAATTGTAGGCTACTCATACGACCCAATGCGGTAGATACTCCAAAAACGAAAATATTCCAAAATAGTGATCTTGTGAATAAAACAACTTGAAATTATTGTTGCGACTTGTGACTCATCTCCCTGAAAAACATCCCATAATATGTGATATGTTTCAGAAAAATGATTCATAAGTCGCAAAATATGGATTTTGAGATATCACCATATTTGGAAAGAGGAGATCAAGCTGATTCCAATGATAGTATGCATGTATTTCTATATTTTAAGTTTGATATATTTATTTTTGAAAAAATGTTTGCAATGTTTCTGGCTGGGTAAACCAATAAAGTAACTAAATATACTCCATAAGAAGGCCTTCAAAACGCAATGATATATTTAATACAATGTCCCGAAATTTGGTACATGGATATGACTAAACCCTCTAAAGATCAGATCACTCCAATAAAGAAATCTTGTGGAAAAAACACTTTGAAAATATAATTGTTGCAACTTGTGACTCATCTCCATGAAAAACATCCCTTTATATTAGACAGCTATATAAGGAAGAGCCTGAATATCCAGCAATTATTCACTGCGAGGGTATTTAATAATTAATTGCCATCTCTTGTTTCATTAGCGATCTCTATAGAAGTAGATATAATTCATATATTTTTGTGGAAACGTGGAACTAAGACCCCCTCGACCTTCTCTTGCCTCCGAGCCGGTGTCTGATTATTATCTATAGCTCTGGGCTGAGAGGGTAATGGACAGGAGGGTGAGGGAGGAGCCAGGTGAGCAAGGAGAAGGATTTGGGGCATTTGTACTGGAGTAGGAGTGATGGTTAGATGGTATAATGAGCCGTGCAAGGGTATTTGAGTCGAATTTTTCGAAAATGTACAATTTGCACCTCTATATATTTAGTAATTTCTGCTAAATTCTGCCAAAAAAATGATAAATTTGGGGTATATCTGAGTATAGTTGGTATCGCATTGATTTAAAGTGTCAGTTCTGTTATGTTAAACAGCATTTTGAAGCTCATTTCTGTCTTAAATGTGGGTTATTTTTTTATATTTTTTTTAATAACTTTTATTGACATATTTCACATTCGTGATACGTATTTGAGTAGATTAGTAAAGGCGAATTGTACATTTTCTGTAAATCTGACCCATTTATAATGTGGGTTTTACTTGTTGTTCCATCCCTATCCAACCCATGTAAAATTACTTTGACCAACAATTTTAACGATTTTGTTAGGTTTTCTCTGCAGTTAATATTTATTTAATGATAAGTAATTATAGTAATTAGAGATCATAATTGATTTAGACTATTGATGATGATGGGCTTAATCATTATTACGTTCTGAAGGGACAAACTTGTCCTTCGAAAGATGTTTTTAAAACATTTATTGCTAAAAATGTATATTAAAATACAAGCAGTAAATGTGCTCAGAAATGATACATTCATATATGGGTCAGATTTTCAGACAATGTACAATTGGCAGCTGTACACATTTAGTCAATTCTGCTAAATTAGGCTGCAATTTGGTCAATACTTGGTAAATTCGAGAATATTCAGCATTGCATTGATTCTAGCAATCTGTCTGGTTAGGTTGAACTGTATTTTGAACTTTATTTTTATCTGAAATTTGGGTTATTTGAGAAGAATGGCGAAGTTCAATTGTACATTTTCTGAAAATCTGACTCATATATTCTTTAAACCTTAGGACGGTATGTAAATCTGTCTGTATGAAAGTAGAAATAATTAAGTATTGCTGATAAATCGATCAGGATGCAAAAGAAATGAAAAAGTGAAGACTGTTGACTGTATATGGTAATACCATATATTCTTATATATCTTATATCTCTAATAAGAGAATGTTTGCACTATTTCTATTTCAGTAAAAGTATGTGATGTAAATGTAAATAATTCATTTCATAACTATCCGTGCTCGCACCGGTTTTTCACGTCTCCCTAAATTCGCTAGAGAGAAATGTTAAATATATAGTTACTGATTCATTTACTTTGTTTCTGCTCCACACTCATACAGGTGAATTAGGGAATATTATCAATTGTTGTTCTTTATCCCTTTTTCTGAACCTGCATTTGATACATGTAAATGTAAGATTGGAAATAAAGTTATTACATACATAAATATGATAGAACAAGATTTTGTTTTATATACATATTTTTTTTAGACAATTTTTTATTCAGGTAAGTATTAACAGATACACTCTCACTCAAGATGAGCGTTTTTCGTTGTGCCCTGTTACAGTCTAATAAGTTATTAGAGGGTTGGGGATATAGCCCTCTGTATTATCAGTATTTTGATGAATCCCCGTGGCCCTGTTTAATGTGATGTGTTTCAGGAAATGAGTCATTAGTCGCAAAAGCTGGATTTTGAGATATCATTTTATTTGAAAAGATGAGATCAAGCCGATTTCAATGATAGTAAACTGTCTAATAATCTAATAAATATTTCTAGATCTTAAATTTGATATTTTTAATTTTGAAAAAAAAAATGTTTGTAATATTTCTGGGAGGCAATAACCAGTAAAGTAACTGAATATATTCCGTATGTGGACCTTTAAAACGAAAAATATATTGTATATAATGTCCTGAAATTTGATACATCGATTGATACAACCATAATTAAGTTATAAACTCTCCAAAAATCAGAACATTCCGATGAAGCAATCTTGTAAAATAAATACTTTGAATGATATATTTTTTGCGACTTATGACTTATTTTCCTGAAACACATCACAAATGTATTTGAAGCAAAGATTTCAAAATAACAAATGTCAATATTCAGCTGGAAGTCAGAAGAAACTAATATAAATATTCCCGATGAATGGACCAGAAATCCATTTATCCACATCCAAGCCATTCCTCTGTTAATTTAATGGCACCGGAAGTCACCTTTCTTCTATTTTAAGACTTCCGGTAGAAACCTGCTCTGAGTTTGAATAATACCAAACTTGGCTTCCTGACAAATCTACTTCATATTTTTCCTTTTTTTTTATATTTATTATCTTTGATTAACCTTGTCTTATTGTTGAGTGATTGATGAGCATCTCACCTGAAATTGCTTCATTTTTGCTCTCGATTTTTTTTGTTATTTATTTTCAATCCAGAATGGCTACAAAAGGTTGGGACTCAGCCTTCCCTTCTAATCGCCAGGCTTTTTCGTGTTGCCCGACATGATGGATTGGTGTCGCTCTCAATCAATCAAACCTCACAATGGGCGCCATTTTATTAGTTGGATGAAAGAGAGGCTCGGCCTCTCGTCCTTGAGGACTTTATGGGTCAGTTTCTCATAAAATGTACAATTCGCCTTCGCCAATCCTCTCAAATAACCCACATTTAAGACGAAAATGAGCTTCAAAATGCTGTTTAACATAACAGAACTGATACTTTGAATCAAGGCAATACTAAATATACTCAGATATACCTGGTATTCATCATTTTTCAGCCTAATTTAGCAGACTTTCCTAAATGTGTAGAGCTGCCAATTGTACATTTTTTGAAAATCTCACCCTTATTGGCAATGCAGAAGGGCTTCCTTCTTCTCATAGCTCAGTTCCAACTAATAAAGCACAAGAAGGTAGTTTTATTTCTACTTTTCAATATTTTTCGATTAAACAGATAGGAAGAGTTTCCCAAATAAACAATAATCCCGAGATTGATTTTGTTGTTGTTTTATTAACATTAAAATGCTATACGGCGCTACCGAGATCGGGTGTAAACTCTCTCTAGGAGGCGAAAGGAGGTAGAAATAGCGCAACCATGACATGCATCAACGATATACGCACTTCCGCCGGCATACGCACCAGTCCTCTCCTTTTGTTAATGCTTTCATGGTGATCAACGTTTTAATCGCACATTAACCAAAGTTCTCTTAGCCTGTCTAGCATAATCAGAGCATGTTAATTCCAAACTCTGTAGAAATTTATTAACCCCAACGAAAGTAGCCAGTAACTTTGTGCCATGTTGCGTACTTTTTAGCTACGGAACCGGAAGTGTATGTGCCAAAAGCACTGCGTCGGAAATCGTTTTTTTCTACCTCTTATACAAGATAACACCTGATCTCGGAAGCGATGTATTGGAAACTGGAAAAATTAATTATGTTGTTACAGTTGCCCCCATCTTGAATCTGGAATCGGATGGAGTTATGGGAGTTGTATGTCAGTGTAAAAGCTATAGAAAACATGTCATGTTCAGCATGGAATATTTCACAATGATCTCATGTCAATATCTATATGTTTTATGTGATTCAATAAACAAGACTACATCTTTCCTATGGCTTTAATAGATCATACACACAGGCTGATATTGGTGAAAAGATCTATTCAATGAAAATTTTGCTAAAATTGTGTAGGCCAGATTTGAGCTAAATCCATTGATCTCAGCATGCACCGGAATAGAAATGCGCAATGAGACATCCTCTATTAAAATCATATTCTTTCTTTCTCTCTGTCTCTCTCCCCCTTCTTCTCTACATCATTTCCTGGGTATGAACATAAAGTGCCTCCCTCACAGCTCTCCCGCCCATGATATAACCATATTAAATGTGTTGATAAGGGCATAAAGCAATCAATCTCACTCACTCACTCCCTCTCAGCTCTCCCACCCTTGATATAACCATAATAAATGTGTTGATAAGGGCGTAAAGCAACCAATGTCACTCACTCCCTCTCAGCTCTCCCGCCCTTGATATAACCATATTAAATGTGTTGATAAGGGCGTAAAGTAACCAATCTCACTGACTCACTCACTCTCAGCTCTCCCACCCTTGATATAACCATATTAAATGTGTTGATAAGGGCATAAAGCAACCAATCTCACTCACTCACTCGTCAAGTTTGAAAGGCAGAATCATGATCTGTGTGCCCCAAAGCCACGGGGTTCACACCTGCCAGGTGATATGTTAATTAGGTAATGTGGTGATAAAACATAACAAGCCCCTTCGGCCTCAGCTATAATCTCCGCTAACGTCTTCAGAGGAGGATAATAAGAATGGATTTATCAATATTATGCCATTGTGATGTGGCCATGCCTGAATTTGAGAGGAATCAGCTGCCGATGAGTGATAATAGGGGAAATCGTCATTGGAAAGGATTCAGACTGTTTTTCAAAATACAAATGAGGACGCTTTAGAAGCCCTATAGCAACAAAAACTCCTCCAAAATTTTGATCAAATGACTTTTGGATGGATTGGAAAAGAAAAACATGTAGTTTTATGCCAACGTTAACAGAGTGGAGCTTTAATTTATAATTGTAAATCTTGCACTATGGTCTGTAAGAGCATCAAGTCTTCAGAAAATGCACCATTCAGCTTCACCGATCCCCTCAAATAACCCAAATTTAAGACAAAAGTCAGGTTCAAAGTACAGTTCAACATAACCAGACAGATTTATTGAATGAATACAATACAGAATACACTCCGATATTGTCAGTATTTATCATTTTTCACTCCAATTTAGCAGAATTTGAGAAATGTATAGAACTGTAAATTGTACATTTTCATCTTACTCACTCACTCATATTCTTTCTTATTCTTCTTTAGTACATAAGAGGAAACAAACTTTTCGATAAGCTTAAACACAAAATAATTTTGAAGGACACCGACACCCCACCACCGACACCCACACCGCCATAATTGGTCTGGTTCCAAGTTTGGAGTGTCCTCACCTCTCCCTCCATGCATCTAATCCTACTTTTAGTACTTAAACTTGGTGGCCTTGTGAGACATTGAGTTTTATTGAGAGATTAGAGACAGAATGGAAGAGTGTGGGCGGCTGGGCGAAAATAGAAGAAGTTGGGAACACTGCGGATTGTTATGGGTCAGATTTTCAGAAAATGTACAATTTACTTTCACCAATTCGTTGAAATAACCCAAATTTCAGACGAAAATGAAGTGCAAAATACAGTTTAACCACACCACTCAGATCGCTAGAATCAATCTAATGCCGAATATACTCGAATTTTCCCTAGTATTGATCAAATTTCAATCTAATTTAGCAGAATTTACTAAATGTGTAGATCTGAAGATTGTACATTTTCTGACGATCTGACCCATATAGCTAATGAGGAACACAGGAGGCGATAATGGGGGGGGGGGGGGGGTTCCTACTGGTGGGCGAAAATAGGGAATCTCATGATGGAAAGCTATGCTAATTTAGGTTAAATAAATTAGGTGGGTTAAGCCTGCACTCTCAGTTAATGCTGGTAAAAATCTTAAATATTTTCTACATTACATTTTTTTCCGTTCTATTTCAACACATTGTACCAAAATGTAGGAAGATTCCTGCAGGTTGTTTTTGCTACAGGGCTACCAAGATGTCCTTAGCTGTTTTGTGAGGACCCACCCACGTTCTTACCTATGATGACCTATTATTGCTCACCGATGGCTGTTTTTGCCCAACCGTTTCTACTTCAAATTCTAGTATAAACATATAACAGCAGCATAATATTGATAAATACAGTCCTATAAGTCATAATATGAGTAAATGTGGTGATACTATCTTTGTAATAATAGCTGGGAATGCTTTAAACTCCGTTTTCTTATTATTTATTCGCTATTTTGGGTTATGGATTTTATATTCCTTTTATGTTAAGGATTTTTGTTGTTGTTGCTATTTCTATCTCTAGCGAAATTTCTCTTACCAAGTCTCACAGAAATTACAGACGACAATAACATATTTCCACACAATCCTATCCTTTTTTAATCATGAAATGCCAATATGATATTTAATAATGCATTCAATAGAACAGCCATATCCTTCACTGTTTTGAAGATTGTTCCCATTTCCAGATTATATTAAACATTAAATTGTTATTGCGCCAAAGCGAAAATAAAACTATAGTATACATATTTATTGGTCAGAAAAGTCAAGACTAAATTCGAGTTAAATTTGGTCATAATTTAGCTGAGAACGCATCCTTAAATGAAACAGGCAAAAGAGGATGACATATATGGATCAGATTTTCAGAAAATGTACGATTGGCAGCTGTACACATTTAGTAAATTTTGCTAAATAAGGCTGCAATTTGGCCAATATTAGGTAAATTCATGTATCGTTGGCATTGCATTGATTCTGGCAATCTGTTTGGTTAGGTTGAACTGTGTTTGAACTTTATTTTCGTCTTAAATTTGGATTAATTGAGAAGATTGGTGAAGGTGAATTGTACTTTTTCTGAACATCTGACCCATATACGTTTGTGTAAAGAAACAATAAAAAAGACTTGATAAAGCAATACAAAAAAAACATTTTTTTTCCCTTTTCTCTAGGGTAGGTGTCTATAAGCTGAGGTTGCTATTTGCATGTTAAAGACGTCCATGTCTTATGCTGTATAGTGAGACCTTACAAGACTCTCCCACCCAACACACCATAAATAACTCTCCTTGACCCTGAAACGACCTTCACCTTCAACCCTCCTGCTTCTCTCCATGTTAGGAAGAATCCCTTGTAATTGGATTTTAGGACAACATGTCGGACACATGACAAATAACAACCAATCGCTGGCAAGCATGTATTCACTGCATGACCAACAGCCATTAGGCCGCTTACACCCCGCTAAATGGATCATTATTAATGACTTAAGTGGCCAGACAGGCTGTAGTTCTTGACTTTGATTGGATAATCCTCCCCGTGTCGTCATTGGCTGCGGCTTTAGTCAGCTGACTTATGACGTCATGACACACATTAAGCGCGTCTAATGTTTCCTTTTTTTCACAAAGGCAGACGACTTTTACAGGGTTGCTATTTGTAGGGCTTTCATCTGGCGGGAAACCGTCGCAGACGACCGCAGACGATCGCAATCTTTGTGGGTATTTTTGCTATCCTTCTTCGCAGGGAACTTCCGGTCTAAAAGACCTACTAAAAGGCACCTAGTTGTCACTTCTAACCAAAAATACACAATCTTCTCTCTCTCTTTCTCTCAGATTTCTTAAATCTTGATTGATTTTAAATCTATAAAAGGAATGCTACTGCGGACCGATGTGTTCTTTGAGTAGATAGAGCTAAATAATCTGATCTGCATTACTTTGAAAAGAAAATGAAATTGAAAATTGGTATGTTTTATGATATTTAGATTTTGAGTAAACCCCGGATACGATGTTGCTCAGAATCCTTCACTCATACCATGATTTGGGTCCAGTTTTTAGACAATGTACAATTCGATTACAATGCATCCTGGGAATGATTCTGATGAAATCTGACATAAAAATATTTGGCAATATTCCAATCGAAAATTGTAAGAATATTTTTACCAATATCATAGCTTTCATTACTGATCTATGAAAAGCATTCGTATCACATAAAGTACTAAACCCTCCAAAGATCTGAAAATTCCAACAAAGATATCTTGTGAATAAATCACTTTGGAAAATATCACTTTTGCGACTTTTGACACATTTCTCTTTTACACATCACAAATAAAGGAAACTTCAATTCGCTTCAATATACTTGGTGACACCTATGAATTTCATTACTTATATTTTCAATTAAAATGAATGAGAAACATGAAAAATGTGAAAAAAGAAAATTGAATTTCACTCCTTGACATTTCAGATGTGATGAATAAAGGACAATCGAAATAAGTTCCGTTTGATTAAATTTATTTATGTCCTCATGCGGTTCTTTCTACTTTCACGCGTTTTAGCATCACGTCCCTTGAAGATGGGGAGATTTTTATGAGTCAAATCTTCTGAATTGCACAACTCCAATCCTCCTGGATCAGTAAGTACAATTGGCAGCTGTAAACATTTAGTAAATTGCAATATGGTCAATACTAGGTAAATTCGAGTATAATTGGCATTGCAGTGATTCTAGCAATCTATTTGGTTAGGTTGAACTGTATTTTGAACTTTACTTTCTGAAATTTGGGTTATTTGAGGGATTAATGAAAGTCAATTTCTGAAACGGCATTTCCTGGTGACTTCACCCTTCTAGTAACCCAAATTTAAGAGGTTCCAAATACAGTTCAACATGAGCCAACAGATTCTTTGAATCAATCTAATACCAAATATACCCAGATGTACCTAGTGTGTATCCAACTCAGTCTAATAGAAGTACCACTCTCAGCTAACGTCGGTCAGAAACGGAACATTTTCTACTTTTTGTTCCATTCTTTTCCAACCCATCTTTAAGTTATTTGACCCACATTTGTGGAGGATTTCGTTCAGTTGTTTTTTGCTACAGAGCCTAATCAACTAAGCCGATTCTCATGTGATTTTGCACCGCAGAGGACTGTTTTGCACTACATCTTCTGAGAATTGATGAATAAAAGATTATTCTATTCTATTCTATTCTAATTGCATGAAAACCGGCTTAGTGGACTAAAAACGTCCAGCTAAGTAAAGAAGAGCCACCATAACAACTTTATATATTTGTCCATGAAAACATCATTTCACAACCAACCCAATCAGTATATAGCAATAACCTAATACTCTGAAGTTTAATCTATATAACAGCAGCAGGATATTGATGTATTCAGTCCTAGGAGTCATAATAATGTGATGTGTTTCAGGGAAATGAGTCACAAGTCGCAAAATATGGTTATTCCATAGAGTATGTTTAGCTTTTTTTTTACTAATAATTGTCCAGCCAGAGATACTGCAATTATTTTTTCAAAAGTAAAAAATTTAAAATTTAAAATATAGAAGTAATTATTCGCTATCCTAATGTTTACAATAATTAAAATCGGCTTTGTCACATTTTTTCAGATATAATGACATCTCAAAATCCATTCTGCGACTTGTGACTCATTTTCCTGAAACACCTCAGTTATGGTTCTTGTAAAGGTCATATGCGAAGGGAGGTACACTTTCAAATTTCATTTTAATTAATAATTGAATCTTATGATAAAAAGACTTTCTTAGTAAATGGCATCTTTCTGATATTAATACAAAACTCACTTACACAGAAGACTTTGAATTCATTATTAAAAGTTTACATAGCCTAGTTCATGTTTGCAGATTTTACCTTCCCTCAAAATATTGCTAACTTGATCTGTCAGTGAAAAATGATGTTTTCTTAAGATATATACATAGAAGTAGGGAAGTAATTTGAAAAGATTTGAAATAATTTATATTTACTTTTTACTTTTTTACCTCTTCCTCCCCTTTGCATCCTTTCCCCTCCCCTACCTCCTCTTTCCCTCCTTGTTCCCTACCCTATCCTATCTCCCCTTTCCCTCCTTTCCCCCTCCCCTACCTCCCATTCACCTCCCTTTCCCTCCCCTACCTCCCTTTCCCTCCCCTACCTCCCTTTCCCTCCCCTACCTCCCCTTTCCCTCCCCTACCTCCCCTTTCCCTCCCCTACCTCCCCTTTCCCTCCCTACATCCCCTTTCATTGGTCTTTCTTTTCCTCTTTGCCGTTCTTTCCCCCTGTTCTTCCCCCTCTCTGCCCCCCTCTCTGCCCCCCTCCCTCTCCCATCCTATCACCTCCCCCTCATAAAAACGCTATCATATAACCACCAGAGAAGAGCCTCTCATCCCTCCTCCGCACACATGTATATTTCACTCAGATGCTTCCTAATACATGTTCTGGTGGTCCCAGGGCAGTGATTGGCTGCCTCATATTGCTGTAGTTGCCATGGAAACAATGCCGTAGATAATAACATCAATATTTATCTGATCACTGTTTGTGGATTATTAGGACTCAGACTGGAGGGAATTGTAATGTGTTTGGGACCCGACTCTTGGGTCAGATTTTCAGAAAATGCACAATCTACAGTTCTGCACATCTCCCAAATTCTGCTAAATTGGAGTGAAAAATGATAAATACTGACAATATTTGAGTGTATTCTGTATTGTATTCATTCAAATCATCTGTCTGGTTATGTTGAACTGTACTTTGAACCTGGTTTTTGTCTTAAATTTGGGTTATTTGAGGGGATTGGTGAAGCCGAATTGTACATTTTCTGAAGAATTGACGCTCTTACAGACCATAGTGCAAGATTAACAATTATAAATCAAAGCTCTACTCATTGGCCTAAAACTAAATATTTTTTAGTTTTTCTTTTCCAATCCATCCAAAAGTAATTTGGTCAAAATTTTGGAGGATTTTTTGTTGCTTCTAAAGCGTCCGCATTTGTATTTTGAAAAACAGTCTGAATCCTTTCCAATGATGATTTTCCCTATTATCACTCACCGGCAGCTGATTTCTCTCAAATTCCTGCATTGCCACATCACAACGGCATAATATTGATAAATCCATTCTTATTATCCTCCTCTGAAGACGTTAGAGGAGATTATAGCTGAGGCTATGTTTGATCACCACATTACCTAATTAACATATCACCTGGCAGGTGTGAACCCCATGACTTTCATGATTCTGCCTTTCAAACTCGACGAGTGAGTGAGTGAGATTGGTTGCTTTACGCCCTTTTCAACACATTTAATATGGTTATATCAAGGGTGGGAGAGCTGAGAGGGAGTGAGTGAGTGAGATTGGTTGCTTTACGCCCTTTTCAACACATTTAATATGGTTATATCAAGGGTGGGAGAGCTGAGAGTGAGTGAGTGAGTGAGATTGGTTGCTTTACGCCCTTTTCAACACATTTAATATGGTTATATCAAGGGCGGGAGAGCTGAGAGGGAGTGAGTGAGTGAGTGGTTGCTTTACGCCCTTATCAACACATTTAATATGGTTATATCAAGGGCGGGAGAGCTGAGAGGGAGGCAGTTTATGATCATACCTAGGAAATAACGATAGAGAAGAAGCGAGAGAGAGACAAAGAAAAGGGACAGAAAGGCAATTTACGGTATTACCCAGGACCACTCAAACTCGACAAGTTCACATGTAAAATCTGTTACCTGTGTGCTCCAGTCATATATGGGTCAGATTTTTAGAAAATGTACAATTGGCAGCTGTACACATTTAGTTAATTCTGCGAAATTAGGCTGCAATTTGGCTAATACTAGGTAAATTCGAGTATATTTGGCATTGCATTGATTCTAGCAATCTGTTTGGTTAGGTTGAACTGTATTTTGAACTTTATTTTCGTCTGAAATTAGGGTTATTTGAGAGGATTGGTGAAGGTGAATTGTACATTTTCTGAAAATCTAACCCATATATGGGTGAATTTGGTAACATTTCTTTGATAGTAATAGCTGAGAATGTAGCTTTAAGGCCTTGACATTTTGTTTGTCTCTACGTTACCTTGGGCTCTGTCCATGAACAATGTAAACATATGTTAATGCTGTATATACATTAGTTCTCTACTTTTGATAATAAAGGTCAGATATTCAGAAAATGTACAATTGGCAGCTCTATTCATTCATTAAATTCTGTTAAATTGGGCTGCAATTTGGCCAATACTATAGTAAATTCGAGTATATGTTGCATTGCATTGATTCTAGCAATCTGTTTGGTTAGGTTGAACTGTACTTTGAACTTTATTTTCGTCTAAAATGTTGGTTATTTGAGGAAATTAGTGAAAGTGAATTGTACATTTCTAATTTACTACATGTATACAGCTGCCAATTGTACATTTTCTAATAATCTGACCCATGGTGGTTACAGTATATCAGTGGCTGGTGCAGGTGTGCATTATGTAGTATACGGTATATCAGTGGTTGGTGCAGGTGTGCATTATGTAGTATACAGTATATCAGTGACTGGTGCAGGTGTGCTGTGCATTATGTAGTATACGGTATCAGCAATTGTCCCATTAGGCCCACAATAGAAACATACACTCTGCTATTGCCATCCTAATCACTGCCTTATTCATAATGAAGGTGGGGTGGCCAAGGAGGACGATACTGCTGTAATCTATAACTGGGAGACAGACTCATTAGAGCACAATTCACCTGATAGTAGTGATAGTGCCATTTTGCACGTTTTACTATCAATATTAGTATATGTGGGTCGGATTATCAGAAAATGTACAATTGGCAGCTGTACACATTAAGTGAATTCTGCTAAATCAGGCTGCAATTTGGTGAATACTTGTTAAACTCGAGTATATTCGGCATTGCATTGATTCTAGCAATCTGTTTCGTTATTATCGTCTGTAATTTGGGTTATTTAAGAGGATTGGTGAAAATGAATTGTACATTTTCTAGTGACTTCACCCATATATATGCGCATCCTACCACCATGACTTGACATACTATCTTTATATTTACCACTACAGTTTTACTCGCTTGGGGATGGTAAAGACAGTGGTTTACTTATGGTAATATGCATTCTTCCCTATTATTATATAGTATGGTATGGTATGGTATTGTATTATATATTATATTACATGATTTTTCTCATATTTTTATTATTCCTGTGTAACATGTGTAATGGCCCCCGAAAAACTGTCTTCCTCATCTGGGAATTGAACCACAGATCTCTAGCTTTGTACGCGGGCGTGCTAACCGTTACACCACCAAGGTTGACTGATTCTCAAAGGCCATCACTGTAACCAGATTCCACACTCTAGGCTACTACACATGTGAATTCTCTTTAAATACAATCTGAGTTCCTTTAAATCCTCACCAATCCTCTCCAATAACGCAAATTTGAGAGAACAATAATGTTCACAATACACTTCAACATAACCATATATAGCTCACCGCTTGGGCTATTACATAATACCTGTATAAACATGGAAGTGGTATTCGTATAATAGTGAGGGGGGTCACTAACTAAGTCCATATTACATATCAATATATGGGTCAGATCATCAGAAAATGTACAATTGGAAGCTCTACACATTCAGAAAATTTGGTTAATTTAGAAAAACGATGAAAACCGGGTATGTCTGAGTATATTTGGTGTCGCATTGATTTATAGTATATGTTTTGTTAGGTTAAACTGCATTTTGAAGCTCATTTCTGTCTTAAATGTCGATTATTGTGCCATTCTCCCCATCCTCCCCATCCCCCCATTCCCCCATTCTCCCCATCCCCCCATTCCCCCATTCTCCCTCCATTCCCCCGTCCGCCCCCCCCATCCTCCCCCCCTCCCCCTCCCCCACACCTCCCCAGCATTCTTGGTGTGCTTAAACAAGTCACCAGACACAACGCCCATCTTGTTTTTCTCTAACGACCTCCCAGGAGACTCGTTAACTATATACGCTCCTTTGATGATTATGAATCTCTGGAGTTTACCTCAGGCGAAATGTCGTCTGCTACTATTTTTTTACTCCCCAGACGTCGCTCTTATAGCCTGCTAGCTGCCTGCCCCAGGGCCCTATATATCCGACCTTATTACTGCCCTCTTTGATGTAATTGGAGAGTTGCATAAGCGCCATTTTGAATCTTGGTTCACAAGGAATTATGGGACTAATGGTACAGGATATAATCTATGAAAAACTCATCACCTTTAGCATGTAATATTTATCAGTGCTCTAATGCCAATATCCATGTATCATACATGTTTCATGGCACAGGTCCCAATCTTTCCCATCATGCATTTGGCTTTAATTTTGGCTTTGATGTCATCAGAATCTATCCCAGCATGCACTATAAAAGGCATGCGCAGTGAGACATGCAAGTACCCTATACTCAATATATTGGGTAAAGTCACCAGAAAATGTACAATTCAGCTTGACCAATTCTCTCAAATAACCCGAATTTCAGATGAAAATAAAGTTCAAAATACAGTTCAAACTAACCAACAAGTCATTTTGGCATTTGTATACATTTAGTAAATTCTGTTTAATTAGGCTGCGATTTGGTCAATACTAGGTAAATTCGAGTATATTCGGCATTGCAGTGATTCTAGTTATCTGTTTGGTTAGGTTGAACCGTATTTTGAACTTTATTTCCGTCTGAAATCTGGGTTATTTGAGAGAATTGGTGAAAGTGAATTGTACATTTTCTGGCGACTTCACCCTGCCAGACACCACTACTTAAAAGCGCTTTACATCACTCAAATAAATACATTCCACATATTACAAGCAAATGAACATTTAACTGAATAATAAAAACGCAATAAGAAATGGACGATTTAATGCCTTGAAACGACTAAGACCGTACGGTAAGGTATGGTTTTTAATACCAGACTTTGTCTTATTTTCACAAAGATTGCTGCGGTTGAAAGAGTAATCAGACTGCACAAACACCTGAGACTTTGTAACTAAAACTAAAAATTGGATGTGTCACAGGAAAATGAGTCACAAGTCGCAAAAGATATTGAGATGTCATCTTCTGGGTCAGATTTTCAGAAAAATATAATTTTTGCGACTTATGACTTTTCTGAAAAACATCACATTTTTGTCCTGAATTGAGTTAATTAAGATGATTTGTGAAGGGGATCTCACAACACATAATACGATACAGACCGCATGCTTCCTGAAATTCAAACTAATGTCAGTGCAATGAAAAAGGAAAGCGTAGGCACTCCACACTTTACCACCTCTCAGGACCACAACCATACATCGGTCAGATTGTCAGAAAATGTACAATTCACCTTCACCAATCCTCTCAAATAACCCACATTTAAGACGAAAATAAAGTTTAAAATACAGTTCAACCTAACCAAACAGATTGCTAGAATCACTGCAATGCCAAATATACTCAAATTTACCAAGTAGGCTACTGACCAAATTGCAGCTTAATTTAGCAGGATGTACAAAATGTGTACTGCTGCCAATTGTACATTTTCTGAGAATCTGAATTTTTTTTCAAAAATAAAAATATAAAATTTGAAATATAGTAATATTTTTCTGATGTTTAGCATCATAGGAATTTGCTTTATTTCATATTTTCAATAGATATGATCTCCCCGAAATTCAAAATAATATAAGTACAATTAAAAAAGAAACCATAGGCAAACCACACTATATAGCCCCCCTGAGGACCACAGCAATACATACTCCTCTCACCATTCTTCTCTACCCGTCCTACCATCCTGCCTACGCCTAATTCCCCCATCAATAACTCTCGCTAAATCTAATTACAATCCATTTCTCCTACTTCCACTGCTATAACCACATTTCTAAAATCCCTTTCCCAAGCTCCGCCATACAATGATGGGCTTGCGCAGTTTTTCCCACCTCAGACAATGAGACATTTCTATTGGTTATCTTAAGAATAAATTACTCGGCTTGTCCAAGGCGCTTGGGCGATAATAGAGTGAGATTGAACTCAGTTCCAAACCTGATGGGCTTCCTTTAATACAAGAACTCAACTCAGATTGTGAATCATAAGTTAAGTTTATAGACCTGATCGTTACAATTTGACAGTCAGTTCTGGGAATTTATTATGATGAATCTTTAATTAGGATATGTGATGTGTTTCAGGAAAATGATAACTGATATTTTTTTCAAATGGTTTATTTACAAGATCTCTTTGGAGGAATGTTCTCATCTTTGTGTAACTACCGTTTATAGTCGTACGAACACATTCACCAAATATCAAGAATCCATATCAAATATATCCATACAATGATGTAATGTAATGATAATAAACGGTAGGATATTTAATATGCATTTCTATATTTTAAGTGTTATATTTTTATTATTGAAAACAAAGTTTGCAGTATTTTGGGGTGAGCAATTACTAGTGAAGTAGCTAAATATATGCATTACAACAACCCTAGAAATACATAAATATGTTCATTACACTGTCCTGAAATTCGATACATGTAATCAGGCTACAAGAGGCTTTAAGCATCCTAACAATTAAAACATTCCCACAAATATATCCTGTGAATAAATCACTTTGAAAAATAACAATTTGGCGACCTAAGACTCATTTTCCGGAAACACATCAGAAATTGTCTTGAATTCAGAGTTCATTGGCTGTGTGGTGGTGGAGAGATCTATAGGCGAGCAATGCCACAAGATGCGATCTCTATTATTGGGCGACAAGACGCCCTCTAGTGGTGAGGAGACGTGTAGGTAATAGGTTATATATTCTCCCTAAGTGATGGCCAACTTATCATTACTGGCCAGACACTGTGCACATTGGCTTTATCATGGGTGCTGATGTGAGAAAAATGTACAATTCGCCTTAACCAATTCTCTCAAAATGGCCCTACTAATATATAATATTATAAATAAAAATACTTATAAGTAGTTTTAGTTATAATTTAAAGCTGCGCTCTCAGTTAATGTCGGTAAAAAACAAAATGATTTCTACATTTTCTTCCATTCTTTTCAAACCTACCTGGAGGTTATTTGACCAAAACTTTGGGGGATTTTGAGTTGGATTTGCTATTCACATGGCTTCTAAAACTTCTTATTTGTATTTGGAGGACCCGCCTGAATCCTGTCCTGTGCTGACTTCACTTATTATCGCTCATCGACAACTGTTTTTGCTTGACTCTTTCTACTTCAAGCTTTTGTAAAAGCATATGGGTGAGATTTTCAGAAAATGTACAACTGGCCTTCACCAATCCTCTCGAATAAACCACATTTAAAACAAAAATGAGCTTTAAAATGCAGTTTACCATAACAAAACTGATACTTTAAAGCAATGTGATCCTAAATATATACTCAGATATACCCGGCATTCATCATTTTTCAGCTTAATTTAGCTGAATTTTCTAAACGTGTAGAGCTGCCAATTGTACATTTTAGACAATCTGACCCAATATACAGCAGCGCAACATTGATGAATTCAGTCATAATATGAGTAAATTTGATCAGATTTTGTTAGTCATGATAGCTGAGAATGCAGGACAAAAATGAAATTACTAGAGAAACATTTTTCTTTTTCAAAACGCATGGCTCTCGTTTACAGCTGGACATATTTTACCTGTTTTGTCCCAATACTGCTTGCATAGATGAAAATATTCAGTAATTTTGAAACTGGATCTGAAGATCAGACTGTAATTGTTAAGATCGTTTAATAAAAGGAGATAGGGCTCCATGGTAATTGAAAAGTCATTTGTCCAACACCTTCAAATTTTGTCTGGTTGTTTGCATAAATGAGTAATTTTGAAAACTGGATCTGAAGATTATTTTTATACTGTAATTGTTAAGAACGTTTAATAAAAGGAATTGTTGGGGCTCCATTGTAATTTTTAAAAAGATGAGGTTCAAAATACAGTTCAACATGTTTTGTTTGTTTGTTTAAATATTTTAATGGTCCTGGGTAAGACCGTGAAGTACCTTTCTGTCTCTTTTTCTCTGTCTCTCTCTCTCCCTTCTTCTCTATCTCTATTTCCTGGGTATGATAATAAACTGCCTCCCTCTCAGCTCTCCCGCCCTTGATATTACCTTCAATGGGTTGATAAGGGCGTAAAGCAACTAATCTCACTCACTCCCTCACTTAAATATTTTATTCTACCACAGCATTATGCCCAGAAGGGAACCATTCTCAGAACATAACCGAACAGATTTTAAATAAATGGTTGGAAAGGAAGCTTAGAAAAAACAAAAAATAAATTCCAATGGTACATGTCATAAGTATGTAATCTGCTTTCACACCTACCCTAAACATGATGAAGCTTTGTGTAATATATTGTACATTTCCATAAGGACTCGTGTCATATCCCATTAGCTGGGAAGTATTAGAATGTACATCACCACTGTCAGGACTTTAATAGGCTTGGAATCAGTGTTCGCCCATCTTGCAAACATGGCTTGAAGTTGTCGGAAAATGTACAATTGGCAGCTCCACATATCTATAGTAAATCCAAATCTCACCTAATAAACCAGGCCAAATATTACAAAAATAGAAATAGAAACATAAAGATTTCTAGTGCCTCTCTTTTTCTGGCTATTGCCCTATATTTACCCCATCACAGGCCTGATGAGATTGAATACAAGTGGTATCTTATCTTAAACATTATTTTGAAACTCATTTATGTCTAGAATGGGTTATTAGAGAGAAGTGGTGAAGTCTAATAGGAGATTTGCATAGCCGCAATTTTGAATCTTGTTTCGCATGGAATCATGGGACTAATGGTAGTACTGTATAAAATCTATAGAAAACATGCCATGTTCAGCATGGGATATTTATCAATGCTCTAATATCAATATCCATTTTTCCCTTCATGCAATTGGTTTTCATAGATCATTCATACAACTTTCAACTTCGATATTGATGAAACAATTTTTGAAATTTTTGATGAAAATGCTGCCAAATATTTGTATGTCCGATTTCATCAGAATTCATCCAATTAGTATGCAGTGCAGTAGACATTCTCAGTGAGACATGCAAATCCCTATTATACATTTTCTGACTACATGAACCACATATGGGTGAAGTCACCAGAAAATTCACAAATCACTTTCACCAATCCTGTCAAATAACCCAAATTTCAGACGAAAATGAAGTTCAAATACAGTTCAACCTAACCAAACACATTGCTAGAATCAATGCAAGGCCAAATATACTAGAATTCACCTAGTATTGACCAAATTGCAGCTTAGATGAAAAACTAAAGTATATAGGTGTGTTGAAATTCCTTTCGGGCGATGCAGAAGCATTTTACGAACAATTTAAAGCCTGACTCTGATTTTGCAACTTGCAGAAAAGGTTTTTTCTAAAGTAATTTCAGGACTTGGACTATGACGAACGTCTGAAAGATTATACAATGAGAAGGCAAGAGGATATTGAAGATGTAAGAGCATACGAAAAAGACAAAAAGACATTGTTGCTCAGAAACAAACACCTGTGCACAGCTGCCAATTGTACATTTCCTGAAAATCTGACCCATATATATGTGATCTGTTTCAGGGAAATGAGTCATAAGTCGCAAAATGTATGTTTTTCAAAGTGTTTTTTTTACAGCATCTCATTATTGAAATGTTCTGATCTTTAGAGGGTTTAGCACATAGTAGTCATATGAACCCATGTCATAAATTTCGGAACATTGCAATAAATATATCCTTGCGTTTTAAAGGCCTTTGTATGGAGTGTATTTAGTTACTTTACTGGTAATTACCCATCTAGAAACATTGCAAACTTTTTTTTTCAAAAACAAAATATAAAACTTAAAATATAGAAATACATATTAGGTGTCCTAGTGTTTACTATCATTGGAATCACCTTGATCTCCTCTTTTCAAATATGATTATATCTCAAAATCCATATTTTGTGACTCATGACTCATTTTCCTAAAACGGATCACATATGAGCATTGTCAAGACTTTAATAGGCTTGTATTTGTGTTTAGTTCATGTCTGTACTCTACTGGGAACCCTAAAGAGATTAGTATTGCACAAAAGCACAAGGCAGAAAGCTAATTATCTATTCCAGTCCTTTGATGGGAAGAAATACTTTGTCCCTTAAAGCTGAAACATGAAGTATTAGCTAAATCTGTGATTAATTGCTCGCTAAGATTAAATGTGTTCTTCAGGATAATGGTCAGAGCAACAGAAAATGTACAATTCGTAGTCAGAATACAGTTCAACAAAACCAAGTTTTTTTCTGAATATCAAATGTGACGTGTTACAGAGAAATGAGTCGCTATAAATGGATGTTGAGATATCATTATATTTGAAAAGATGAGATCAAGCCGATTCTAATGATGGTAAACATTAGGACAGCTAATAAGTAGTTCTAACCTTTAAGTTTTATATTTCTTTTTTTGAAAAATAAGTTTGCAATGTCTCTGGGGGGACATTAACTAGTAAAGTAGCTAAATATATACTCTATAAGATGACCGTCAAAATGCATGAATATATTTAATAGACTGTCCTGGAATTTTGTACACGTATTGTTATATAGGCATATAGCCTCCCCACACCTCCCATTGAGGTGTAGGTTTACCCACGCTCATTAATATGTATGTATACTACCAGGAGCGCCCAACTCTCAGTACCATTAAACACTCATACAAACACTACCATCGTGTGAGGGTCATACTTACCTTTTCTCTATATTATCATTACAATAGCTCTTTAGGTCTACATAACATATTGGTGGAGAAACCCTATAAGATCCTATTTATGGAAAATAGATCGCATTTAAATAGACAATCAAAAACAGCACGAGGATTCAGCAAATATTCGGAATTATTCACGAAAAACCCGCCTAACCTTCAACATCTTAGCTCACACTCCCCACGACCGGGGTTATACAAGCCTCAGGCTCTCACCAAAAACAGCAAAGCCTCTATTCCAAGGAAAATGGTATTAACGGCGGATGAAGAAAAGCAACTAAGGGATGCTAAGGAGAAAGCAGAGCAGGATCTGCTCGCAGAGAAGCAACGACATGACCAGGTAATAGAGCAGTTGAAACAGGAGAAGCTCAAGGAAGAGTTAAAGCAGAAACAATCGGAGGAAGAGAAGCTCACGATGGAGGATGTGGATACCGCCTATTATAGAGGCCTGGCAGACGCCATGAAGAATTTATCCATCGAGCACCAGACGGCTATGCAAGGCCAGCAAGAGATGTTCAAAACAACGATGAGCGATTTGGTAAGGGAACTAGCGAGAAGCCTGGGTCATAAGGACAATGAGAAGCAAGTACAGCCGGCAATCCTGAAAATGTTTGCCTCGCCCCCAGAGGTATTCTCGCAACCGACGGCGATGGTATCTGCCGGCAATTTCTTGGACAATTACAATGCATATACGAGCCACGTGCAATTGCCAACGGCCATGAAGATAGAGGGATTGCGAAAGTTTCTGGCTGGCGATGCAGAAGCATATTTCCTACAATACAGAGCAGCGAGCCCAGAGAAAACATTTGAGGACTTTTCTCCTGCGTTTATGGAAAAGTTTAAACACTTACCGTTTGAGGAGAGAATCAATGATTACGTGAATAGGGCTCAGGGGGAGGACGAATCCGTACAGGATTACAATAGAGATAAGCTGCTGTTACTGTCCAAACACGGAGAACTGACCGAATCGTTGAGAACAGACCTATATTGCAGGGGGCTAAAGGAATATCTCAGAAAGATGGTTCTGGCTGAGGCCCCAAATACAGCCATAATTGCTTCGAGACTGGCAATTAGGTACGAGGTGGCTTATGAGGCATTTCAAACAAAGGCTGGAGAGACGAGGAAGGAAGTATTCTATGTAGCTGACAGCAGAGGAAGATCAGGATACGACAGAAGGGACCAAAAGAAAAATGGTCACTATAGTAAGGAGAGGAAATCTGGTGATAAATATCAGAACTACAGTAAGGATGGCAGGTCAAAGTCTAGAGACAGCTACCAAAGACCACACAGCAAATCCAGTGAAAGAAGGAACTCCAGCAAGCCCAGAAGTAACAGCAGGGAACCATGGAGACAGCAGGAAGAGAGGCCAAGATCAAGCAGTCGCAACAGGTCTAACAGCAAGGAAAACTGGAGGAACAACAGGTCTAATAGCAAGGAGAACTGGAGGAGCAATTCCAAAGACAGAAGTCATTCGAATGGAAGGTCATCAGGATACAGACCTCCTACACCTCACCCCAGAAGTGAGGAAAACTAGATACCCATGGCGAAAACAAGGGCTATCGCCATGAGGATTGTGAAAAAGACCCTATGGTGTGCATTAATGAACTATTCGGACGGACCCAGGAGGAGGATGCAGTTTTGACATTGACGCCAGGTAAGGGAGATCCCATTTCTATTGGTTTGAATAAGGGTTGTATTGTGTTGGAACTGAGTCATTACAAAATACCAACTTTAGTTGACACAGGAGCAACTCTGAGTTGCATTTCTGGGAAATTTTACAAAGCTTTGTTGAGGAGAGATGTTATACTTTTCTCAAGAAACTGTCATATCAAGGTTTATATTGCAGACGGTGGAGCACAAAGCGCCAGAAAACAGATCAAAATTAAATTCAGAATCAAGGAAAGATGGTTTTCCCATTGGTTCACTGTAGTCCCTAAGCTGGACAGGTCGATGATAATCGGATCCGAATTCTTAAGAAGCAATTCTGCTAAATTAAAATATAATGCACAGAGACAACAGATTTACACAATAAGAGCTAGACGACGATATGTCATACCTCCTAGATCAGAATTGGAGGCTACAAACTATGTGGTTTCATTTGAGGATATATCAGATACGATCGGTATAACAGAAAATATGAAGCGAAAGACGAGAGTTCCTTATATGGTGAAACGGGTGCTTGCTAAGCCCCAGGGACCTAATGGTTTAATACGTACATGTGTATATAATACTAGCAGGGGATACAGAGTTATTCCTAAAGGTTCTATCATTGGTTTGTATTGTATTAAGACTGAAAATGACTTTGTATCCCTAAATAACATCGAGTCGGTGAAGGAGAACATGGCTATCGAGGTTGAACAAAAACAATCCGATAAGGGTAAGGGACTCGAGCCAGCAAAATTTGACATAGGTGAACAGCTGTTACCGAGTCAAAAGGAGCAGATGGTTAACTTGCTAAACAAATACGAGAATGTATTCGTCGGCAGTGATAAAGTGTTGGGTTTAACGACCAAATACGAACATCCCATAGAGTTGAAGGCGGAGTATGTACCAAAACAATTTCGGAGCTATAGGATTAATCCTAATATTAGAAGAGAAATGAAGCAGATTTTAGACGAACAAGTTGAGCAAAATATTATAGAAAAGACAGACGAAAATTTGGAATTCACTAGCCCAGCTTTCTTAGTAGAAAAGGGCAGTTCTAAAGAGGGTAACAGGGCTTATAGGCTCGTTACAGATTTCAGGCATTTGAATTCTCAGGTAAAAAGTCAATCGAAATCATTTCCTTGTGCAGAAGAATCCTTGCAAAACGTTGGGGAATTGCAGGGAAAGTTCTTCAGCAAGCTGGATTGTTTTGGGGGTTTTAACCAGGTCCCAGTTTGTAAAGAACATAGGAAATTGAGTGCTTTTAGCACCCCCTTTGGGAACTACATTTATAAGGTTATGCCTATGGGGTTAAAAACATCTCCAAAAGCCTTCCATGGAGTCGTGGAATCACTGTTGAAAGATCTACCGTCAACAATATGCTACATCGACGATGTATTGCTGGCAAACTCCAAGTGGGATGACCATTTGAGAGATCTTGAGAAAATATTTAAAATTTTTCTGGAGGCGAATATATTGTTCAAAAAGCAAAAATGTTCTTTTGGATTACCCAGGGTACCTTTCCTAGGGTTTATGGTAGATGGAAGAGGTATAGCTCCGGATCCGGAAAAGGTGAAACCAATTGCAACCTATCCAGCACCAAAGAATGTGAAAGATCTTAGGGCTTTCAATGGTCTGGCCAACTATTATAGATCATTTATTTCAGACTTCAGCAAGGTAATGCAGCCTCTGTATCATTTGACCAAGGCAAAAGTCAAATATATTTGGTCGGAGGAGTGTCAGAGAGCTTTTGAAAAAATCAGACGTTCTATTTGTACTGAAGCTGTACTGAAATACCCAGACTATAGCATCCCTTTCATTATAACAAGTGATGCGAGCTCAATAGCCCTAGGGGCATCGCTCTGGCAGCCTGATAGAGAAGGGTTTTTGAGACCAATTGCATTCGCAGGTAGAGGGTTAAATGCAGCCGAGATTTCATATTCAACAACGGATCGGGAGCTGATAGGTACGAAATTTGCCTTGGAAAAATTTAAACACTATGTGGCTGGCTCAAAATTCAAAATTCTGACGGATCATGCAGCTTTACTGGCCCTAAATGCAAAGCCGTTTTAACCAGGTTGAGTCGGGAGACCGACCGGCCGCCCGGCGACAGAGCATACACGGCACGCGGCCGCGCAAGGCCGGGGAAGCCTCCTCGGGGGCAAATTGCCGAAAGTTAACAGTAGCATTGTAGTCATGATATATTCTCCGGGCCCGCGGCATTGAAATACACCACCTGTTGCCACTACTCCATAGAGAATACACTGCGCGACTCGCACAGGTGCTCTCTCCGACGTCCGCGCTTTTGAGTTAGGCAGGGCTCGGCCCGCTCGTGTTGCTGTCAAGCTAGACGAGGCGTATAGCCAACTACATTATGTATTATCAGTGCCTGTATTCGGCCGCATGCAAAGATCTTCCAGATCGTTAATATTTTACTTGCCTATCCTGATCTGTAAATGAAAAACAGAACTGGTCTGATATTTTTTGGGAAGCATTTTTATTTATGTTTGACTCAGTTCCATATCGCAATTCTCACCCAGAGACCAATGGGACCTTCCTACCGATTGATTGAATGTATCTGGTTAAAAACATGCCATTAGTTTCTTGTTTTCACACGATTTAATGTGCGATTTAAATGTAATTGAATTGCAGTGAGGCATCGACGGACCAACCAGGTGCTACCCTGATGGCCCTTGGGGAAAGCCATGCTTGAGGATAGCATCGTGGACACTGCAGCTTCCGCAGACATGCGTCTTCCTACACGACCATATTCGTACATACTACACGGCGGGGACATTAATCAGACATTGATATGTTGTCATATTGCTTGAACTTGTTTTAAAAAAAAAACATTGGAGTGAAGGCCTCCCAGGCCACTGATTACTGCTTGTCGTAGGGGTCCGCAGTTTGTTCGTATTTAAATCATATTTTAACCTATGCGTAGTCAAAGAGTGAAGGCCTCACAGGCCGGTTTCCATGTTGGATTTTATAACCTTTAACAGGAGACATGGATAAGGGGAAGATTTGTAATTCCCACATCTTTATTAATATAGGTAGCCAGCTTTATTTTGTATTTAGGCTGATTCCTTGTCGTATAACTTAAAGAGACGGCAGCATTTACCCATGTTAACCCAGTAGTTTGACTAAAATGTGTTGGGACGAGTGGCACCACCTGGTGGGCATTATCGACACTTCCGCGCCTCGAGGAAGGTACAGATTATTTTACAAAAGCGTTGGACGGTGACAGGAAGACGATTGGAATATTATTAATGTTAATCTCGTGATGGTTCATATAAGATGTTTAAGATTCTTCATCGCTTGAGGTCAGATTTGTATATTATAAATATGATGTCTATTTAACTGATGAACTCAAAATGTTCCATTTATTAATAGAAAATCGAAAAATACTTGTGATGTATTGTGTTCATATTGATATTCAATCTTAAAATTCACCTTTATCCGTATTTTGCGATTGTTTCAGGGGGGAGGAGATTATGTTATATAGGCATATAGCCTCCCCACACCTCCCATTGAGGTGTAGGTTTACCCACGCTCATTAATATGTATGTATACTACCAGGAGCGCCCAACTCTCAGTACCATTAAACACTCATACAAACACTACCATCGTGTGAGGGTCATACTTACCTTTTCTCTATATTATCATTACAATAGCTCTTTAGGTCTACATAACAGTATTGATACTACAGAAAGCGTTAAGCAAACCAAAATATTTTCGACTTGTGACTCATTTTCCTAAAACGCAACAAATATACTCAGATACATCTATAAGTTATAAATATCCAGTCGCATTGATCAGCTGCCACCAAACTTGATACTGTCCTTATACGCGGGAATCACCCTGGCAACAATCAAACATAGCAGACATATACATACGATGGCTAAGGTCAGACCTGTACTTGAATAGAGTTGAATATATTTAACTTTACATCTATAAACACTAAAATACTTTCATAGTATTTTCGACGGACTGGATTGTAAAACATATTTTGATACATTTATAAATCTGATGGCTTTGTGAAAATTAATATATCATATACTTTTTGTATCAACGAATCTAATATTTAGTTTTTTCATATTGGTATTTAAGTATTAATTTATCGGTAAAAGTATTGTAATTCAGGCTGCTCTGAGAATATTTGTACCTGTGTATAGAAATGTTCATTGTCCTGAATAAAATATTTCTAAATCAAAAATCAAACGGTTTGCGTTGATTGAAAAAATATGTATATTTCTGTTGAAGTGTACTTGAGTATCATTTCACTATTCATCAGTTATTTGAGAGGATTTAGATTTTAGATTTAGATTTTTTTACATTACATCGATGATGCAATTCTCAGAAATCCTGATTTACTGTATACAAAAATTAATCTACTACAACTAGGGAAGGTAATAAGTACATATAGATAAACAACAAAAGCAAGATGGACACAAGTGACTTATGTCATTACATTATAAAGAAAGAAATAAGAGAGAGCGTTAAGCAATAATAATACCAACGGGCTATCAAGCCACATAAGGGGGATTGTACCATTCCATTTCAGATTGGTGTAGGCGAATTGTATATTTTCTGACTTCTTTTGTAAGATCATTTCATACCCTGAAGAAGGCAACCAAAATGCCGAAACTAGTAGGGAAATAAACTCGAAAAAATATAAACTGACGCACCAGTTTTCATTTGTAGGAACTTCTTCTCTATCTAATATTGTCTGGCTACCCGTCCCATAAATGGGTGAAAATCGCCCGAAAATGTATAATTCACCTTCACCAATTCTCTCAAATGGCCCAAATTTCATACGAAAATAAAGTTCAAAATACAGTTCAACCAAACCAAACAGATTGCTAGAACCAATGCAATGCCAAATATACTCGAATTTACCTAGTATTGACCAAATTGCAGCCTAATTTAGCAGAATTTACTCAATGTGTACAGCTGCCAATTGTACATTTTCTGAAAATCTGACCCAAATATGTGATGAAAATGAGTCATAAGTCGCAAATAATAGATTTTGAGATATCCCCATATTTGAAAAGATGGGATCAAGCCGATTCCAATGATAGTAAACAGTCTGACAATCTTATTTCTAGATTTTAAGTTTGATATCTTCGTTTTTAAAAAAAAGTTTCCAATATTTCTGGGGGTCAATAAACAGTAAAGTAACTAAATATAGTCCATATGAGGACCTTTAATATGAAAGGATATATTACATAGATGATTGTACTGAAATTTGATACATCGATTGATGTAACTATAAGTGATAAACCCCCTAAAAATCAGAACATTCCAATAATGTGATCTTGTGAAAAAAATACTTTGAAAAATATCAATTTTGCGACTTATGACTCATTTTCCTGAAACACATCACATATGATACCTCTGTAAGCCGATGAGACATCTAGATCATAGAAAGGTCACCAAGCTCCATATAAGAACACTCCTCAATGTCCAGACCCATAGATTCCTCGTCCTCCTTCCCAACCTCTGTTTTCCCCCTAAGTTCAGAAGTAATAGCTTGTCTGGACTGCTATATCGAGTAACCTGGTGCGCAGTGTCTGTAAGGCGTACTGTTATATACTGCACAATGTCCTGTATGTTGTTAGCTGTGAGAATGAGTTTGTCGTTGTTAGCACAGGGTTTTATGAGTGTTTTGTGCTCAGGAACGAACTGGGAACCTATATCTCATGGTTTTGTGGGACCGGCCAGTCAATGCAGACAATAGCATTGGTTTCTTAGTACCTTTTCCTGCTTATTTACTTAGAGCAGCTGTAAGGCTTGTGTTAAAGAAGTGTATTGTTCTGTGGTTGAAGCAGAGATAGATGGAGAGAGGAGAGAGAGAAGGTATACGAGAGAGAGAGAGTCAGAGGGGAGGACGAGAGGGGGAGGGATAGAGAGAGGAAGAGAGGGAAGACAGAACGATAGAGAGGGGAAGGGAGTGGGAGATAGAGAGAGGGGGAGAGGGGAGAGAGAACTCGGGATTTGCAGAGAGAAAAGGGAGAGAGAAGAAGAGAGAGAAGAAGAGAGGGAAGGAGAGAGAAGGAGAGAGAGGTGAGAGAAGGAGAGATAGAAGAAGAGAGGGAAGGAGAGAGAGAAGAAGAGAGGGAAGGAGAGAGAAGGAGAGAGAGGTGAGAGAAGGAGAGACAGAAGAAGATAGGGAAGGAGAGAGAGAAGAAGAGAGGGAAGGAGAGAGAAGGAGAGAGGAGAGAAGGAGAGAGAGAAGAAAAGAGGGAAGGAGAGAGAAGGAGAGAGAAGGAGAGAGAAGGAGTGAGAAGGAGAGAGAAGGAGAGAGAAGGAGAGAGAGGTGAGAAAAGGAGAAAGAGAAAAAGGGACAGAAGGAGACAGAGAAGGAGACAGAGAAGGAGAGAGAGGTGAGAGAGTTGGGCTGCTCAAATGTGATACATGTTCTGGTGACCTGACCCACATATATCTTTGGGAAATTTATGACACCGCGTAAGTCATCCAACTACAATAATAATGGTATAACTATGTGCTATTTTCGAACCCACTAAAGACTTTACGATAGTCATAACTATGACTTAGTGTGGTGTAAAGTCCTCTGACTCACCCACCGACGTATCTGGGTCAGCTCTTCAGAAAATGTATAAGTCACCTTCACCAATCCTCCCAAATAACTCATAGAAATACATGTACCAACTTTGGAGTCTATGTATTCAATATATCCATGCATATCAGAGGTTATCCTAAAGTGTATATTTAACTAAATTTACTTAATTTACTATAGTAAGTGCTCATTTCATGCATACACAAATATAGAAGAACTTATTGTATTCCCTAAAGTTCACCATCATTGGAATTGACTTGATCTCCTCTTTTTTTTCAAATATAATAATATCTCAAGATCCAATCTTTGCGATTTGTGACTCATTTTCCTACAACACATCACACATATGTATAGAGATACACGTTGTCATCCAATTCCCAGGGCAGCTATTTCAACTACAGCAGAAATTAACAACTACACCTAGTGAAAGAGCATCGCTGACACCTCGCCTGACTCCCAGATTGCAAGTGACATCAGAGAACACTTCTTATCTCTCTCATTGTGAGTGTTGTCCCTAAACATTGCTTAGTGAGCCATGTAGGACATAACAGTTCTTATCTCTCTCATTGTGAGTGTTGTCCCATAGTCTAAACATTGCTTAGTGAGCCATGTAGGACATAACAGTTCTTATCTCTCTCATTGTAAGTGTTGTCTCCAGCCTAAACATTGCTTAGTGAGCCATGTAGGATATAACAGTTCTTATCTCTCTCATTGTGTGTGTTGTTACTAGTCTAAACATTGCTTAGTGAGCCATGTAGGACATAACAGTTCTTATCTCTCTCATTGTGAGTGTTGTCTCCAGCCTAAACATTGCTTAGTGAGCCATGTAGCACATAACAGTTCTTATCTCTCTCATTGTGAGTGTTGTCTCCAGCCTAAACATTGCTTAGTGAGCCATGTAGGATATAACAGTTCTTATCTCTCTCATTGTGTGTGTTGTTACTAGTCTAAACATTGCTTAGTGAGCCATGTAGGACATAACAGTTCTTATCTCTCTCATTGTGAGTGTTGTCTCCAGCCTAAACATTGCTTAGTGAGCCATGTAGCACATAACAGTTCTTATCTCTCTCATTGTGAGTGTTGTCCCATAGTCTAAACATTGCTTAGTCAGCCATGTAGGACATAACAGTTCTTATCTCTCTCATTGTGAGTGTTGTCCTATAGTCTAAACATTGCTTAGTGAGCCATGTAGGACATAACAGTTCTTATCTCTCTCATTGTGAGTGTTGTCCTATAGTCTAAACATTGCTTAGTGAGCCATGTAGGACATAACAGTGCTTATCTCTCTCATTGTAAGTGTTGTCCCTAAACATTGCTTAGTGAGCCATGTAGGACATAACAGTTCTTATCTCTCTCATTGTGAGTGTTGTCCCCAGCCTAAACATTGGTTAGTGAGCCATGTAAAACATAACAGTTATTGTTGTTGCACTTTCTGTTATTTGTACATTGAAATATGTTAAAGCACATGTCCCTGGGTATACAGGCAGCATCAACGCATACATGCAATTGGATTTCAGTGAATGTTCTGGATAGCCTTAAGTTCAGCCAAAATGAACTAATATATTAAATATGAAATCTGAGGAAAGATATTTAATTTGACCAAAACTTTAGCTAAGCTGAGTTCTTGTTAATTAGTGTATGAGAGTAGGTTTGGTTCTATATTTACTCCATGATGCTAACTGTTCATTTTTGTTGCATTTATTTTCAATGATAGTAAACTTTATTTTCTTCTGAAATTTGGGGGGATTGGTGAAAGTGAATTGTACATTTTCTGGTGATTTTACCCTAATACAAGGAATTGGATATCCTGGATATGGAAAAGAGATTAAAAATGTATTTGTTGTGATGAGTTTATGAAATTACCGATATCATATATTAGTAATATATGTGATGTTTTACAACGAAGATTAGTTATAAGTCACAAAATTTTCGAGATCGCTTTGTCAGAATGTTCTCATTTTTGGACGATTTAGGGTCAGACTTTCAGAAAATGTACAATTGGCAGCTATACACATTTATTAAATTCTGCTAAATCAGGCTGAAATTTGGTCAATATTAGGGAAATTCGAGTATATTTGGCATTGCATTGATTCTAGCAATCTGTTTGGTTTGGTTGAACTGCATTCGTCTGAAATTTGGGTTATTTGAGGGGATTGATGAAAGTGAATTGTACATTTTCTGAAAAGGTTGGTTGGTAGAGCCTGACGACGCCCCCTCCCCCATGCCCATATACTACTCACTGTTTTAAAGGCCTTAGGGGTCAGATTTTCAGAAAATGTACAATCGTCCGCCCTGCAAATTTGGTAACTTCTTGCAAATTAGAGTGGAACATTTCAAATGCTATGCATCCCCAAGTACCTTTTGCTCTGTGTTGATTAAAAGTATCTCTTTTTTAGATTTAAACTGCATTTTGAACGTAATTTTTCTTTTAGATTGTATCATCTGAGACGATTGGGGAAGATAAACTGTACATTTTCAGAAAGTATGACCCTAGTGTATCTTTCTCCAGTACAATCTTAAATATAATATTTCAATTTGATAATCGGTTTGTATTGGGACATATTCATCTGGATATTTTAGGCAGACAATAGTGATAAATAACTGAGAGCACTATTTTAGAATATATGGTCATATAAATTTTATTTCCTAAGAAAAAGGTCTACAGTTTCTGCTATAAGCAGTTCTTATGTACAATATAAATCGACCTTTCCTGAAGAACTTTCCAGGAACTGCATCATCCAATAAGCATTACATTGGAACTGAAATATACGGGTGAAGTCGCCAGAAAATGTACAATTTATCTTCACCAATTCGTTGAAATAACCCATATTTCAGACGAAAATAGAGTTCAAAATACAGTTCAACCTAACCAAACAGATTGCTAGAATCAACCCAATACCAAATATACTCAAACTACATAGTGTTGGCCAAATTGCAGCCTAATTTAGCCTAATTTACTAAATGTGTACAGCTGCCAATTGTACATTTTCTGTAACTGAAATATACAGACAATGAAGCTCCTAAAAATGGCCTGTGCGTTCACCTCCTGTGATATGTCTTTGTCTTGAACAATGTTGGGGGAAGACAAAGAAAAACAAATATTTATCCTCAGAATCTGTCTCCCGGGCACATGAGCAAATAAACAAGGAATATAAGCAGTTTTTTGGTGAGTTATTTTACTGGAATAGAAGGGGAATTGTCACGGACCTCTGCCCCGAAGTACCGCCGAATATATATGTATGTCACTTTTTAAAGATAAAATAGTATAATTTGTGATGTGATGCATGTCTTGAATGTGTCTTTTATGGATACTTTTTTTCAATATGGGTCGGGGTGTAGAATAATGTACAATCGGCAGCTCTACTTATTTAGTAATTTCAGGTGAATTAGAATGAAAAAAGGCTAATGCTAGGTATGATCGGTATTGTGTTGATTCCAGCAATCTGTTTGGTTAGGTTGAACTGTATTTTGAACTTTATTTTCGTCTGAAATTTGTGTTATTTGAGGAGATTGGTGAACCCCACCCCAACACACAGGGTTGAAGTTACCAGAAAATGTAAAATTCAACTTTCACCACTCCTCTCAAATAACCCACATTTAAGACAGAAATGAGGCTCAAAATACAGTTCAACATAACAGAACAAATAACCTTAAATGGTTTCACCTTCTAGAAAGATTTTTTTATGTCAGGTACAATATAATATTGTTTTCTCTACGTGACGATTATATGATTTTTGATTTTCTTTTCGGTTTTCCTAAAGCAGCTTATTTTAAATGTTAACATGCTTGTAGGTTTTCCTTCTGAGAAATGACTTGTAGGCAACATATAATTGTAAATAGTTGTTCACCTTTTGGAAAGCTTTATTTTGTCAGGTACGATTTAAAAAGGGTTATTTTCTACGTGAGGTTTATATACTTTGTGGTTTTCTGTTTCCTCAAACAGAATTTTTCTTAAGTTTATTATGCTCGTATGACGTATGTCCATGGAGGACAATACGTACATTTGAATGTTGTCGTATTGTTAAATGTCTTTTAATCGAATGAAAAAAAAATAACCGAACAGATTATACGAAGCATCACAATACCAAATATACTCAGATATTCCCAGTACTTATCATTTTAGCAGAATTTAGCAGAATGAACTATGTGTAGAGTTGCTGATTGTACATTTTCTTACGTCCTAATACTTACTTTTCATTCTGAATTCTCCTCTCTAAGTGGCCGTCAGGAAATGTATAATTGGCAAATCTACATAGTTTGTAAATTCTACTGAATTATGCGCACGAATAAAAAAAACACTAGGTATATCGAAATATATTTGATATTGTATTGATTAAAAGAATCGGTTCGGTAAAGTTGAACTGTATTTTGAAAACTTTTTGTGTTACTTTTTGTTATTTGAGATGATTGCTGTAGACAAATTGTACATTTTCTGACGTCCTGACTTCCACATATGTAGTGTGTCACAAGTCAATGGATTCTGAGATACCATTATATTTGAAACGATAACATCAAACGGATTCCAACGGTGGTAACCATTAAGAACATTTCAGAAGCGTTTCTATATTTTAAGTTTGATATTTTTGTTTGAAAAAAGGTTTGCAATATTTCTGGGTTCGCAATTACCATTAGAATAACTAATTATATAGGCCTACTCCATAAATTGATCGTCAAAACACAGGGATATATTTGATACAATTTGCTGCAATTTGCTGCATGGATTCATAGGACTAAAATGTGCCAAACCCTTCAAAGATCAAACGATTCCAAACAAGAGATTATGTGAATAAAACACTTTGATAAATACCAATTTTTCAACTCATTTTCCTGTGCCACATCGCATATATGGATCAAATCGCCAGAAAATATACATTTTGCCTACGACAAACCTCTCAAATAACCCAAATTTAAGACAGAAACGAGGTTCAAAATACAGTATAAATATATTTCAAATCAATCTAATACCCAATATAATTGAATATACCTATACTAACTATCACTTACTGCCTGATTTCGCAGAATCTTATCAATATGCAGAGCTGCCAATTGTACATTTTCTGACGATTTGACCCATATGGGTCGGATTTTCAGAAAATGTACAATTGGCACCTATACACATTTAGTAAATTAGGCTGCAATTTGGTCAATACTAGGTAAATCCGAGTATATTCGGCATTACATTGTTTCTAGCAATCTGTTTGGCTAGGTTGAACGGTATTTTGAACTTTATTTTCGTCGGAAATTCGGGTTATTTGAGAAGATTTACGAAGTTTAATTGTCCATTTTCTGAAAATCTGACCCATATACACAGCATGGTGTCAGAGCTCAGCCCAAACTATAAATATTCTACACTTTCTCCAAACAAGGCACGGCCTCCATGATGGATCTCGTTCAAGTCTCGCGGCGTCACGCCTCAAATGAGATGACTAATGATTGGACAGCCATTGCTGGCCGTACAGTGTTTTTAAATCAGGCCGTTAGGGGGCATGAAGAGCGCAGGAGGGCAGTAAGGAATGAGAGGGCATGATGGTGGCTGGGGACACCAATATATTCCTCATGTGGTTGTGTTCGGTAACCCACATCTGTGGTGTCTTCCAGGACAATGAGCTACAAGTCGCACAATAAGGGATTTACATGTGCCACTGCACATGTCTGTTACAGTGCATCCTCAGATGGATTCTGTTTATATCTGACGTACTATTTTGGCAACATTTTTATCAACAATTGCACTGATGTTTTCACCAAATATATCACAGCTTGTAAAAATGATCCATAACAACCAAATGCATGGTGGGAAAAATTGGGACTTGTGTTATGGGAACATGTATAACACTTGGATATTGACATTAGAGCACCAATGAGCACTATACATATCCCATGCTGAACATGGCATGTTTTCTACAGTTTTTACACTGTACCACAGTATTAGGGATAATACATTAGTAACATAATTCCATGCGAATCAAGATTCAAAATGGCGGCTATCCAAATCCCCTATATTGATACTTTTCAGAGTGATTTATTCACAAGATGTCTTTGTTGGGACGTATATATTTGTGGGGTGTCCAGTCCCAGTGGTTGTATAAATATGTACCAAATTTCAAAACTGCGCCTTGAATATACCCATGGATGCATTTCTAAGATCATCCTATGGAGTATATTTTTATGACTGCTGTTTCTGTGACACATCACATAATTCATTCAGTTCGCGTGTACGGACACCCAGCACATATTTGATTTTGAAATTTTTGTATTCAGGACACAGACATTTCCATACGACAGTACGAATATTCCCAGAATAGCCTGATTTTTAAATTTTATTTTTAAATTACATCAAGATATTTCTATGTTAACTCCTAAATTTAGTACACAAAAAAAGAATAAGAAATAAGAAATAAAAGAGAGAAACTGAGTCTAAACTAAATTTTACAACACTAAATTTTTAAATTAATCATTATACCTGCTTAGCGACTGATCAAACTATTCGAGTTTACTGTTACTTCTAATAGTAGTACAGTGATACAAATGGGTACATATCTGATTAGCATACAGATAGTTCTAATTAGATCAGGCTAATTTCTTAAAAACAGTAGTACAAATAAAAACAACAATTACACAATGTTCCGCGTCGTGCTCTTACATACTGACCATTGAATAATGGTTCGTTCATCAAATCCATTAGTTTTAAGCTAACGCGACTGTATGTGTTGAAACTGTATTTCCATATTCGTCAAATGACTTTTAGATGGGTTGGAAAAGCACGGAACAAAAACTAGAAAATCTTTAGTTTTTGACCGATGTTAACTGAGAGTGAAATTCTCTCCTTTCCCCGGTCTATGGACCTTTTTCTCTGAGGGCCCTGTTTTATGGGTCCCCAAGAATTTGAAGCTTAGTTGTACAGTTGGCAACATTGGATATTTTCGAGGACAATGAGTCACAAAGTCGCAAAATTGATATTTGTCAAAGGTTTTTATTCATCCTTTGGGTGGTTAGCGCTGGTAGTGACATAAATTCATGTCCAAAGTCGCAAGACTGTGTATTGAATATATCTAGATATGTATATGTCAGGTTATCCTAAGGAGTATATTTAACTACTTTACTAGTGATTGGCCATCCAGAAATATGGCGAACTTTGTTTTACATGCAAAAACAAATATAATTATTAGATGTCCTCATGTTTACCACCATTGGAATCCCCTTGTTCTAATATTTTCAAATATCACGATGATATCTCAAAATTAATTTTTAGCGACCTATGACTCATTTCCTGTAACACATCACAAGTAAAATCACATTTTAAGCGTATTGCGCTGTTACACTCTCTGTCTCTCTCTGAGTGTCTGAGAAACACGTATTTAGATGCTCTATTTTGTCACAATGCTATATAATTTAAGAGAATCTGTGAAGGTGAATTGTACATTTTCCGACATCCTGCCCCACACAGAAACATGCTACGTATCCGAACACAACCGTGGCACAGAAAACAAAACTTATAATAGATTCGGCGCAGGTAAGACTGTTTCTCCGATTGTCCACCAGGGCTTAATAATTGTACCCAGGATTCCCTGTACGGCATGCATAATGGCCGCCCAGCCCACAAATGTGTCGTCACAGTGACGTCACAATGGCGTTCGCCGCCATCTTGAACATGTCCCGGATGGCAGGATTGAGGAGTCACGAGGGTAATTTAGAGGGCGGAGGGTGTGCGGAGTGCGCGAAAGTCAATAAGCGTAATCCCACCACAGACGGCGCCACTTTACTTAGGTCGGCCCTGTGAGTTCCATGAGCGGCCGCTAGGGCTCAGGACGAACCAATCAAATCTCGAGAAATCATCCTATAAAATGTCGTCTGCTCTTATGAGGGAAATTCTGAGAGAATGGACTGCGCATGTGCAATTAAGACAAAGGAAGAATGTCATTGGATAAGAGTTCTTGTAGTGACGTCAGTGTAGGCGAGAAAGAACAATGAATTGCGGAAAGTGGAAGGATTATGGATCTAAGTTAGAAAAAATGAATAAAGTTATCTTAAAAGAGGGGATGCAGGTTGTTTTGTTAGTGTTAGGCGACTGAGAGACAAAGCCTGCAAGAAAATGAACGATGGTAAAATAAAGTTTAAAAATTGGACAGTTGAAAGGGGGGAATATAAAAGTGTGCGCGTGAATTTTAAAATAAAAAACAACTAAAAGACATAAGAAGAAAACTAAATAAGACATTATGATTAAACTGTCAAATGTAAGGAATCAGAAAACTGAAAATCAGGTCAGAGATGCTAAGGCCAAGACAAATAATGTGTTTGTCTGGCTGAGACCAGCTGAAAATTAGGTCGGAAGGAAACTATTAACTTTAAAGAAACGACCTATCATGTACTAGAAACAAAAATTGTTTTTAGTGAGGAGGTGAGTGAGTGAGTAAGTGAGATTGGTTGCTTTACGCCCTTATCAACACATTTAATATGGTTATATCAAGGGCGGAAGAGCTGAGAGGGATGCAGTTTATGAACTTACCCGGGAAACAGAGATAGAGAAGAAGGGAGAGAGAGACATGCAGAGAAAAAGAAATATGATGTACTGTTTTATCCTGAATAAAATATATTTTGAAATCTAATCACACACACCTCCCATAGTTCCATGCGAATTAAGATTCAAGATGGCGACCAACAAGTGCCCTATTGAATAGTTGTAATACAGAATAACCAATACAGATCTATTCATACAGAATAACCAATACAGACATATTCAGGTTAAATGCGTCTAGACATAAGAACCCACTACAAACATATATAAATTCCCTAGACGTTAGCAATCCTAATCTGTGTTGTGGCTTTTACCCCATTAGACAGTCTCGGCTTTTAACGGCAACATAATGCTCTACGGGCAGAACACTTAAAGCATTCCCACTCGTAGTCTTACGACTGGAAGAAAGATAAAGCGAAACTGTGGAGGTATATCGGCTCGTAAGTGGGGAATTATCTCGGGACGAGAAAGAGAAGACTTAGCGCTAATTTAGCTAAACCTTTGTCGGAATGCAAGCCTTTCTAAAGGACCGGAAGTGATTGGGTGATCGAGAGGACGCTGGGAAGGAGGACTGCATGGGGCATGACGGGAAGACAAGGTAAAGGCATTGTGGGAAGGGTTCAGGCAGTGGGTGGAAGTGTCTGTTGTTCCAGTAGGGACAGGGCGAGAGTAGTATATTCAAGTTTTTGTAAGATTCAATTAAATTCAATTGAAGTATTCTTTTATTTGCTGATCTTGTTGCACATAGGTAGCTCGATGTCTGGTTAATACAAAAATAAATTCCTGATTAGCCAGGTCTTCCAATGAATGCCTAGATTCTTGATATACTTAATTTTTGTTTCAACAATAATAACAACATTGATAATGAAAAATAAATTATAGTTATACAACAGTGGATATTTATAAAGTTATGTGATGCGATATGACTTAATAATTAACAAAGAATGAAAAGGCGATAAACACTCCATACAACTTGGGGTATCACGAGTTAACATATAGCAGAAAGTCAGTGTATTGCTGTAACCATTGGATCATATCAAAGGGGTCTGCATAGTTATTATAACAAGTGAGGGTAATTTAAAGAGATAAACCACAGTTCAACTGGGAAAAAAACTGAAAATAACATTTTGTTTAAACTTTGCCTCGTGAAAGAACAAGGTTATGTGAATTCAAAAAGCCAATAAAAACAATATGTCACGGGGTTAGTTTTCATTTCAGAGAGCCCTGAAATTTATGGTGGATTACTATAGAAGTCTATGAGAAAAGGACAATTTTTTTCGTTTTTTCAGTATAAAAAAAAATTTGAAAATAACTTTTTCCTAAAAATCTCTATAAACATAGCTTACATATTGCTTTACCTTTTCAAGCAATAAAAAATGGGGGTCACCGACTTTTTAAAAAAGTTATTCAACAGAACCTGCATCCCGATGAGTTAAAAACAGGAATATTGAAGATTTTCAATGCTAAATAATATCTTTCAAAATATGTTGACCCTGTTCTCTCATGCATGAGGGTAAACCTGTATAGTGGCTATGTTTAGAAGACATTTCAACTGAAAAATGTTATTTCTCTGTCTGAAATCTTGGAAAAACTGAGAAAATATCCATTTTCCCCACATACTTCAATACTAAACTTTGGTGGTCTCTAGAATGAAAAAAAATATGCTGAGATCCATTTATTTCTCTTTTTGTTATCCCTCAACCATGTTCTTTCTCAAGACGAAGTTTGAAAAAATTATTGTCACTCCTTATTTTTCATGCATTAGTTCCTGGAACTCCCGCCTGCAGCAGTGCATATGACAGTGGTTTATCTCTTTAATATTCCTACTACAGGATTTGGCCTTCATTTGGGTAAGGGTGCATAATGAGATATCAATGGAAGATCAAAAGGAAGGATTTTGTTAGGTGTAATCTCTTCATGGCTGTTGTTTTGTCCCCAATCTGAAAGGATATAAACGTGAAATAGGAAAAATAAAAAATATCCAAGACTTTTCTTTTTGGAATATCCAATACCTTTTTGTCAACTTTCTTTTCCTTTTTGCCAATGTCCTTTTCCTTTTCGGATTATCATTTCCCTTTTAGGAATATACTTTTCCTTTTTGGAATATCCTTTTCTTTTTGGAATATCCTTTTTCCTTTTCCGAATATCCACTCCTTTTCCAAATATCCACTCCTCTTCACCCAAATGTACCATGATGTATTCCTACCCCAACATGACTGGGAGGGAGAAGGAGGGTGAGAGGGAGAGGGAGGGTGGGTGAGCGGGGGAGGGGGGGGTGAGCGGGAGGGGAGAGGGAGAGAGGGAGAAAGAGAAAGGAAGAGAAGATGTATTGGATGTGTTATGTAACACTGCTACACTACAAAGATAGCTGGTGTGCCCACAGTCAGGGGTAGTGGATAATGTTACATAACACTGAGTCACTACCCATGTGGGTTAGATGTTCAGAAAATGTACAATTCATCTTCACCAATCCTCTCCAATAACCCAAATTTCAGACCAAAATAAAGTTCAAAATACAGTTCAACCTAACCAAACAGATTGCTAGAATCAATGCAATACCAAATGTACAGGAATATACATAATATTGACCAAATTGCAGCCTAATTTAGCAGAATATACTAAATGGGTACAGCTGCCAATTGTACATTATCTGAAAATCTTACCCATGTCTGCTTTTGTATGGGTAGAAAAGGAGTGTACCAGGGAGGAAATCGATTGGAAAAGAAAGACCAAATCTTGACATAGGTATCAGAGGAGCCAGACATGGCTTTTCATGTAGGGGAAATAGGACATACAATAGGAGACATAGGAAAAAGGTGCCGTGACATACTTTTCTGTGGTGATTATTTAAGGGAAATAGTGGAAAAGGAGGCTGACATGGAGAAATCGCCACAGACATGGAACTTTTTGATCTGGAAATAGTCAAATCTGCCCGAACATAGGAAGTTAGCAGTTGGAAAAGAATTTGTAATATGAGAAATAGCTTGTACCACAAAGGAAAAGTCTGTACGGATTTCATCATTAGTACATATGTCTACTTTTGGACGCAACAGCTGTCTTTCTATTTCATTCATAATATCTTTGGATTACACTTTAGGTTCACTTGATAAAAGCTTGGTCGCATTAAACTTTTGTTGAAAAAAAAGAAATCAGAAAAAAATCAGAAGTGTGTTTTATACTATTTTCAGTGAACAGTCCCATTTATAGAATATATATTTTATAATACATATATCCTAGATAATTTAATAGATGTGATATAATCATGTTTAATTCATCTATATATTATATATATCAATCATGATCCTGACAGTATCTCATTTCATCACATTCGAAGACTTTAATAATAACAAAATTAATTGTCTAAGCCAGGTTCCAGGGGGTAATCTAGGTACTTGATCGTGGCTCTGTGCGAAATACAGAGTCAGGGAAAAAAATGTTTGGCAATTGTTCTACTAAGGTCTAAGGTTTATTTCTATAAAGGTTCATGTAACACCTGGGTAAAACAATATTTGAATACAATATTTAAAAATATGTTGATACAATAGGCTCTACGCCAACACTGGATATTTGGCTCATCAACAAAGTAAAACCATTAGCAATCTCAAATGACAATAGTTAGTGGGAAATATAAATCATTTTTATATGTTATGATAAGATTTACGTGGAAAGCTTGCTAATTTAATTAGATTATATAATTCTAATCCCATACATCAACCCCAATGCAGACATCGGTTTTTTGTAAAACTCGCATGAGAAATCGCCATGCGCTGTGAGATGCCATCTCTTAAGAGAAGAAAAAGCAGATAAAATGCAAGAAAAGGGAATTATTTAAAGGCCTTATTCAATCTACCGCTAATACCCGGGTATACTGGGCCGGAGACCTAAGAAAAAGTATATTTTATAGGCCAGTGATTTAGTGGTAGCGAAGTGCATTATTGTACCTAATAGGGGCTTTTAGGGATAATGCATCTTTATGCCTTTACTTAAATAATGTTACCAAGAGGAGGTCACAGCTGCACGCCTGGGATCGGGGTTATGGATTGTTAAACGGTTCGGAAATGTTTGCAGGGAAATAACAAGCAGTTTGTTTCCACCTGATCCACTTTTATATGTAAGTGTAAAGAGAAATTATGAAAATAAATACAAAATAAAGCCTGATAAATCCTAATAGAACTTACAGCATCAGTTTGCACTGTTCTGTGTGCTCTAAATGGTTTATTCTGCAATTTAATAGGTGAGATCGTCAGAAAATGTACAATTCACTTCCACCAATCCCCTCAAATAACCCAAATTTTAGACGAAAAGTTCAAAATACAGTTCAACCTAACCAAACAGATTGCTAGAATCAATGCAATGCCAAATATACCCACATTTACCAAGTACTGACCAAATTGCAGCTTAATTTACAGAATTTACAAAATGTGTACAGCTGCCAATTGTACATTTTCGGAAAATCTGACCCAAATACATTACGCCACCAGGACGTTATTCTCAGTATTATAGATTCTAGGAATAACGAGACGTGGCCCCATTCGGAAACAATTTTCGCCCCCCCCCCCCCAAAAAAAAAATCACTTTTCCAGCTTAATTCGTTCTTAGCCTATCTAGTTCTTTCACCAATTGAAAGGGAATGACATCAACAACTAAATGTGTGAGTTTAAATGACAACTGAGCCCCAGATCTGAAGATATTAGTGAATATTCTATGGCCTATGACCTATGGCCTAAAGACTTTTGGCCTAACACACTTTCATTAGCCTGAAGCACTTTTATTAGCTGCAGGTGATTTAATGATTCAAATCAAACATAACAATATATCTCGCATCTGCAATCTATTGCTATAAAATGCCAATGCAGGACTTCTAGGTTTGCACGCTGTCTGGATGGCTCCTCTGGCAAAACATCAGAAACTCCATTCATATCGTGGAAGTTCCCCACAAAATACAGTGAGAAAAGGGCCGCTAATGTTGGTCAAGTTGCCTCAAACTTCATCAATATTTGTAAATTTTACCTTTTTGATCTCACTCATCATGGGTAACTCACCTACAAATCAGAAAAGTACAATTATAAAACAGGAGAAACGATGTAAAAGATATATTTGATGCATAAACCTCCTGAAATAACTTCTCAGATATATGTGATCCGCTTCAGGAAAATGAGTCATAAGTCGCAAAATATTGATTTTGAGATATCACCATGATTTAAGAGATGAGACCAAGCCGATTCCTATGAATGTAAACATTAAGGACATCTAATAAGTACTTTTATCTGTTTAGTTAGATATTTTTATTGACAAGTAACAATTGAATGTGTAAACATGGATTTTGAAATCTAAGAGCAGAATGATAGAAATATAGATGACATGTTATAATCAAGCAACATGTCACCCATATCCTTTCTACTGCAGAAACGGTAAATTAAGACACGTTAAAATCATAGAGACTATGTGGAAGGGTCAAATCTCATATCAAACCTCACATCAAACCTCATGTCAAACCTCATGTCAATTTCATGTTAAACCTCACATCAAACCTCATGTCAAACCTCATGTCAAATTCATGTTAAACCTCACATCAAACCTCATGTCAAACCTCATGTCAAACCTCATGTCAAACCTCACATCAAACCTCACATCAAACCTCATGTCAAACCTCATGTCAAACCTCATGTCAAACCTCATGTCAAACCTTACATCAAATCTCATATCAAATCTCATATCAAACCTCACATCAAACCTCACATCAAACCTCATGTCAAACCTCATATCAAACCTCATATCAAACCTCACATCAAACCTCACATCAAACCTCATGTCAAACCTCATATCAAACCTCACATCAAACCTCACATCAAACCTCATATCAAACCTCACATCAAACCTCACATCAAACCTCACATCAAACCTCATGAAAAACTTACATCAAACCTCATGTCTAACCTCATGTCTAACCTCATATCAAACCTCATATCAAACCTCACATCAAACCTCACATCAAACCTCACATCAAACCTCATGTCAAACCTCACCTCAAATCTCATGTCAAACCTCACCTCAAATCTCATGTTTTCCATGAAAGAAGAGGCCTTAGCATCAATGAAATACACCTTAGTTCAAATGTCACAATCTTCCCCTTGGAAGTTTTGACATTAGGTTTTACGTGGTAGTGGATGTCTGGCTTAAGGTAAACACACATTGGTGCAACACTCCCTTAAGACAAAGAGAGTCTGCCAGGTTTAGATCCAATTAAATAGAGAGTGAATCTATAGTTGGGGAGCGGCCCATGTTATGATGGGATCAGTTACATAAGTGTTGTGAGATAATGAATGCTCCCTAGAGTAAGACCTGATCCCGGCTCAGTAAGCACTCCTCCATTAATGTGAGCACATAACCCACATTACAGCTACAATATCAATTAACGCTACAATCTCAGTTATTGTAACAAAATTAAACTTACCAAATTTACTCATATTAACCACTTATGGAACAGAGTTCAGAGCGGGCTGAGTCCTGGGTAAGACGATACAGTGCCTTTCTGTCTCTTTTCTCTGTCTGTCTCTCCCTTCTTCTCTATCTCTATCTCCTGGGTATGATCATAAACCGCCTCCCTCTCAGCTCTCCCGCCCTTGATATAACCATATAAAATCTCACTCACACTCACTCAGAGCGGGCAGGAAATGTAGATCTAGTTAACACCCTTATCAACACATTGAAGGTTATATCAAGGGCGGGAAAGCTGATAGGGAGGCAGTTTATGATCATACCCAGGAAATAGAGATAGAGAAGAAGGGAGACAGAGACAGAGAAAAGAGACAGAAAGGCACTTTATGGTCTTACCCAGGAAATAGAGATAGAGAAGTAGGGAGACAGAGACAGAGAAAAGAGACAGAAAGGCACTTTATGGTCTTACCCAGGAAAAAAAGGTAGAGAAGAAGGGAGAGAGAGACAGAGAAAAAGAGACAGAAAGGCACTTTATGGTCTTACCCAGGAAATAAAGGTAGAGAAGAAGGGAGAGAGGGACAGAGTAAAGAGACAGAAAGGCACTTTATGGTCTTACCCAGGAAATAAAGGTAGAGAAGAAGGGAGAGAGGGACAGAGTAAAGAGACAGAAAGGCACTGTATGGTCATACCCAGGAAATAGAGATAGAGAAGAAGGGAGAGAGAGAGAGAGAGAAAAGTGCATGGAGGTAATGATGTGTGTCGGCCGGGGGGGGGGGGGGGGGGGGGGAGAGGAGGCGATAGAGATATTGACATACGCCAGGCAGTTTAATGAATGTACAAAAATAGAGGCAATAATTGTCTATTGAAATCCAATGTAATTGCATCCCAGCATTATTAGATCAGCAGTTTTTATATTTGATTAGTGTAAGATGAGAATGGCACTTCCGGCTACAGCATCTATGATGGAAGACTTTTCTTTATTCAAACAGCTAATAACGTTATAATTATATAATGAAATATAATGATAAAGATTCTAGGGTCTGATTTTCAGAAAATGGACAATTGGCAGCTGTACACAGTTAGTAAATTCTGCTACATTAGGCTGCAAATTTTGAAATTTTTAGAGACTTACGATCGAAGTTGAATTAAAATTTAGAATTTTTGAGTATATTTGTCATTGCATTGATTCTAGCAATCTGTTTGGTTAGGTTGAACTGTGTTTTAAACTTTATTTTCGTCTGAAATTTGCGTTATTTCAGAAAATTGTACATTTTTTGGGGACCTACACTTCCATCTTCCAGCTGTAACTATTCACTGACATCAATAACTCATTTATGTATCATAAAGCATGTAATAAACTAAGGCTGTTGATCCTTTTACTTGTTGTAGATCCTCCTGCTTGATCCTCTCTTGTTCATCACATGTATGGTTTAGTGATATCAGTAACTCAAGATGATAGTGATAGCAATAAATGATCTATTGATATCAGTATAACAGATTATATAATAAATGCCACACCAACTTTCCATATATGGGTAAGATTGTCAGAAAATGTACAATTGCCAGCTGTGCACATTTAGTAAATTCTGTTAAATTAGGCTGCAATCTGGTCAATACTAGGTAAATTCGTGTGTATTTGGCATTGTATTGATTCTATCAATCTGTTAGGTTAGGTTGAATTGAATTTTGAACTTTATTTTTGTGTTAAATTTGGGTTATTTGAGAGGATTGGTGAAGGTGAATTGTACATTTTCTGACGATCTGATCCACATAATAAAGCGATGTTGTTGACGGCTCCACCTTGTAAGGCCTCCCCCATGCCTGTACCCTACCCATCAGTCAGTGCACATCACCTGGTAAGGCTATCCCAGGCTTATTACTGCAGGTAATAGATTCCAGGGGTCTGTTGCACAAACTGTAATAGGAAGTATCTGTGCGAATCCAGGACTACACATGGTCCTGGGTAAGACCATAAAGTGCCTTTCTATCTCTTTTTCTCTGTCTCTCCCTCTCCTTCTTCTCTATCTCTATTTCCTGGGTAAAATCATAAACTGCCTCCCTCTCAGCTCTCCCGCCCTTGATATAACTACTCCTTTATCCCTTTCTTTGATGGGTGGGAATACTAATGTACTACCCATCATTGAGTGCATAGGCTATTCATACCAGCTGGAAATTTCACACCTGGGTCAGATTTTTAGAAAATGTACAATTTGTAGCAGTAAACATCTAGTAAATTCTGCTAAATTAGGCTGCAAATTGGTCAATACTAGGTAAATTCGTGTATATTTAGCATTGCAGTGATTCTAGCAATATCTGTTTGGTTAGGTTGAACTGTATTTTGAAGTTTATTTTTGTGTTAAATTCGGGTTATTTGAGAGGATTGGTGGAGGCGAATTGTACATCTTCTGGGGATTTCACCCATGTGAAGAAGGAAAAGGATTGACTTTTCACTTGTTAGGGTAGAACTTTTTCCCTTCCTACAGGGGAAGGAATTGCCATAAGAATATCACTTTCCTGAGCAACCGGGGCTAGGGGCCCATTGTAGACCAACTCCTTATTTAATATTTCCTTTCCTTCTGCTGGCAAGGAACATTTAGGGGAGGAATTTGCTATACAGACACCTTCCATTCCTACAGAAGGAATGTCTAAGCTAAACAAGGACAGTTAGTTTAGGAATCAGCATTTGTTTGCATTGGTTTCAAAAATGGATTTTGAGATATCACCATATTTAAAAAGATGAGATCAAGAGGATTCTAATGAAGGTAAACATTGGGATACCTAATAAGTACTTTTATGTTTAAAGTTTGATATTAAGTTTTTCATTTTTGAAAAAAAAAGTTTGCGGTAATTCTGGGTTGGCAGTTACTAGTAAGGTAGCAAAATATACTCTATAGGATGACCTTACAAATGCATGCATATATATATTTAATACACTGCCGTGAAATTTGGTTAATGTATTTATACTACAGACAGCGCTAAGCAACCCAAAAATTGGAACATTCTCACAAGAAAATCTTGTGAATAAATGACTTTGAAATAGCAATTTTGTGACTTGTAACTCATTTTCCCGGAACACATTACATTTTAGGTGAGTATTTCTGCAACAAGTCCCAAGATATACTAGATTCTCACTGTTAGGTTAACAAAATAATGAATCCTCACCATCCGACTCCTCCACGCTATCAGATTGATATCACCACTCCATCTCATCATGATGAGGAGTCCATGAAGGGCTCCTGATTATGAACTGGGGATGAGGGGATGATTTTACTGGGTAAATGGGTCAGATTTTCAGAATTTGTACAATTGGTAGCTGTACACATTTAGTAAATTCTGCTAAATTAGTCTGCAATAGGGCGCGTAAGTGTCATGGCGGTGGGGTGCGAATTAACGAAAATGAGTCGCGTAGTTGTACTGATGTGTGGACCAGATCTCCATAGGGTTAGCATTGGGGAGATGAATAATCACTCTATACACTGCCCCATTAAAGGTTTAACGATTATGGAGACTATAGTTATAATCGTTTGCCTCTAAAGATGGATATATGTAAGTTAGAAATCATAAAACTATATGATAAATGAACAGAGAGTATTTGTCTCCACGTTGGTGGGGCTATGGGAGCTTTGCGCGACATGTCCACATGTTGTCATGAAAATGCTAGAGTAGTGCAACTCAAAAAATCGCTGCCTTGGACTACTTATGCTCCCTATTTGGTCAATACTAGGTAAATTCAGGTATATTCGGCATTGCATTGATTCAAGCAATCTGTTTGGTTAGGTTGAACTGTATTTTGAATTTCATTTCCGTCTGAAATTTGGGTTATTTGAGGGGATTGCTGAAAGTGAATTGTACATTTTCTGATGACTTCACCCAGAAATCTGGATTCTCCCTTTTGTATCTATCCTTTTATTTTCAGTCGACTAGTCTATTACCATTGGGATGTAATATGACTGCTGGATTTGTGCCACAAGAAAGTGTTAAATCAGATACAACTATAGACAAATCCCCTGATGTATAGGTATATAGTGTTCACTGAATTGTAAACAGCTATTATACTGTCACTATGAATCCCTCAGTGCTCTAGCTTAGATGAAGATTCTGATATGTGATATGTTTTAGGGAAATGAGTCACAAGTCGCAAAAATGGTATTTTTCAAAGTATTTATTTCACAAGATGACTTTATTGGAATGTTCTGATTTTTGGAGAGTTTATCACTTACAGTTATATCGATTTATGTATCAAATTTCAGGACGATGAATGTAATATATCTTTTCGTGTTAAAGTTCCTTATATATGGACTACATTTAGTTACTTTACTGTTTATTGCCCACAAGAAATATTGAAATTTTTTTCTTTCAAAAAATGAAAATATCAAACTCAAAATCTAGAACTACTTGTTAGATTATAAGACTGTTTACTACCATTGGAATCCGCTTGATCTCATCTTTTCATATATAATGGTATCTCAAAATATATTTTTTGCGACTTATGACTCATTTTCCTGTAACACATCACATATGTGACACGGGAGGTTGATTTCCTAGACCCAGGACAAAGGCAGACTTGTACTTATAACATCTATACCCATAGCCTGGCAGTGATCCCATGCTTCCGTCATACCCCTGGGTAAAATTGCCAGAAAATGTACAATTCACCGTCACCAATCTTACCAAATAACCAAAGATTAAAAATGAGGATTAAGATGCAGTTCAACATAACCAAACAGAGTGTTTGAATCAATACAATATCAAATATACCCAGATATACATAGTATTGACCATTTTTCAGTCTAGATTTTAAGAACACAAACTCCTGAAGAAGGGCAAGTCGCCCGAAAGCTCGAGAATACTGAATAAAACAACAAGATCAAGTTTATTATGCTCTCTCGATCATTACATCATTTGGATAAGCCAGCCTACCCAATATACAGCGAGACCTCCTCCGTCTACTAAATTTTAAGAATTTACTAAATATATAGATATACTGATCGTACATTTTCTGAAGATCTGACACCACTCAACCCCTAAACCCCATCATCATCAACCTCATCCAATCATCCACAAATATAGAAAGTTTTTTTGTGAGATCCGACGAGAGAGATCTCGAGAAGATCCGTGGCTGCTGACAGCGTCCCCTGGTGGCAGAATAATTGGTTTCTCCTGCTTGTCATTCAGTCGAGAACATGGCGGCCGCTAGGGGCAGGGCAGGGCACTGTGGGCACATGTAGGGGCAGTGCAGGGATACAGCATCTAATTTTTCAGAGAATTGAGGAAGGTGAATTGTACATTTTCTGGCGACTTTACCCACTGGATGCTGATCAAGACTACTACTCGTACAGCTTAATTGGTGGCAGGTAAATCAAATCACTCAAATCATGTTGAATAAAAGTTTTAATTTTTTTTTTACCAAAATCAACATCATAGCCCTGTCACAGGTAGGTGTATGCATTTATTCACATATGGGTCAGATCGTCAGAAAATGTACAATTCACCTTCACCAATCCTCTCAAATAACCCTCAATAAAGACGAAAACAAGGTTCAAAATACCGTTTAACATAACAGAACAGATATTTTAAACCAACACAATACCAAATGTATCGAGATATAACCGGTATTCATAATTGTTCAGCATAATATACCAGATTTAACTAAATGTGTAGAGCTGCCAATTGTACATTTTCTGAAAATCTAACCCATCAACTACAAGATTGGTCTCATTGTATAATATGCACTAGACAGGTTCAAACAAAGTGCCCCTGTCTACTCCAGCTCAATCACAACTTTTCTCTTCCTCCAACTCAAGGGAAATCTTTGCTTCCCATTCTGTTCAAATTTGACATCGATTTCAAGTGAAAATAGGAAGTTAAGAGGAAGCAGCGAGTTGTTAAATATCAGGGGAGACGGTGGGGGGGGGGGGGGGAAGGGGAAGTGGGGAGGGAGTGGGGGAGGGAGGGGAGGGAGGGGGAGGGAGGGAAGGGGAAATAGAGATTGTTGAGTGGAGACAGCGAGGGATGTTTGTTTGAACGCGTGGCTGACTGGTTTCTTGAAATGTGAGAGGACTGAAAGTTAATTATACACGAACATGTTACTGCTATTTGGGTCAGATTTTCAGAAAATGTACAATCCAACTTCACCAATATTTCGCATTGCATTGATTCTAGCAATCTGTTTGGTTAGGTTGAACTGTATTTTGAACTTTATTTTCGTCTGAAATTTGTATTATTTGACAGGGAGTGAGTGAGTGAGTGAGTGGGATTGGTTGCTTTACGCCCTTATCAATACATTTAATATGGTTATGTCAAGGGTGGGAGAGCTGAGAGGGAGGCACTTTATGGTCAACCCCAGGAAATAGAGACAGAGAAGAAGGGAGAGAGAGACAGAAAAGAGACAGAAAGGCACTTTATGGTCATACCCAGGACCATAGAGGATTGGTGAGGCTGTATTGTACATTTTCTGGTGACTTCACCCAATACTTTCGTCGATTCCCAAGCAAAGAAATTCTATCTATTTCCATTTTCAAGCATGGTTCTAGACACCAATTGCAATGGCAAAATGCTAGGCTGTGAATTGACGAATGACGAATGACGAATCAATGGAACTGTCTCAGACACATCTAGGCTGGTAAATGGTGGGGTGAATGGGGCTCATTGGATAAGAGCAGATGAGTTTTTCTTTTTTTCTTTTTTATAAATTCGTGATGGGGTCGCCCTTTTCTGTCTACCCCTATAGACCCAACTCATAACATAACAATAGGGGACTTGCATAGCCGCCATTTTTAATCGTGATTCGCATGGACTTATGGGACTAATGGTACAGTTTAGAATCTAGAGAAAACATGCCATATTCAGCATAGAATATTTATTAATGCTTTGATGTCAGTATCCATGTGTTATATATGTTTCCATGAGACAAGTCCCCATCTTTCCCATCATGCATTTGGCTTTTATAGATCTTTTATAAAAGCTCAGGTATTGGTGGAAACATATTTGGAAATATCGATAAAAGTGTTGCCATATATCTGTATGTCAGATTTCATCAGAATCCATCCCAGGATGCACTGTAGTATTCATGTGCAGTGAGACATGCAAAGCCCCTATTATATAAAAACCGAAAGGTCAACATATGTTCACGATCTGGTGCTCACTATTCCGGTGCTACTTGTAAGTGGCTAAGATCACTACTATAATGTGATGTTGTCACGACTACTTTATCCTCATTTTATAATTATAAGGTATTACGTAAGATTATGCAATAGCATAACAGTATATATTAATATGTGTGAAATATGAATATGAATATCATTAAGACCATAAGTCACGAGGCTTCACGCCAGGTGGAGCCACTAGCTTATAGGTTCTCTGAGTCACCACCATGACTCTAGCCTATGAATATTCATACCTGATTATTATTGGTCAACCATAGGGACCCCCCCTTGGTTAATATGTAAGATTATACATCATTGGATAATAAAGGTTAATTAACCTGATTGGATAATTAATGCGCATGCTCGCGCATGCGCACCACATGTTCTCCATGTATAAATACCCATGTTTTCAGCATTAAAAGTTATGTCTAAACAGGACTGAATTGCTGCTCATTTATTCATAATTGTCAGGCTATACCAAAGCCTTGACTCTGATATTATATGTTCAATGAAAATGAGGCACAAGTTGCAGAATTGATATTTTTCAAAGTGTTTTTTTGACAGGATCTCTTTATTGGAATGTTCTGATTTTTGGAGGGTTTAGCACTTACACTTAGTCATATGAATCTATGTACCAAATTTCAACAAATTGCATTGAAGATATTCTTGCTTTTTGAAGGCCTTCGTATGGACTGTATTTAGTTACTTTATTGGTTATTAGTCATCCAGAAACATTGCAAACATTTTTTTTTCAAAAACAAAATTATCAAACTTAAAATATAGGAATACTTATTAGATGTCCTAGTGTTTACTATCTTTCGAATCAGCTTGATCTCCTCTTTTCAAATATGGTGATATCTCAAAATCCATCTTTTGCAACTTATGACTTTATTTTTCTAAAACGGATCACATAAGTCATTTAGAAATGTGTTTGTAGTTTTCGATGACCTGCACAAGTAAGGACATTTGTGTGGAGTACCAACTCTACATATTCCTTAGATTAATTGACACTTGTTAATGAAGAATGTGCATGGCCATGAGATTCCATTGGGGAATTCCAATCTGAGGGAGAAGTAACCTAACCATAGAGTGCTGCCCTCAGTGCCTGGTGAAGGGATGTGAAGTAGGAGCGAAGCAGAGTGGTTTCATTATAGTATCATTGAAAGTTATGTTAAAAAATGAGTAAATTTGCAAATATACAGAGTCAGCAATTACTCGTTAGTTTGGTATCCTATATATATACAGAGTAGCCAGTGTCAATTGATGGCATTGGGTTAGTTTGGTATAAAATTTGAAAGTTTTCCCCAAATCTTCCCAAGATGTCTTTGTGACATCATGTATAAAAAATCATGCAAATTTGATATAATAGTTCAAAGTCTTAATAAATAAATTAAGTTAACTTTAAACTTTCAGCCCAACTACCGCTCGTAACCTTTCTGAAACGCTTGGGTGTATCCCTACCACAGACCTCCAAAACGAAATAAGGTCATCATGTTTTAACAAAACAGATTTCATACAACAAGCTCATAAAAAATGCAAAATTAAGTACGCGAGAGAGAGATCAGATTTTCTCCGTGTCTAAACCAATTTTCCGGCCTGCCCGCAGGTTGGAAACCTTGGCAACGTTTTTAACATTGATTAATTTTTTAGAGAAGTTAAGTGGCTCCATTATATGGGTCAGATTTTCATAAATAGTACAATTAGCAGCTCTACACATTTTGTACATTCTGCTAAATCAAGCTGCAAGTTGGTCAGTACTTGGTAAATTTGAGTATATTTGACATTGCATTGATTCTAGCAATCTGTTCGGTTAGGTTGAACTGTATTTTTAAATTCATTTTCGTCTGAAATTTGGATTATTTGAGGGAATTGGTGAAAGTGAATTGTACATTTTCTGACGATCTGACCCATATGGAGCCTGGGCTCGGGTAGGGCTTATGGTTCCAGGGTAAAGGGACACCATGTCATGGCGTACCATTATGGGCGCTTTATATCAACTATCATGTCAGACACTGTTAAACAATATTTTACATCAGAACTACATATATAGTAAGCCAGATCTTTAGAAAATGTACAATTGACTTTCACCAATTCCTGCAAATAATTCAAATTTTAGACGAAAATAAAGTTCAAAATACAGTTCAACCTTACCAAACAGATTGCTAGGATTAATGCAATGCCGAATATACTCGAATTTACTTAGTATTGATCAAATCACAGCCTTAATTTATCCTTATATGTTTCATTAATATATAATGTGTATTCATTGCCCCGACACCTGTATGTTTGGTTACGGTAACCATGCAACTAAGGAACTCCCGCGTCCGCACATTTTGAATGCCACGTATTTTGAACGTCACTTTTCTCTTAAATTTGGGTCATTTGAGAGGGTTGGTGAAGGTCAATTGTACATTTTCTGACTTTACCCCTGTATGTACCATATTAGCAAATAAAGAATATTTCAATATTAATTTCAATTTCAATATCCCTCGAATAATAAAATATATATAGCCTTGATATCCTAACCAAGAGTAGATCCATATAACAACAAAATGTACATCCATATATTCTCAGTTCATATTACTAACTCAGATCTCTAATTATTTGAAAATACTTTAATTGGTTTACAAATTGAGACAATTAAAATATTTATTAATTTCCCGACTGCAATTAATTCGGGTAATTACCTGTTTTAGTTCCAGACATTCAAAGCAAGAATGATTTTTCCTCGGACCCGCTGTATAACAAAATACTTGAAGGGTCAAATCGTCAGAAAAAGTACAATTGGCAGCTTTGCATATTGACTAGATTCTGCGAAATTAGACTGAAAATGATAGATTATAGGTATATTCAATTATATTTAGTATTAGATTGGTTTAAAATACCTGTTTCGTAATGTTAAACTGTATTTTGAATCTCGTTTTTGTCTTTAATTTGGGTTATTTGCGAGGTTTGTTGAAGGCAAATTATACATTTTCTGGCGATTTGACCCATTTAGAGAGTCACTAAGTGGATTAATGATCACTAAAGGGATAGCAAACATTAAGGATCCATAAGTACAGCACCCAAGTCTCAATCATTTAGATTTCATTTATGACTGACTTCACAGGGGGCAACTGAAAATTTATTAAAGATTGCAGGCATGAAGATTTCAAACTTTCAAAATCTGGAAATGGCTTTTCGTGGAAAGGTATTTTAGAAGATCTAATTAGTCGAATTAATATTTCAATTATCTGCAATAAGGGATTTGCATGAGTCACTGACACTGTCTGTTACAGAGCATGCTGGGACAGATTCAGTTCAGGTTTGACGTATAAATATGTAGCAACATTTTTATCCAAAATTGCCAGAATGCTGTCACCAATATCATTGCTTGTATAAATGGCCTATGAAAACCAAATGCATGGTGGGAAAGATGGAGACTTGTGTTATAGAAACATGTATAACACATGGATATTGGAGTAAATAAACACTCCATGTTGTAGACGACATGTTTTCTATAGATTGTACACAGCACCAGTAGTCCTATAGTTCCATACGAATAAATATAAAAGGCAGCTATGCAATTCCCCTATTAACTAAAACTTCCCCGAAAAAGGTAAAGATACCGAGTAAAAGTTCTGTATCACGTTTTACAAGGACACACGTGAAACACAAGGCCTGAAACATGATGTCAGGTGATATTTTGAAATAAAAAAAAAAAATATAAAACTTAGTCAGAAGGTAATGCTGCCCTTCTCTCTTACGAACACACAATCGACCTTGAGAATGGGAATGGGAATATTGGGGTCAGATCTTCAGAAAATCTTCAATTCGCCTTCACCAATCCTCTCAAATAACTCAAATTTAAGGCAAAAATTGACTTCAAAATGCAGTTTAACATATCAGAACTGATACTTTAAATCAATGTGATACCAAATATACTCACATATACCTGGTATTCATCATTTCTTAGTTTAATTTAGACGAATTTACTAAATTTGTAGAGCTGCCAATTGTATATTTTCTGAAAATTTGACCCCCATTTGTTTCTGTCAGGATCATGATCTCAGTGGAACGAAGAACAACTAAATATGTGGCATCACTTCCCTGAGACAAAACAGTCGGACTCTATTGCGTGCATGTTGTTACATTTCAATAGGGGAGTTGCATAGCCGCCATTTTGAATCTTGATTTGCATGGAATTATGATGATGATGATGATGATACTGACATTTTGTAATATTCATGGAATCATAATGGCACTTTGCGGTTTGAGGCGAGAGGCTTTCCCTCCGTTTAAAGGGACTCTCTCATCTTCGGGCCTAGACTGAAGCCAGTATATTGGAACATGCACAAAAGCCACCACCACCCTCACCCCCACCACCCCCACCACCACCACCACTCCATGGAGACAAAGGTAAGGCACATGTATAAATAATGAGGGACGCCCGTGTGCCAGGTGGAGTGTGCCGGGTATATGGGTCAGATTTTCAGAAAATGTACAATTGGCAGCTCTACACATTTAGTAAATTCTGCTAAATTAGACTGCAATTTAGTCAATACTTAGTAAATTCGAGTATAGTCGGCATTGCTTTGATTCTAGCAGTCTATTTGGTTAGGTTGAACTGTATTTTGAACTTTATTTTCGTCTGAAATTTGGGTTATTTGAGAGGATTGTTGAACGTGAATTGTACATTTTCTGGTGACTTCACCCATATTGTCCCTCGACCAGGCTGACCAGGGACCTGAGTGCCGCCACATTGCCATACGTCTATAGTAGTGTAATGGGGTGTAAGGATACAGTGTGTCATGTGTGGGAACAACTTGGCTTGTATATAGCTATGGTCGCCAGCCAATATATGATAGGGGGGTTTGCATGTCTCACTGCGTATGTCTATTGCAGTAGTCGTTGCTGGGATCGATTCAGTCCAAATCCGATATAGAAATATTTAGCAATATTTCTTGGCAACATATTTTAGTTTAAAAGAGATAAGGGCCTAGTCCACTAAGTCGATTATCATGCAATTATGCGCCACAGAGGATCCTTTTGCACTAAATTCTGTGAGAATCGCATGAGAATCGGCTTAGAGGACTAGGCCCTATAGACATGAGATATTAATCTATATGAATTGTGAGTCAAATTCTGTGTTGACATTGATGATATCCAGAGAATAAGGGAAAAGAAGAAATCTGTATGTTTGTAATAAAAAGATGGGGACCTAGAGTATACTATGAAGGTGTCAACTTGGGGTATAATATGAGTTGTATTTTGTATAATTTTATTTCATAAACTTTCTGTCGTTGAATGTATAAAGATAAGTTAATTGTTTGCATAGGCAACGCTTGAAATTTGTTCTTGAAGGAGCGTATGTAAACTTGTTAAATGTTTTGGCCTTTAGTTAAGTAATAAAATAAAAATATTTTCAACAACATCATCATTTGAACACTATTTTTAACTGATCCTGTTTTAAATGTGGGTTATTTGAGAGGATTGGTAAAGGCCAATTGTACATTTTCTGACGCCATGTCCCTATATAATACTGATATATCCTTCACACGCGTCCTGCCAACCTCCTGTACAAGTGACTGACTCCTTATATAGCAACAATTAACTACGCAAACAAAAGCACAATATGGGCCAGATTGTCAGAAAATGCACAATATACCGTTCTACACATCCATCACATTCTGCTAAATTAGATGTGAAAATTGATAAATACTGAGTATATCTGAATGTATTCTATATTGTATTCATTCAATAAATCTGGTTAAGTTAAACTGTTTTTTTGAACCTGATTTTTGTCTTAAATTTGGGTTATTTGAAATGATTGGTGAAGGTGTATTGTACATTTTCTGATGACTTGACCCATAGGTTCTTCACACGTCAACTGCCAACCCTGCCGTACTCCTGACTCACTGCATATATTAATTATTAACTGGTCAAACAATGAGATAGGAAGAGTGTCAGTTGGTTTTCCCAGCCTTTCATTGGCACCAAGGCGGGTAGAAAGGGCGGACTAGAACAATGTGGGTCAAATCGTCAGAAAATGTACAATTGGCAGCTCTGCATAATGATTAGATTCTGCGAAATAAGGCCAAAAATGATAGATATTTTTGGTATATTCAATTATATGTGGTATTAGATTGATTTAAAATACCTGTTTTGTTATGTTAAACTGTATATTGAACCTAGTTTTTGGCTTAAATTGTAGTTAATGAGAGGTGTTTTTGATGGCGAATTGTATATTTTCTGGCGATTTGACCCATATATAAATAGGCTGACAAAGGGAGAGAACTTCCTGCGATTCCTATTTATGTTGGGAACAATGGGGCTGATATAGTCACACAACATCGCTATTCCTGGGAACAAACCTTTATCTAGATTTCTTATTTTAGCAGCTATAGCAATTACTATATATGAGTATTTTCATTTCTCTTTTTATTAACAATTAGAGTCGGTGTAGATGAAATGGGTGAACCTGTCAACTCATTCTGTTGCCCTCTGCATATTGATTTGTATGGGGGTGAAATCGTCAGAAAATGTACAATTTGTCAACACAGGTCATCTCAAATAACCTAAATTTAAGATTAAAACTCCGTTCAACACATATAAACAGATCGCTTGAATCAAGGCAATACCAAATATGCTCAGATATACCTAGTGTTGACCAGTTTCCAGTCTAATTTAGCAAAATTTACTAAATGTGTAGATCTGCTGATTGTAATTCTTTTGAAAATCTGACCCATATATTTACATTATTTCCAAGATCTTAAATTCAAATTTTGTTTATTGTAATAATTAAAAATGATAATTAACTACAGTATAATTCCTGGTTTAATTCGTTCAACCATATCCAATTTTGGGGATTGATATCTTCATATTTGAAATCTTGTGCCAAATTAGAGTTTCATTAGATTATTTGAGAACTCCAATTTCTAGCTATATTAGATAACTGTTGTATATAAATTAGCATATTATACGCAACAATTTGGGACAGACTTTCTGAAAAATGTACAATTTACGACTCTACACATCTATCAAATTCTGCTAAATTACAGTGAAAAATGATAAATACTAGGTGTATCTGAGTATATTCTGTATTGTATGCATTCAATAATCTGTCTGGTTACGTTAAACTGTATTTGAACCTGATTTTCGTCTTAAATTGGGGTTATTTGAGAGAATAATTTTCTGGCGACTTCTCCCAGTTATTATTGCCATTCTTCTATTTATTAAATTCCCATGCTGTATGAGTGTTATAAATACAAAAGTGAACATATTGACATAATAAACTTAAACTTAAATTCATCAGATTCAATTCCTTCAGAATATCGTCCAATCAATATACCATTGCTTGCACCTCGTTCCATCCAATCAATAAAGGTCAGATCTCTAGAAAATGTACATTCGTCAGCTCTACAAAGTTGGTTAATTGTGGCAAATTAGAGTGGAATATTTCAAATGTTATACATGTCCAAGTATCTTTGTCATTGCGTTGATTAAAAGCATCTCTTTCTTAATTTTAAACTGCATTAATTTTTTAAAGTAATTTTTCTCTTAAATTTGAACTATTTGAGAGGGTTGGGGAAGGTCAATTGTACTCTTTCAGAAAATTTGACCCATATAATAGAGTGGGTCCATTATTTATTGGTCTAGAAATAAATGCATGATAGAACTCCAGAGGGTGCTGCACAATGAATGTCAATGAACAAACAGCTACAAACAGGATGCAGTGAATTATCCCTTGTGGTCACAGTCGTGTGCATTCAATCATTCTTTTCAAAATATAATGCAATTAAATTCTCAGTGATTATGACCAAACAAATTCATTATTCATTCGCTGTATATATGTTTATACAAGAGTTACTCATATTATGACTTATATGACTGTATTTATCAATTTTCTGCTGCGGGTATATGTTTATACAAGTGTCACTCATATTATGACTTATAGGACTCGATTTATCAATATTACGCTGCTGTTATATATTATCAAATAACCTACCTTTCAGACGAAAATTAAGTTCAAAATACAGTTCAACCTAACCAAACGGATTGCTAGAATCAATGCAAAACCGAATATACTCGAGTCTACCTACATAGTATTAGCCTATTTTAGCCTAATTTACTACATTTACTACAGCTTGTACATTTTCTTAAAATCTGACCCATAAATTCATAGAACAGCCGGCTATTCAATGAACACCCGGCCATTAGTAATAGAGCAGAAGTCAACTGGTTTGTTGGCACCAAAGTGAGGCAACCTGTCGTTAACTGCCGTCATACATATAGCTGTCATGTTTTACGACATCAACTACCACTTCCGGATGCACCTGCGCATAAAATGTCCCAGTCTCTCACCCCAGCACTTGCCTCACAATGTGGGGCTGTACATCTAAAGGCGTCTGGCCAACCGGAAGTACAATGACGTCAGCAGGAAGTTGTAGAGTGGCGCCATTTATTTTTATTCTGAGGAGAGCCTTGTGTCCTGGTAGAACACTTGTATTCAGGAAAAACCCGGGACTTTACTTTGGTAATTTTTATGAGCTCTTCTGCTGCACTGCGACTACTTGGCTCTATATAGATTTACAACGGGTAGTTCTTTTAGTAGCAACTACAGAATTATCAAGAGTATTTATTTTGTATTCGACCAAAAGGCCCTACTGGAGGACATGAACATCTTTTTTTCCCTTTTTTTGACAAGAACATCTTGCTGATCCATAAATTTTAGGAAATGATTAATGTGTAGGTCTGTGCGTTTAGCAAATGCTGCTAATTAGGCTGCAACACCACGAATCTAAATATATCTGGTATTATTTTGATTAAGAAAATCTGTGTGTTGAACCTTTAAAATACATTTTAAACATCAATTTGTCAATTTGGGAATTATATCAAACAATGAGTACATTTTCGTATACATATGTGTGTCATAATGGATGAAGAATTATATATTTTTTGCTGTCATCCCATTTAGAGATTTGCGATGTCATTGGTCCTATTATCCATTGTTATTATTTCACCATTTCTGGAAAAAACGCATTCTTTCAAACAGATTCTTTAGGATATGATATAGGGTACTGAAACAGCCAAGGCGTTAGCACAAAAAGTACTGTGAATAATCTCTCCAATATTAAATAATTCAAACTCTGGTCTTCACAATGCTACACATATCCCACCAGACTTTGCAGGTCACACGGGAGTCACTGCCCTCTATTGGGCGTTTTCAGACTTAGACAGATTGTTTATTTTGGCGTATGAATAAAGTGCCCAGTCTTCATTGTCAACTTTGTGGTCTGGGACGCACAAGATGGATGAGCAACCCCCCTGGTGGAAAGTCTGTACATTAGAGGTTGGGGCAAATGGTCAAGTGTCTGATGGTGCCACATTGAAATGCATTGTGGTACAAGCGGGACTTGTTTGTCTCTGATATAAAATGTTCATGGAATTTTCTCATAGAACCTGGTACAATGAGTGAAATCTTGGCTTTTACTTTTTTTAAATAGTGATATTGGTCAGATTTTCAGAATATGTACAATTGGCAGCTGTATACATTTAGTAAATTCTGCTAAATTAGGCTGTGATTTGGTCAATACTTAGTAAATTCACGTATATTCGGCATTGCATTGATTCTAGTAATCTGTTTAGTTAGGTTGAACTGTGTTATGAACTTTATTTTCGTCTGAAATGTGGGTTATTTGAGAGAATTGGTGAAGGCGAATTGTACATTTTCTGTAAATCTGACCCATATATAGAAACCAAATGCATGATGGGAAAGTTGAAGTCTTTTTTTTTATGGAAACAAGTAAAACACAGGGATATCTATTTACATGAGATCACTGTTAAATATTCCATGCTGAACATCTTCTAAAGCTTTTGCACTGACATACAACTCTATAATTCCATGCCAATCGAGATTCATAGATGAGAGAGCCCCTTCAAACAGACGGAAGACCTCTCGCCTCAAACTGCAAAGTGCCATTATGATTCCATCAAGACCACAAAATGTCATTATAATCCCAGTAGAACGCCTAGTTCTTGGCAAGGAAACCGATTACCAAAGTAGGCGTCCAGTCACAGAGATACTAGGCTGATTTAGCAACCACAACGCTAACGCTAACACTAACGCTAACGTATGTTCTATGAGGACTACGTCATCACTAGGTGTGCTATTCTTAGCATGCTAGCTGAGATACGGACGTCAATAACGCTAAGAGGTGTGTCAATACGTTCCCAACGTATGTCTATTTAACGCTAAAATGATGGTCCCCTCTGAAAACACCTCTCCACCTCTAAAACTGATCGTCCCCTGCCATTACGTATGGTCAACCCTATCGTGAGCAACTAGCGTTAGTTTTAGCGTTAGCGTTGTGGTTGCTAAATCTCCCTACTATTCTTATCTGATCTGAGGGTTCGGACCTACACTAGATTCAAGATGGCGGACATGCCAATCACATATTATTACCTTTTATGATTTTGAATTTTATGGAAGTGCACCTGTTCAGTGCTGAATTGATTAAAAGCTCTGATGGATAAATGGAGAATGTAGCTGCAGTTTTAGAAGTCCAGAGAGTGAAAAAAACATTTTTCAAGGGCAGAATGTACGTGCCTTTGACTTCTTATTGCCCTCTAGCTAGTGCAATGACTGGTATTTAAAATTCACTCCGCGCGTCCAAAGTGTTTACAAATGCATATTTTCCTTCCTGAAGACCATTTGTCCATAAATTATCATAGTGGATGGTAATGTCTGATTGATCCGATTTGCTGGGGAAGTAGGTGAAGGAAAGGCGAGGGTTGTTGCGTCCCAAAGTAGACATATGTACCAATGACGAAATCGGTACAGTCTTTTCCTCTTTGGTACAAGCTATTTCACATACTACAAATTCTTTTCCAAATCCTCACTTCCTATTTCCGGGCAGATTTGACTATTTCCTTGAGATATCCATCACAGAAAAGTATATCCCTGCACCTTTTTCCTATTTCCCCTAAATAAAACGCCATGTCCTCCTGCAGGGATCCCTATTTCCAGATTGGGTGACTATTTCACCCCTGGTACACTCCTTTTGTCTCTGTACAAAAGGGGACATCAGCACACAAACCTACACAAGCATCTGTTATGTAACACATGGCCACTGTGTGTGGCTCCCAGCTGCATGCATGAGTGATCACTGACCAGTGGTCACCATAGCAACTAGACCACAGCTTGTCTCCTTCCCTGCCATGCTGTCTTCTCTTCCATTCTCTTTCTCCCTCTCACCCTCTCTCTCACCCTCCCTCTCCTACTCTACCACCCTCTCATCCACCCTCTCCCTCTCAACCCTATATTGTTTCATTGGAGTTATACATGTTGGCATAGGAATACATCATGGTACATATGGGTGAAAAGACAGTGGATATTCCAAAAAGGAAAAGGATATCCAAAAAGGAAAAAGATATTCCAAAAAGAAAGGAAAAGGATATTCCAAAAAGGAAAAGGGTATTCCAAAAAGAAAAAGCCTTGGATATTTGGGATTTTTCCTATTTCACATAGATATCCTTTCAGATTGGGGACAAAACAAGGGTAGAGGAATGAGGGTCAGATTTTCAGAAAATGCCCAATCTACGGTTCTACACATCTATCAAATTCTGCTAAATTAGAGTGAAAGTTCATAAATACTAGTTATATCCGAGTGTATTCTGTATTGTATTCATTAAATAAATCTGTCTAGTTATGTTGAACTGTAATTTGAACCTGATTTTCGCCTTAAATTTTAATTATTTGAGAAGATTGATGAAGGTGAATTGTACATTTTCTGGCGATTTCGCCCATGTATAGAGGAAGAGCAATAGTAAAGTGGCAAAATATGGATTGAAGCTGAGCCTCAGCTAACTTAGGTAAAAATCTAAATATTTTCTACATTTTCATCTTTTTCAACCCATCTAATAGCAATTTGACCGACATTTTGGAGGTTCATGGCTGGTTGTCTTTGAAATAGGGCTTCTAAAACGTCCTTCCTTATATTTTGAGGATTTGTCCAAATCCTTTCCTATTACTAACTTTTCATATTCATCGCTCACCAGAGGCTGTTTTTGCTCCACCGATTCAACTTCAAATTCTTGTATAAACATACAACGGCAGCAGAATATTGATAAAACCAGTCCTATAAGTCATAATGTGAGTAACACTTGTATAAACATATAACAGCAGCAGAATATTAATAGATCCAGTCCTATAAGTCATAATATGAGCAACACTTGTATAAACATACAACAACAGCAGGATATTGATACGTTCTGTCCTATAAGTCATAATATGAGCATATTTGGTACGGTACGATTATCTTTCTCATAATAGGTGGGAATACCGCCTCCCTCTCAGCTCTCCCGCCCTTGATATAACCATATTAAATGTATTGATAAGGGCGTAAAGCAACCAATCTCACTCACTCACTCCCTCTCAGCTCTCCCGCCCTTGATATAACCATATTAAATGTATTGATAAGGGCGTAAAGCAACCACTCACTAACTCTTGTGTACCTTTATGGTCTTTTTGACTGAAGTGTTTCACTACTTTGGACTTCACACTGTTTGATATATGCCATATTATGTTCACTACTTGTTTTCTATTCCATTTTTTTAAAAATGTATCCTACACTGTGCCACGGAGATGAATAGAATATAACATATATTCCTTTTCTTCTCCATGCCACAGAGAGGAAAGATAATTAAAAAGCAAAAGTCTGAATATATCTTCAACAAAACAAAACAAAAGATTATCTACATGTTGTATGTGGTATGTGGTATGAAAACATAGATCAAAGAAAGAGAAGTTTAGAACACTGTATAAAAGGAAAACAGAAGGAGAAATAAGAAGACATTGTATTGTTTAATGGAGAAGGCGCATTATATCTGATTAGTAATTAAGGGGTATTTATTTGATGTTAATTTAACAAATAATATTTTAGATTTGTATATTGAGGCCTTCTTGGAAGAGCTGGGAAATCCCAGAACGTTGTAGCCAATTTCCAGTTATGTAACTGTATTTATAAAATGGAAATAAAAATATGTATATATATATATATATATATCTCCATAATGCCAGCCACTACGTCTATACAGCTCAAGGCCTTTGTGTCAACCTTGCTTTCAACTCATTGAATACCTAAAAGCCAGCACATAGCTAACAGAAATGTGATGTGTTACAGGAAAATAAATCAGAAGTCGCAGAATTGATATTTTTCAAAATGATTTATTTACAAGATTTCCTTGTTTGAATATTCTCATGTTCTAGTGCTGTTAGTATGCATTAATGGGTCAGAATTTCAGAAAATGTACAATTGGCAGATGTACACATTTAGTAAATTCTGCTAAATTAGACTGCAATTTGGTCAATATTAGGTAAATTCGAGTATATTCAGAATTGCATTGATTCTAGCAATATGTTTGGTTAGGATGAATTGGTTATTTTCGTCTGAAATATGGGTTATTTGAGAAGATCGGTGAAATTATATTGTACATTTTCTGAAAGTCTGACCCATATACATGTACCAAATCTCAAGATGATGTATCGAATATATCTCTGCTTTTCATAGATCATCCTGTGGAGTATATTTAACTACTTTACTGGTAATTATCCACCCAGATATAGTTCAACTTAATATTACACCTAAAATATAAAAATAACTATCATTAATGTTTACCATCATTAGAATCTCCCTGATCTCAACTTTTCAAACATGATGATATCTCAAAATCCATTTTTTGCGACTTGTGATTCATTTTCCTGAAACACATCACATTTAGGCACAATAGGGGATTTGAATGTACCACTGCGCATGCCTGTTACAGTGCATGCTGGGATACATTCAGTTCAGGTCTGACATATCAAAATATTTTGCAACATTTGTATCGAAAATTGTAAGAATTTTGTTTGCCGATATCACAGTTTGTGTACATATGAACTATGAAAACCAAATGCATGATGGGAAAGAGGGAGGTTTATGTGACGGAAACATGTACAGCACATCGATATTGAACTTGTAGCACCAATAAATAACCCAAGCTGAGCATGGCATGTTTTATACAGATTTGACACTGTACCATATAATAGGTCCTATAATTCCATTCGAATCGAAATTCAAGATGGCAGGCAAGCAAATCCCCTATTAAATCGCTATACATCCATATTTTCGGTTGTAAAAGCGACCTATAGTTTTTTTTATCAGTCTTGATTGGAAAGATTCTCCAATTATTCTATATCTAACTGAAAACCATCTAATCAGTCTTATTTAGTACCATATACCCTGCGAATCAAGATTCAAGATGGCGGACATGCAAATACCCTATTACAAGACTCTCTTGCCATACATCTACTACAGTCGCCCCTGTCCCTCGTATACCTTCGCTAATAATGACATAAATTAACCGGAAGTGCAGGTGAAATGCCATCTAGTGTCGAGTGTTGACATATGAAGGTTTGTTAACTGCATCCTGGGACAGCAGCTGGGCGACAGTTAACTATCTCGGTCAGTTTTGCAGAAAATGTACAATTTGTAGATGTACACATGTAGTACGTTCCGCTAAATTAGGCTGCAATTTGGTCAATACTAGGTAAATCAGAAGATATTTTCAGCATTGCATTGATTCTAGCAATTTGTTTGGTTAGGTTGAACTGTATTTTGAACTTTATATTCGTCTGAAATGTGGGTTATTTGAGAGGATTGGTGAAAGTGAATTGTACATTTTCTGGTGACTTCACCCACTTCCTGAGACAGCAGCTAAGGGAAAGGCCGGAGGAGAAACACACAAATTATCGGATAAAACAAACAGCACTGTATGTCTAAATGTCCCCACTAGAAGAGATATTAATCTTTAACTAGATGCCCCCCGTCTAAAACGGGTAGTAATCATCAGCATGTAGTTTCTATTCAATTCCTCCATCCCTTCTACAGTATAGTATGTTCCGCTTGTAACTTGTAAGGTGACTTCTAATGAGTGAAAAGTATGAAAAGAAAAAAACTGATTTTGAGATTTAAATGCAACGAGTGAAGTTCTGAAATCGCATATCAGACACACAAGGAGTGAAAATGTACGTGAAAATTGTGATTTTTGAATTATTTTGAGGCCAATTGTGCAGTACCTCATCCCCCGACCCAAAAGTGATGATGAATATTTGGGTTATATTTTCAGTAAATGTACAATTGGCAGCTGTACACATTTAGTAAATTCTGCTAAATATATATATATAAACTTTTATTCACGATCTTCACATGCAATTAAGACGATACAATCAGGAATAGGGCGGAGCCTCATAGCAGTGATCTTCCATGGTGGCCCTTGGAAATGAAATGTAATAAGATAAATAATCCTTAGGTACTAACATCATGATAATACTATAACCTTAACAAAGTGATGTGATCTTAGCGGAGAGTATTAATATTAAATGTCAAGCGAAGGTCCATGTAGTGATTTAGCTATAAATTTTATATATTTCGTCACTGTCCATCATGGTTCTAGAATAATGGTTTCCCATTACTTATGAGTGTCCGCGAAAGTTCAATGTTTTTAATTATTCAATTTTGGTTGATGTTGGGATTTAACTTCTTGGATGATACGTTGACATGATGATCTATCTTTCTCAGGTTGGTGAAAATAGATGTTCATTGGTCCATGGGTCCTTTGTGTCGACATACATCTTAAAATTATTTGAGACCAAAAAAGTGGAATTTCCTAGATATATGATTTGACATTATTCTAATAACGTCCCCTTTGACTAGGAAGACGCTTACAATATTGACTAATTACTACCGATGTGGTTTTAGATCTGAATATACAATGAAATATCACATAAATTGGTACCATCACCTCTCTCATATCATATATTAACTTCAAACAGAGTAAGGACCTATACTGGTCCATCGTTAATAGACTCTCTTGTACTGGAGAGAAACAAAATCTGTTAATTTGAGGAAAATATCGTGGTAAAAGAACAATGAACATTAAAATACATTTATCCCCTTTCCCTTCCCCTCGGAAGAACCGAGTTTTACCGATGTCTCAGTCATGTACATAAGTCTTACACGCCTATATCCCCCTCCCACAATATACAATATTACAGATCAGTAATTGTACTCTTGCACAGGTTATAAAGTTTTCCAATTTTAAGAATGATAAATCCAAATTCTAGATATTATCTTCTCTTAAATATTGGTCGAATTCCTGGGTGTAGGTGTTTTTTAAATAAACTTTAAACTCTTTCCTATTAGGTATCTCTCTGGGTTTCTGGGGAAGCCCATTCCAGAGGGTCGCTAACTTATAGATGTAAGATTTTTTTAAATTTTCGTTTTTAGGTTGTGGGGTGCTAAGTTTTTTCCCTTTACTGAGACCCCTTAGGGTAATTTTCCGACTATCTAAATTCTCAGGAATGAGTGCCCTCCTAAACGCTAACTCCAAAAGGTGAGTGTCAAAATTAGGCTGCAATTTGGTCAATACTAGGTAAATTTGGGAATATTCAGCAATGCATTGATTCTAACAATCTGTTTAGTGAGGTTGAACTGTATTTTGAACCTTTTTTTCATCTGAAATGTGGGTTATTTGAGAAGATTGGCGAAGTTAAATTGTACATTTTATCAAAATCTGACCCATTTGAGTGTTCACTTTTTAGCCCACAGATACTGTCAACTGTTCTCAATGGCCGCAACAGCGACCAGCAATAGTGTAGAAATTATTCAGACATAATGAGCAGAAAGTGGCAGTTTAAGGAAGATGGAGAATAAAACCTGGCCATCATCATCCATAGAGATGTCAGAGGAAGAGAAAGAGAAAGGGAAAGATCTGATGAGAGGAAGAGATCTTCCCAGGGTGTGATTTATAGCTGAATCTTGGGAAATCTTGTCAACGCGAGACAAATGGTGCGACGGCGAGAAGTTGTGCTGACACATAATCAATGGCAATTGTGATGTGTTCCAGGGAAATGAGCCACAAGTCGCAAAAACTGGATTTTGAGATATCATATGATAGAATGTTTGTTTTAAGATTTTTATTCAGCTAGACATTATGCAACATGTACACTATTCACAGAAAAGCTGCTTTAAACAATTATAGAAAAATTCTTTGAAAAATAAATAGAAAAAATTCTACAAATAAAGTATTAATCATTAACCACTTGGTTATTTCACCGCAAGCGTTCAGTAATAATGGAAAGGATAAAAATAAAGAATTGATAAAACCATACACCCGGGACAGTGTCAGATTCATGACAGGCCATGTTTAGACGCAGTTAATTTCCATAGTATCAACAATATACAAAAAATTCCGAGAAAAATCAAGTTGCTATATTCCAAATAAACATAGCATAGGGCGAGGCATGTAACGAGGTTGGTTTCTCACTTAATGTACACAATGCCCACAAGTTTTCTTTGACCAGGGATGTCACGAGAAGCCACAGGCTTCGAGTGATACCCTGGTCGAAAAAAAAATCTGATAGCTTTTGAAACGATCTCATATTGTAAACGATCTCATATTGTAAAATAAAATGAAGAAACAAACAATTTATTTACGTCGCTTCACTACAATGACCCGCCATATTGATTTTTGATACCAAAGCACTAGACAAATGTGTAACTGATTGGCTATTCAACGACAGCCCGGATGGCATGTGACGTCACGAATAGGCATGACGTCATGAGCGAGCGTAACGTCAACCAATAAGAATGCTTCTTAGATTTAGGCCAAAAAAGGGTAATATTTTCACGTGTGGATACATTTAACACAATATGATGGCATGTATTTACTCATTCACTGCGTGTACAAACCCCAGTTGGGGTATCATATCTGAAAGGATGAGATCAAGCAGATTCGAATGATATAAAACAGTAAGACACCTCATAAGTATATCTAAATTTTAAGTTTGATATTTTTATTTTTGAAAAAGAAATTTGCAGTATTTCTGGGTACACAATTACTAGCAAAGTAGCTGTATATCCTCTCCAAGATGACCTTAGAAATGCATAGATATATTTACTACACAGTCTTGATATTTGTTACACGTATTCATGCTATGAGAAGCGTTAAGCATGCTTAACACTTCTCATAGCATAAGTATGTGGGGTGCACCCCAACAATGAAAACATTCCCATGAATTTATCTGGTGAATAAAACACTTTAAAAAATAGCAATTTTCCGACTAGTGAGTCCTTTCTCTGTAACACATCACAACTTTGACAGCTAATCAATGGCAATGTTAGGGTATTGATGAGAGGAAGACAAGGTAGGTGTGAGACGGTAGAGGGAATAACAATAAACTGTATCTGTGTCTACAGTGGCAGACTCGACTAAATCCATGAACTTCCATCACACTGTCTCCGCGATGATGTTTACTCCGATGAGTAATGTTTTAACAATTTATAAGATATGGGTCCCATACCCAAAAGATGTACTATTGGCCGCGGTATACATGTTGTAAATTCTGCTAAATTAGGCTGCAATTTTGGTATATCTGGCATTGCATTGATTCTAGCAATCTGTTTGGTTAGGTTGAACTATATTTTGGACTTTATTTTCGTCTAAACTTTGGGTTATTCAGAGAATAATTGTACTGAAACTTATTGATATAGTTATAAGTGATGAACCCTCCAAAATTTCAAACATTTATCACTTTTGTGGATAATTTACCTGAATTTAAGACTATCCGTATGTGGAACTGAACCTATTGTTAACGTGAAATAGTCTCTCTGGGAACCCTGCAGTCATGACAACAGGCAATAAACCCTCAGCCCCTGGGTCAGATCGTCAGAAAATGTACAATTCACATTTGTCAATCCTCTCAAATAACTCAAATTCCCGATAAAAATGACCTTCAAAATACAGTTTAACCTAGCAGAACTGATATTTTAAAACAACTCCATGTCAGATATATTCAGATATTCATCGGTATTCATCATTTTAAAAGATTTCTCAGTCTTATTTAGTACAATTTACTAAATGTGTAGAGCTGCCAATTGTAGATTTTCTGAAATACTTGACCCCCAGATCCGCCCATTGTCACATTGTGTCATTGTGCCCTCCTCCTGTCCCTCATTCCACACATCGGGGTCAGATTTTCAGTAAATGTACAATTGGCAGCTGTATACATTTAGTAAATTTTGCTAAATTAGGCTTCAATTTGGCCAATACTAGGTAAATTCGAGTATATTCGGCATTGCATTGATTCTAGCGATCTGTTTGGTTAGGTTGAACCGTATTGTGAACTTTATTTTCGTATGAAATTTAGAACATTTAAGGGGATTGGTAAAAGTGAATTGTACAGTTTTTGGCGACTTCACCCACATCTCACTTGTCGTCAATAAATGGGGCAGGGCGACCGGAAGTGTACAATAGGGAATATCCATGTCTCACTGCGCATGTCTGTGACAGTGTATGCCGGGATTGATTCAGTTCAAATCTGTCAATGAAAAACAGACATAATGGTTTCACCAATAATCACTCCTACACTCACCCCGGTGAGTTCAGTTCAGCAGCATTGTCGCTCTGATGACACAGTTTTTGGTAGCTTTTATTATATTATTTTCTTTCTTTCTTCTCAAGTAGCTTTGATTCCTAGAACTTAATGTAGCTAGACACAGCAGTGGGTGGAAGACCATGGCCATTCTGTATTGAATTATTGCACGCAAGCCCATTATCTTGATATGTAATTAAACTCCATTAGTTGTAACATTCGGTTAAATTGTACATTTTCTGGCGACGTTGGGTGACACCCATCTACACCCACCCATCCTCCGCAACTCATCAAGGTTCTTCCTATTTCCAGATTCTTCTTGATATAAGCTTCTTTTCCTAGCTATGCAGCTGGTAAGGAACATAGTATAGAAATGTGCTATGCAAAAGACAATTCTTTAATTACTGAATTTCAGAAATACCGATTGTCCATTTTCTGCAGAAGTAAGGGGAAAAGTGTAGAAATTCCCACACACAATAGGGGATTTGCATGTCTCACTGCGCATGTCTGTTACATTGCAGCATGGGATGGAAGCTGATGAAATCTGACATACAACTATTTGCCAACATTTTTATCGAAAATTGCAAGAATGTTTTAACCAATATCAGAGCTTGTTTGAATGATCTATGTAAAACCAAATGCATAATGGGAAACATGGGGACTTGTATTATGGAAACATGTGTAACACATGGATATTGACATTAAAGCACTGCTAAATATTCCATGCTGAATATGGCATATTTTCTAAAGATTTTAGACTGTACCATTAGTTCCATAATTCCATGCGTATCAAGATTCAAAATGGCGGCTATGCATATCCCCCTATTGTCGTTTCCTCAGCTTGTACAACAGGCCCCAGGACACATCCATCCAATCCCTCCCGACACATACCAGCATGCCCTCTGTGGGAGTCCCCAGGAAACACAAGGAGATGTTAAGTGCCGGATATTTGACTCTTTTATTGTCGATATTTGATGACTTAGGGGGCCAGCTGAGCTATGGTTTGACACCAGATGGCGCAGCTAAAATTGCGCATGCGCTGTCTGGAGTTTCTGACGTCTTTATAAAGACGCTGGTTTGTGTGAATTGTTCTGTGGAATGCCTTGAGGATAAATACAGGATATTTCAATTTAATTCAATCTTTATTGAAGAGCTATTAATTAATGTGGAAATGCTGAGTCATGTATTGTTCTATGTCTCTTTTTGTACTGACCGCAGCCGGTAGGGGACCAGGAACACCACTTAAAGGTCAACTGGAGGTGATGAATTGTATTTTGTAATATCTGGACCTGATAAAAGATTGAACTGAAAGGGAAACAATTCTGAAATGGACACAATAATGATGGATTGTAATGAAGGCATGGACATTATAACAAGTCAATACCAGGATGAAGTCGCCAGAAGATTTGCAATTCAGCTTCACCAATTATCCGAAATAACCCAAATTTCAGACAAAAATAAATTCTAAAATACTGTCTAACCTAACTAAACCAAACAGATTGCTAGAATCAATGCAATGCCGAATAAACTCTAATTTACCGAGTATTGACCAAATTGCATCCTAATTTAGCAGAATTTACAAGAAGTGTACAGCTGCCAATTGTACATTTTCTGAAAATCTGAACCATCCACCTTTGCATACTGCCCCTGCTGTAGCACCAGGCAGTGTCACATTCCCCCTGTCACAGGCAATAAGGACACTAAGTCTTATTTCATTATGATAATATTGAAGGAATGGTACAGATAAACTGTCACACACACAGCTGGCCCAGCTAGGTATGTACTGGGTCAGATTGTCAGAAAATGTACAATTGGTAGCTGTATACGTTATTAAGTAAATTCTGCTAAATTAGGCTGCAATTTGGTCAATACTAGGTAAATTCTAGTATATTTGGCATTGCAGTGATTCGAGCAATCTGTTTGGTTAGGTTGAACTGTATTTTGAATTTATTTTCGTCTGAATTTTGGATTATTTGAGGGGATTGCTGAAAGTGAATTGTACATTTTCTGGTGACTTCACCCTACTGGCCTTTTGACTGAATGATTCTGTAACGTCTCTATTCAATTCTAGGAGTTTAATAGAAATGTGTGATGTATACATTTCATTTTGTGCTCAAAGGACTTGTTTCCTCGCAGTTTGCATACATAAAGTACATTCAGCAGGAGTTGGCCATTCTAAAGTGACCCTGAGGAAATGGGGATACCAGGAAGACGAGGAGGATGTGACCTGTGTATGTGGCATGGAACCCCAGACAATGAAGCACCTCCTGGAATGTCCCCTGCTTGAGCAGGAGCGCCAGGTCGAGGAGCCTTATTCAACCAGAGGGCTAGGGTCTGTGTATGTAGTCCAGCTGTTAAGTACTCAATTGTTCAATTTATGATAAAAGCATGAAATTTGGTATTATAGGTAGTTAATTATGCATAAATTTATATCAGAGGTAGAACCAACTCATCTGGTCCCAAAATCCAACATGGCCGCCATTTTTATGATATTTTTTTAACTCAACACCACTCGGAGATATAAACTAAATGTCATTAGGCATTTGTGAGCATAAAATTACCTTTCTAATGATATCAATATCATTCTTCTACTCCTATTATTCGATCTTTGATCAATTTACAGAAATTAACTAAAAATGTCTTGAGCAGGAGGGCCAAGTCGAGGACCTGGCCTTATTCAACCAGAGGGCCAGGGACTGTGTATGGCTATATGGTCTAAACATTATGGGTGAAGTCGGCAGAAAATGTACAATTCACCTTCACCAATCGTCTCAAATAACCCAAATTTCAGACGAAAATAAAGTTTAAAATACAGTTCAACCTACCCAAACAGATCGCTAAAATCAATGCAATTTGGCCATATGGAGGATAGTATAGGCAGGCCCGTGCCAGTCTGTGCAATGGTCCGTGATTATGAAAACAGAATACAAATGAAATGATAAAATCTGAATACTACGCTCCGCCTCGTCTAATACGCTACTTTGCATGCCGCTCCTAATTGAAATGCAATATTTAATGATTGATCTAACTTCATTAGTGCAATCAATAATACTAGGCTCATGGGCTTGGCTTTCAATAGGGGAGTTGCATGTGCCACTGCTAATGTTCATAGTTGTTTCTTCAGTAGGAATTTCTTACCTAAGCTAGGGAAAATAGATTTACAACTAACATTTGTGAGTCGTTTTTTAGGAGAATGAGTCACGAGTCGCAAAAATTTATATTTTTCAAAGTGTTTTTTCACAAGATCCCTTTATTGAAATGTTCTGGTATTTAGGGGGTTTAGCACTTACAGTCATACAAATCTATGTAACAAATTTCGGGACATTGTATTAAATATATCCCTGCATTTTAAAGCATTTGTATGGAGTATATTTTAGTACCTTACAGGTAATCACCCATCCAGAAACATTGCAAACATTTTTTTCCAAAAGTAAAAATATCAAACATAAAATATAGAAACACTTCTCAGATATCCTTCATGTTTACTATCATTAGAATCAGCTTGATCTCCTCTTTTCAAATATGATGATATCTCAAAATCTATATTTTGCTACTTATGAGTCATTTTTCCTAAAACGGATCACATTTTAAGTAAGGATTTGTTATGCAACAGGGCATATTAATTTTATTCTGAGTTAATTACTGGGATTCGACTCATCAGTTTAATTCATGAATGATTGCAGGGATGTAGAGTTTCACCTTTTGAAATCTGATAATTGTGTCTCTTGCGAAAACGTAATTTAGAAAATTTTATCAGGGAATTAATATTGCAATTGTTCACAATAAGGGAATTGCATGTGTACTGTGCATGTCTGGTACAGTGCATGCTGGGATAGATTCAGTTCAGGTTTGAGATAACAATATTTAGCAACATTTTTTTCGAAAATTGCAAGAATGTTTTTCACTAATGTCAGAGCTTGTATAAAAGATCTATAGAACCAAATGCATGATGGGAAAGAACGAGGCTTGTGTTATGAAAACATGTATATAACACATGGATATTGACACTGGAGCACCATTAAATATTCCATTCTGAATATAACATGTTTTTCATAAATTCGCACTGTACCAAAAGTCCCATAATAGACGGATTTTTATGTCTCGGTGCGGATGTCTATTACAACGCATGCTGGGATGGATTCAATTTAAATCCGGGAACATTTGAAAATTGAAAATTGAAAGAATGTACTTACTAATATTTTTGCTTTTATAAATAACTATTAAAATCATATACATGATGGGAAAGATGGAGGCCTGTGTCATGGAAACATGTATAACACATGGATATTGACATTAGAGCATTGGTAAATAGTCCATGCAGAACATGGCATGTTTTCTATAGATTTTACACTGTACCATTAGTCCATAAGTCCATACAAATCAAGATCCAAGATGGCGGACTTACAAATCTCCTATTGCTTACAGTTTTGTTATACAACATATTATCCCATGTTAAACATGATTAAACATGTCATGTTTAATGTTTTTGTATTTTTTACACTGTACGCTAAAGTCCTATAATTCCATGTAAGTCAAGATCCAAGATGGCGGCCATGCAAGAGCCCTATTGTAATTATCCTAGTTTCTTGCCTGTGCACAAAGCTTTCCCCTCCACTAAGCTCGAGCGGAAGGATTGGCCTTGATTAGCAGCTTTTACTTTTGTCTGCCAAAATCAGAAAGAGTCGGAATCGGTCAAAAGGAATCTGGTCAAAAATGGGGTCTGTATGGGAATAACACTCGATTGGGCTGCATTGGGAATCATTTCCCTTGTGGTCCCTGGGCGACTTGTTCCTTTGCTCGCAAACTCATTACTTCCAGAGTGTTGCAATGACGTTCATGTTCTTGAACTTTTCAGTCTTCAGTTATAAGGAAATTGTTGGTATGTTGTCTAGGAAATAAGGACTTAAAGCTGCATTCTCAGTTAGAGCTGCATTCTCAGTTAGAGATGCATTCCCAGTTAGAGCTGCATTCTCAGTTAAAGCTGCATTCTCAGTTAAAGCTGTATTCTCAGTTAAAGCTGCATTCTCAGTTAAACCTGCATTCCCAGTTAGAGCTGCATTCTCAGTTAAAGCTGCCTTCTTAATTAAAGCTGCACTCTCAGTTAGAGCTGCATTCTCAGTTAGAGATGCATTCTCAGTTAGAGCTGCATTCTCAGTTAGAGATGCACTCTCAGTTAGAGCTGCATTCTCAGTTAAAGCTGCATTCTCAGTTAAAGCTGCATTCTTAATTAAAGCTGCACTCTCAGTTAGAGCTGCATTCTCAGTTAAAGCTGCATTCCCAGTTAGAGCTGCATTCTCAGTTAAAGCTGCCTTCTTAATTAAAGCCGCACTCTCAGTTAGAGCTGCATTCTTAGTTAAAGCTACGTCCTCAGCTATTACAACCAGAAAATCATCTTACCAGATTTATTCATATTATGACTTTGACAGGTTGGATAAAGACTGGGAAAATGGGGTGCCCGTTGCATAACAAATCCTAATTTATAATTTTGGTGCTCCTATCCCGGTCGTCCTTGCTAAGCAGTTGGTAAGGAACCTTTAGGGAAGGAATTTCCAATTGCCAGTTTGTATTTGTACAGTAGAAATTTCCTACCTTAGCAAGGAGAAATTTGCTTAGCAAGGACCATTTCAAGTAAGTATTTCTCATGCTACATGCCCCAGGGAACTATGCAGCAATAGTAAAGCGTTATCTACTGGCCTCTTGCATATAATAAGGGAATTGCATAGCCGCCATCTTGAATCTTTATTCTCATGGAATTATGGGAGTAATGGTACAGTAAAAAATCTATAGAAAACATGTTATTTTCAACATGGGATGTATCAATGCTCTAATGTCAATATCCATGTGTTATACATATTTCCATGACACAAGTCCCCATCTTTCACACCATGCATTTGGTTTTTATAGATCTTGTATACAACTATGATATTGGTAAAAACATTCTTGCATTTTTTTATAAAAATGTTGCCAAATACTTGTATGTCAGATTTCAACAGAATCTATCCCAGTATGCACTGCGGTAGACATGCACTGTGAGACATGCAACTCCCCTATTAATAGACAAAATTGCCCAATTGGCGATTCCAAGGCTCCATGTTACACACAAGTGTATAGTTTATCCCAGGATAAGTTAAAAAGGAAGGGGAGGGAAAGGTCAGATGTTTTGGTAATTAAATACACAACCCTGGGCCACACTGATACAGCCAGCCAACGCTGTGGTTAGTAGAGAATTTGGAGAGACAGGCTTATATGGCCTTGTTAATGATAAGACAGGAGGAGTTGTCCCCCGCATCGAGTCTCTCCACCGTTGATGACTAAGCACAAGTCATAAACCAGCTGTTATTCTTATCAGGAGGTGAGAGATATATATCTAATGGCCCGATGGAGGTTTCAAATCGATCAAGACGGAGGGTCAAATCGCACGACACCCCGAAGGGGTGGAGTGAGATTTGATCCGACGTCGAGATCGATTTGAAACCGAACAGAGGGTCATTAGATATTTATTACATAAATATTTATCGATTTATTTGTTATATTTACCTTGTTAGTACCGTTTTTCTTGACGAATTATCGAAACAAAGTCTGAAAACTTTCGAAACATGCAAGGCAGCGCTACTCTTCTGCCGCTAAGAAGCGCGACGTCATGAACCAATTAAGTTATGTTATTTGGGTCACGTGCTTCCATGACAACCCGAATCATATACGTATGTGGTACGAGATTTCTAATGGCACCCCTGAATGGCACCTCTGTAATCACATACGTATGTAATAAAGTGATTAATGGCATTCCTTCTTCAACACATCGCCATCAAAGAAATATCCCCACCAAATACTTAATTGCAGCCTGATTTAGCAGAATTTACTAAATGTGTGCAGCTGCCAATTGTACATTTTCTGACAATCCGACCCATATACAACTGGTATAGATCACGAGTATAATTTGGTTATTATTGTGAGAATTCGATAGAAATAGATGGCAGGTAAAGCGGGGGTTAATATGACCCGGTATTTATTACCTGGAGTTTGTGGTATGAGTGCCAATGCTGTAGACTATGGCGGTCCATATTACCCGCTTGATAGGTGTAATGATACTGATTATCCGTACATTATTATCACCACTAGGCAGCCCCGGTACTCCAGTTCATCAATATCCACCCAGAAACCATTAATCTCTATTGATCCAAGTATTATACCCTTCACGGTATAGCCCAGTTTGGGACAGTGCCCGGCACACCTATAGACCCATGTCTTGAAATCAGTCATAAAGATGGAGTTTTAATACTCTTTTGCTTTATGTTACAGGACAAGACTATGATCCGTTTTAGGAAAATGAGGTCATAAGTCGCAAACTATGGATGTTGAGAGATCACCATATTTGAAACGATGAGATCAAGCTGGTTCCAATGATAGTAAACATTAAGGACATTTAATAAGTATTTCTATATTTTAAATTTGATATTCTTTTTAAAAAAAAAAGAGTTTGCAATATCTTTGGGGTGGACAATTACTAGTTAAGAAGCTAAATATACTCTATAAGATGACTTTAGTTATGCAAGATATATTTATTACAATGCCTTGAAATTTGATACCTGTATTTATGGTACTACAGCCCCGCGAACGCCAAAAAGGAAAACATTCTAAGCAAGGGTTCTTATGAATAATCTACTTTGAAAAATATCAATTTTGCGACTTGTGACTCATTTTCCTGTAACACAGCACATGAGTCACAAGTCGCAAAATTTATATTTTTCAAAGTGATTTATTCATAAGATCTCTTTGTTGGAACGTTATTATTTTTGGGAAATTTAGCGCTGAAGTTCATATGAATGTATAAAATTTATAGACAGTGTATTCAATATTATCCTTGAGTTTCAAAGGTTATCATATGGAGTACATTTAATTAGTTTACTGGTAATTGACCACCTAGTAATATCGGATTTATTGTTTCAAACATAAAAATATCAAACGTACATTTAATATAGAAATATTACTTAGATGTCATTAATGTTTACCATCATTGGAATCCGCATGATCTCATCTTTTCAAATATGACGATATCTCAAAATTGTTTGTGACATTTCTGTGTAAAACATCACATTTGTGTCCAAATGCCTGGATAGGGTATAGAGTTCTCATTGTTCCCTATTTGCGGATAGCCATGTCTCACTGCGCATATCTATTACAGTACATACTGGGACAGAATCAGTTCAAATCTGACACACAGATATTTAGCAACATTTTTATCGAAACATTGAATAGATCTTTTCCCCACTATTATAGCTTATGTGAATGATGGGCAGGAGAATGTCTAAGAGAATGACGGGCAGGGAGAATGTTGGATGGGAGAATGTCGGCGGGGGAATCGCCAGACACCATATTATTACAGTTGATTTGATGTAAATTTTCTTGCTAGAGTTAAAAGGTCTTCATGCTTATGAATAATTCATTCTGAAATATCCGAATCTTTTATTGCAAGTTGTAGCAAAACAAAGGTTTCCTAACCAGGTTGAGAATTGCAAGAACATGACAAATCTTTACTTAAAATGTTAATATTGTTTATTTTCTTAGACGTGTTTATTGACATAGAGATTTGTTGGCGATAGAAACAAAGAAATAGCTTATGTACTTAATATGTGATCCGTTTTAGGAAAATAAGTCATAAGTCGCAAAATATGGATTTTGAGATGTCATCATATTTGAAACGATGAAATCAAGCTGATTCCAATAATAGTGAACATTAAGGATATTTAATAAGTATTTCTATATTTTAAATTTGATATTCCTTTTCATAAAAAAGAGTTTGCAATATCTTTGGGGTGGACAATTATTAGTAAAGAAGCTAAATATACTCTATAATATGACGTTTTATGAATATGTATTACAATGTCTTGAAATTTGGTACCTGTATTTATGCTACTATCTGCTCCGAGAACTCCAAAAATGAAAACATTCTAAGCAAGGGCTTTTATAAATAATCTACTTTGAAAAATGTCAAGTTTGCGACTTGTGACTCATTTTTCTGAAACACACCACATATGTATGACAACGGTTGTATATGTGAAATGGAAATAATCAAATAATAATAATAATAATAATAATAATATATCTTAAAGGAAAGCAGTAGATGCTGAGTCAGTCTTTCAGTGGAATGGCATGAGTAGGTGGGCGAGGAGTGGGCACCGGGCAGGTCGCATGTGGTAGCAGCGAGCCGCGGCTTAATGATCAGAAGCCATGAAATATCTGAGCTTTAAATTATGATCGATTTCCTATTGGCTCATCCAGGGTTTATCCCTTTGGTGGTCAGTTCTGACCCCCTCCAGGGCCACCTTGGAGAACCCAGGAGGAGATGACCAGTGTCCAGAATAGACTGACCAATCATACAGAGATCAATATTTGGCCATAAGTACTTGACCCGAGGCTGGGGTGGGGTAGGAAGAAGTGGTGCTAGGTTATTGGTAGCTAGTGTTCCCATCATAATGTGGGCTCGGATCAATCCACTGGCTGATTATTACAGAGCAAGTTAAAAAAATAAAATAAAAAACAAAAGAAAAATCGAATATTTTATATAATTTCTATAGATCTAGAGGGTAGCTTTGAGTTATAGGTCTTTTTGATTAAAGAGGAGGCGATGGGATGGATATGGGTCAGATTTTCAGAAAGTGTACAATTGGCAAATCTACACATTTAGTAAGTTTTGCTAAATTAGACTAAAAAATGGTCAATAATAGGTATATCGGAGTATATTTGGTATTGCCTTGATTCAAACAATATGTTTGGTTATATATGTTGAACTGAGTTACGAACCTGATTTTTGTCTTAATTCTGGGTAATTTGAGAGGATTGGTGAAGGTGACATGTACATTTTCGGGCGACTTCACCCCCCCCCCCCAAAAAAACGCATTCACAATGTTTCTGCCTAATTTTGTAGAATTTACTAAATGTGCAGATTATGTAACCATGTTCTGTACATAAATATGATTCATAAGAGATATGAATTTATTAATAAAATTGGATAATATTACGTAAGGTTACGTAATATCATTAATACACAAATCTGGTATTTATAGTAGTGACAATGGTACATTTTCTGCACACACGACCATATGCAACATACATTTTAAAAATACTCATTAAAAAAGAAACACTTTCAACTGTTCTACTAAATCAAATGCCACAAGAATCTCCTTCCAACTAGATGTACACACGGGTCAGATTTTCAGAAAATGTACAATTAGGCTTCAATTTGGTCAATACTCGGTAAATTTGAGTACATTCGGTATTGCATTGATTCTAGCAATCTGTTCGGATAGGTTGAACTGTATTTTGAACTTTATTTTCATCTGAAATTTGGGTTCTTTGAGGGAATTGTTGAATGTGAATTGTACATTTTCTGGTGGCTTCACCCTTTAGGGAAAGGATTTGCTATGTATACATAGATGCAATGCTATTTTTTATTTCTACTGTTGGATTCTGTACAAAAGCAAGAGATTCTTCTAAAATTTGGGTAATTTGAGGGAATTACTGAAAGTGAATTGTACATTTTTGGCGACTTCACCCGTATACATAGATAAAGAAAAAAACCCATGTCCTTCATGCCAATCCACGCTTAATACAACAAATGGCGTCCCCAACCCATTTGTATTGGACACTCCACTTCACTTCCAACTCCCAGGTGCTAAATAAAACACAATCCATAAAATCTCAGGGTTAATAATAACATTGGGACAAATAATCAATATGGCATTTGCTGATGTGCCACCAGGGCCTGCCTCTTCCCACTCTTGGTAACCACACTAAAAGCTTCCCAAATCTTTTTCCATTTTTTGTTACAGTTCCTTTTTCAAATACTTGTTAAATATTTTTATCTTCCACTGTGCTCAACGACTAATGTTTGCTATAGATCTGCCTCCTCGATTTAGGACATTTGTTTCATGTTTTAAATTGTCGTATAAAAGGGTGGTTTCCACTAGCTGTGGTAAGCTCTGCGGTAAGCTCTGCGGTAAGCCTTGCAATGGTGCTGTGATGGTGAGAAGTGGTGAAGTGCTGCCTACATGGCCAGTGAACCATGTAGGCAGGACCTCGTCATTCCTCACCACCTACAGAACCAGCACAACACCATCGCAAGGCTTACCGCAGAACTTACCGCAGCCAGTGGAGACCCCCTTTTAGTTAATTAGTTGTTGTAGGTTTTTCTGTATAATGTTTATTTCCGGAAGTGTACATTTATGCAATGACAGATTCATGTATTATACGTATTAATAGGGACATTAGATAAAGATGAGATGAAAGTGAATATGTTCCTACGAAGAGAACTTGTGAATAAATCACTTTGAAAAATATCATTTTTGCGACATGCGACTCATTTTCTTGAAACACCTCATATATTAGGCAATCCTTTCATTGAAATGATTCGCATGCCATTTCATTTAATTTCATTTCAAGACTTCTTTTATTGCAGATGTTTTTACAAATAGGTGATTCGATTTTGAATAAACAATTCTCCGGAAAAATCAGTTCTTCCGATGAGTGCTTTGATTCTTCTTTATGTCTTAACTACTACCACTGAAGAAGGAGACAACCCATCTCCGAAACATGTATGGTCGTGAATGAATAAACAACAACAAAAAAACTTTATCTCTCAGTGTCTTATTGGGTATTGTGTCAATCTTATAGCATCCTGCTATGTCTTAAATAGGGGATTTGCATGTCTCACTACGCATGTCTACCGTAGTGCATGCTGGGATGGATTCAGTTAAAATCTGACCTACACATATCTAGCAACATTTTCATTGACAATTGCAAGAATGTTTTCACCAATATCTGAGCGTGTTTAAATGATCTATGAAAGCCAAAATGCTTGATGGGAAAGATGGGGACTTGTGTTATGGAAACATGTATTACACATGGATATTGACATTAGAACATTGATAAATATCCCATGCTGAACATGACATGTTTTCTATAGATTTTACACTGTACCATTAGTCCCATAATGCCATGCGAATCAAGATTCAAAATGGCGGCTATGCAAGTCCCCTATTCAGGGTACAAAATTTCATGAACATGAATAACAAAGAATAAATTATGATTATAACAAGAGATAATTAAGATGGTTTATGACGTGTTAAGATGAGAAATTAACAGATCATGGGGTATGATAAATGGCGAGCAAAAATGTAAATAACATTTTCGAAGACATTGTATTGCCTCCATCTATAGTGAATGCCTGAGAGTCCAGTGAAGCGGAGGATTTGGCAAGGAAACAGCCACTAGAGAGTTATTATTTGTAAAAATATCCTCTCCATATTTAAATGTCAGTTTGCTTGTGATTTTAAACATGGCGAGCGCTTGCCTTCCCCAAGAGAGCTTTGGACGGATTGTCACTAATGCAATCAGGTGTACCGTGGGAACTTCTGCCTCTTGTTTCCCACCCTCCCCATTATCAGTGGGTCAGATTATGGGAAAATGTACAATTGGCAGCTGTATACATTTTGTAAATTCTGTTAAACTAGGCTGCAATTTGGTCAATACTAGAAAAATTCGAGTATATTTGGAGTGATTCTAGCAATCTGTTTGGTTAGATTGAATTGTCTTTTGAACTGTCTTTTAGTCTGAAATGTGGGTTATTTAAGAGAATTGGCGAAGGTGAATTGTAAATTTTCTGGAGACTTCACCCATTAGTCATTGTTTTTATTAAAGCTGTATTCTCAGTTAACAAAGCAAGTGGAAAGCTGCATGATTTAAAGTTAAAAAGTTAATTTTTCAGATAGACACAGCAGTGGGTGAAAGACCATGGTTATTCAGTATGAAATATTGCCTGTGAGATAGACACAGCAGTGGGGGGAAGACCTTGGGTATTCTGTATTGAATTATTCCCTGTGAGATAGACACAGCAGTGGGGGGAAGACCATGGTTATTCTGTATTGAATTATTCCCTGTGAGATAGACACAGCAGTGGGGGGAAGACCATGGTTATTCTGTATTGAATTATTCCCCGTGAGATAGACACTGCAGTGGGTGGAAGACCATTGCTATTCTGTATGAAATATTGCCCATGACATAGACACAGCAGTAGGTGGAAGACCATGGTTATTTGTATGAAATATTGCCCCTGAACTAGACAAGCAGTGGGTGGAAGACCATGGTTATTCTGTATGAAATATTGCCCATGACATAGACACAGCAGTGGGTGGAAGACCATGGTTATTCTGTATGAAATATTGCCCATGACATAGACACAGCAGTGGGCGGAAGACCATGGTTATTCTGTATGAAATATTGCCCATGACATAGACACAGCAGTGGGTGGAAGACCATGGTTATTCTGTATTGAATTATTCCCCGTGAGATAGACACTGCAGTGGGTGGAAGACCATGGTTATTCTGTATGAAATATTGCCCGTGAGATAGGCACGGCAGTGGGTGGAAGACCTTGGTTATTCTGTATGAAATATTGCCCGTGAGATAGGCATGGCAGTGGGTGGAAGACCTTGGTTATTCTGTATGAAATATTGCCTGTGAGATAGACACTGCAGTGGGTGGAAGACCATGGTTATTCTGTATTGCATTATTCCCCGTGAGATAGACACTGCAGTGGGTGGAAGACCTTGGGTATTCTGTATGAATTATTGCTCATGAGATAGACACAGCAGTGGGTGGAAGACCTTGGGTATTCTGTATGAATTATTCCCTGTGAGATAGACACAGCAGTGGGTGGAAGACCTTGGTTATTTTGTATTGAATTATTCTCTGTGAGATAGACACAGCAGTAGGCGAATGACCATGGTTATTCTGTATAAATATTGCCCGTGAGCTCATATCTCTGTATGTAATTAACATTTATTAACCCCAATGTACCTGTATCTCAGTGTGCCTGTTTGTAATTCAATTAAATATTTTCTACCTTATTTCCCATTTCTCTCAAAACCACCAAAATCAAGGCATTGTCCAATAACCTCTATTTCAAATCGAAGATATCATATTTCCAGCAAATTGTACATTCTCCTCACCCAGAAATACATTTTCACATTTTCACATAGTTAAAATATGATAAAATATAATAAATAAAATAAAATAAAGTTTGCTGGAGGCTGATTGGATTGTGCCATTGTTCTGATCAACAAAAAGATGTATCTTTTGTCTCCCTGAGTAAAAGGAATTATTATAAAATTTAACTTTTTATAATTGACAATGGATCATGTTCTGCCATAGGAGATTTATGAATTATTATTTTCGATTTGAATTGAATAACGTTTTTATTTGTCCTATATTCAGATACATCTTTTGGATTCCTCCATGTTTTTTTCGTAGCGTGGGTCATTGACTTTATTTCAGTGGCAATAGGGGTCTTGCATAACCGCCATTTTGAATCTAGATTCGCATGGAATTATGGGACTAATGGTACAGTATAAAATCTATAGAAAACATGCAATGTTTAGCATAGTATATTTATCAATGCTCTAATGTCAATATCTATGTGTCATACATGGCTCCATGGCTCAAGCCTCCATCTTTCCCATCACGATTTGGTTTGTGTAGATCATTTATACAAGCTATGATATTGGTGAAAAGATGCAAATGTTGCCAATATTTGTATGTCAGATTTCATTGGAATCCATCCCATGATGCACTGTAAGGGCTGGGTTCCACTGGCCGGCTACTACTCCCGCTACTGCTCCCGCTTCTTTCATCAAGAAGCGGGAGGAGTAACAGGTGCTATTGGGCCCCGCTACAAAGCCATGTTACTTCCCACTATTTGTTAGCGTTTTCGGAGCGTTTTCAAAGCGTAGAGTGCTCCCGCTTCAATCAAACATGATTGATTTGAAGTGGCCTCTACTTTGTAGCGGGAGGTAGCGGGACTTAATGGGGGCTGAAGCGGGCAATAGCACCACTCTATGCTACTTCTACTTTCTTGTGAAAAAAAAAATGTTGTCTGCTTACATTTCTGAGTAGCGTTAAAAGTAGCGGTGAAAGTAGCTTGGCAATAGCACCCATTCCGGTATACCTTCAGCTTCTTTCTCCCACTTCTTTAGAAGCGGGGTCAAAGAAACAGGAAGAGTAGCGGGAGTAGTAGCCGGCCAGTGGAACCCAGTCTTAACAGACATGCACAGTGGCACATGCAAATCCCCTATTCATACTCTACGATCATATCTGGATGACTGCATCCTTGCACAAACATAATAATCACCATTGTGGTTATGCATATTTTGTAAAGAATTTAAATGTACAAGGCAAATTAGAAATATTTTTCTAAAAAAAAGAAAAAAACATAGGCCGGTACTTTACACTATGTTTCTTTGTACTGGGGATGTTCCAAAGTTAGAGGGGTTTCCCACGGAAAAACTATATCTGCATAATGGCATCCCCTCCAGGTGGTGACACCGCCATGACCCCCGCGACAATTTGCATCCACCACTGATTGACAGATAAAGCCATCCTGATTATCAGCACACTGGTGACACCTAGCGATGATTGATGAACTTTTATTGATCTGACCTTTTAATGGCTATCACTATGTGCGCATGCGCAGAGACGCTTAATGCAGATCTGGATATGAGTGGAATAGTTCATCATCTGTCACTATGGGGCATAATTGGTGATGGATTGGTGGCCAGCCATTGGTGGAAATGTTCTAAAAATAGATTAGTTGTGAATAGGGCAGGATGAAGAGCTATGGTGATGTAATGGTCGTGACTATTGAAGGGTTATTGTATTGACAATGTTGTGTAGCTTTGAAAGGGAGGGATAGTGAGTTGGGGTGGGGATGGTGGTTTGCTTTATGCCTTATTCGGGTCCAGTCGCCAGAACATGTACAATAGCCCACTTCACAAATTTCGTCACCAGTGCGCACCAGTAACTGCGGGATGAACTTCTATCATTTTGCACATGCCCAGTTGAGTTGATTCACCTAGCTATGCGGGTCAAACCTTGTACCCTCCACCCGGGCTCCCAGTGGACTGGCAGAGGTGTGTGTATGCCTCTGACCACATGGCCGCTGACCCACTGCAGCCCGTACCCTTACGCTGGAGAATTTGCGAAAACGCTTGTGCAAAATTTTATGACCACCCTTAAAGTCTTGTGCAAAATTGTTTGGTCCCCCTCACCTTGACAATTTGTGTAAAGTTTCATCCCCCGCCCCATTACATCATTGTTGTTCTGGGTCTGTGCAAAAAAGATGCCCCCTACCCCCACACTTCATAGTATGTGCACAAAATGATGCCTCCCCCCCCATGGTAAACAATGAACCTGACTATAGTTTGGCGCCCTATTTCTTAACAGGGAAGGGGGAAGGGGGAAGGGGGAAAGGGGGAAAAAGGCCATATACTTTGGTCATTTAAGTATCATAAACGTTGGCTACCCAATCTCTTAATTGAAAGAAATACCGAGAATTGAAGCTAATGGCCCAGCTGGTGTTAACTGATTAACAGGAACTAATGGTATTCCTTCTTCCACACATCAACATCAGAGAGAAATCACAGTCGTTTAATTATCCTGTCATAAACTATACCTGCTCTGTATGACACCTGTGATGACAGCATTATTGTTGCCACAATACTTGCTGCCACAATACAATGCCACAATACTAATAACACATGTATCGCAAGAATTGATACTAGTCAGTTTTGACCGTTGCTACGGCTCTTATTTTATTGTATTTTATTCCATTTTACACCACTTGACATCGCATTAAAAATATATTAAATATATTGAACGTGATGTATAGTCTATACTAAGTCAAACTTTAATAGAGGTTAAGAAAAGCTATGTCGAATGACTCGAACTTGCCCAACCTTTAAATGTACTTGCTTTCAGTGTAATTTCTGTCAACACCTTACTGTTATTATATTATGTTTTAAATGTCTAACAACATGGTCTAAGTAGTATTATATAGTTAACTGTATTACTTCCCATATGTTCACTTGTTTTGCCCTATGTAAACTCTGTTAGTTAAGTTCACTTTTTCTACTACCAGGTGGCGACTGGAAGACCTGGATTTTATCCAGAAGTCGAGCTCACCCATTTGTCTACTCTACTTATGTATGCTTATGTACAAACCTAGACAAATAAAGTATTTTTCAATTCAATTCAATTGGGAGCTAAAGATGCCACTTGGCAATACTTATTAATAACACTGCAGAAAATATAGAAATACAAACTAAAAATATACCATCCTCCTGAAGAAGCTAAAAAGAACAGCGGGCACTGTCTAGTAAGTTACCACGCACCTGTATAACATCTAGGGTTATTATTATACCTGTACCAGGAATAAATACCAATTCATACTGTACTCGGATCTATGAGACTCAATACCCTTACCTGGTTTGTTTCAGTTGAGTTGCCTTCAAATTCATCAATTCATTAATAGAAATACATATACATATACAATTTTCAAATTTACCTGTCCTTGATGATCGTCAAAAATTCTAAAATAGAATTTGGATATCGTATAGTCTCACCTAAAAGAGAAATGAGAAAGATGTATTAATACACGTTTTCACTAATAATAGCTTGTATAACTGATCAATGTGATCCAAATGCATGACCTGTCATATGGAAGCATGTCAAACACATGGATATTGACATTAGGGGTGAAATCGTCAGAAAATGCACAATTCACTTTCATAAATTCTCTCAAATAACCCAATTTTCAGACGAAAATAAAGCTCAAAATACAGTTCAGCCTAACCAAACAGATTGCTAGAATCAATGCAATGCCGAATATACTCTAATTTACCCAGTATTGACCTAATTGCAGCCTAATTTAGCAGAATTTACTAAATGTGTACAGCTGCCTAAAATATTGTACAAATTGAAAATCCAACCCATAGAACACCGATAAATAGCCCATACTGAACATGGCATGTTTTTGTTTATAAAGTTTGCACTGACATTCAACACCCATAATTCCATGCGAATCTAGATATCCAAGATGGCAGACTTGCAAATACCATATTAAACTGACTCATATTCATATTTCTTGATGTAAAAGCGACCTATAGTGTTCTATCAGCCTCGATTAGAAAGATTCCCTGATTAGACCATAAATAACTTAATACAAATCAACTAATCAGTCTTATTGAGTTCCAATATATGCCATGCTGAACGTGACAAGTTTTCTATAGTTATATGTTTTCTATAGACTGCGAAAGTCTTTGAAGTTTGGTTTGTTTAAAAGACGAAATCTGAAAACAAATAAATACCATATTTTAAAGTCCGAGTACACTATGAGGGTCATTTGGAAGATCTGCAGGTTGCAGATATTGTATTGCGATTTCGATGTACATGTACTTTGCAATAAAACTATAATACTGGGTCACTATCCCTTGACTGTCCATGCATGGGGAGTTCTAGGCCTACACTGGGGCCCTACAAACAACACCAGTCTTAGGGACGAGGGCTAGTCTATGTTTTCTATAGTGACATACAAATGTATGTTTTCTATATATAGACATTAAAGATGGCGGACATTCATGTCTCCTATTGCCCATCTGTTGTGAAATCTAAACTGCATCAATGCCAGCTGGTTTAACAGTGTTTCCGCCTTAATGAAATCATTTGTCATGACTTGGGAAAAGTTACAGTCCCAGCCTCGTTCTGGATATTTGATCTCCGTCTTAATGAACAGATTCACCACCAGGGGGATGCTTTCCCAGACACAGCAGCGCCTCCTCGTGGAGCGGACATAAACTACCTCATGGGTGATAATTGCAGAAACAAGCAGATTATACTCGGCCCACGCATCATCTGTAGGGTCGATTATCAGAATTTTATTTGTAAAGCATTGTGGACTGCTGTGATTTAGCGAGTTGGCATTTGAGACAAATCTTTTGTGTCTATAAAATGATGCTCTTCCTTGAATATTAGACAGAAGTGGTTAAATAAGGTGGTTCTAGGAGCAGATAGAGGAATACAACTACAGGGTAATTAGTTTCTCATTCGTCTATTTTTGAGGTTGTATCTTATCTTTATGGATTAAATGTAGTTGGAATTAATGGTGAAGTAAATTCACTTTATGATGTTTGAATTAGAATAATTGAAATGTAATTCTCACCATCCTGGATAGCGCAAAAATAAGCTATCCGACAGTCACGCCACCTAGCTTTACTTTTGGCAGAGATTAAGCTAAGGCGGGAGCTTCCGGTTATGGCACCCGCAACAAACAGAGTAGGCCTAAACATGGTTTATTTTAATATCCTTTCACGTCAAATGTAATATGGGTTAAATGGCTCAAAGATCAAACGTCTAGAAACGATGGATAAAGCTGATGAATTGGGCAGACAAAATTAACCGAAAAGTTTGCCATTTGAAAAGCTTCCTTCTCAGCCTGCTGGGAGATATAGCAGCCATCAGCGCCGCTAGTGTTAAATACGCACATTATCTGACTAACTGGGTTCAGCAGAATTTAATAGAGTTAAGGCGGCGCCACACAAGCCTCCCAATAAGCTTTGCAACAGACCTTTGCGATTGGCCCAGTTATTGCTGAGCCAATCTCATTGCTGTACACACTGGACTTACAATGTCCATTTACTATGTTATCTACATTTTTATCTATGGTGTAATCTTGATATAATGAAATATTATTTATAGAAGACCATGAGAGATTGGGGCAACCATTAGATCGTTGACTGAGTGGTCCTGGGCAATACTATAAAGTGCCTTTCTGTCTCCTTTTCTCTGTCTCTATCTATACCTTCTTCTCTATCTCTATTTCCTGGGTAAGATCATATACTGCCTCCCTCTCAGCTCTCCCGCCCTTGATCTAACCATCTTAAATGTGTTGATAAGGGCGTAAAGCAACCAATCTCACTCACTCACTCCTAATGGTTGATTGTTACCTCTATAAGATTGTATACACTGTGTCCAGTAGGGCGTGAAATCCTCCCTACCCCGGGAGTTAGACCCACTGATAAGTCCCCTTCATTTTTGACATAGTAAAAGTAACAACAAGAACCATATCATTTTCTTATGTTAGGGTAATCTGGAAGAACTCCTTTGGTGCTAATCGTAGTCCTTTTCCTGTATTTTTTTTACGAAATCATTATTTATTCCAGTAAATATCTGGAAGCACCCAAGATAGTTATACTCACTCTCTCATTTATTGCAGTCTAGGACCAAAGAGGAGAGAGACCCTTCAAACGGAGGGAAAGCCTCTCACCTCAAACTGCAAATTGCCATTATAATTCCATTAAGACCGCAAAATGTCATTGTAATCCCATTAGAAAGCCTAGTCTGAGGCGAGGAAACCAATGGTCGAATTGGGCGTCCAATCACTGACTACTCTTTGATCTGAGGGTTTAGGCCTGAACTGCAAAATAGTTACAAGATTCTGAAGAACCAAAAGCCGGAGCACATTATGGAAAACCAAGACAACATGATGAAAAAAGGGCACACAAATTCTACTCATGCAGTTGTAATCATTGACGCATGAAAGCACTACTCTCCCAGACTGTCCATGAAGTGCTGTTGAATTGAATTGAATGTATTCTTTTCGTCCAGAAAATTGGGGACTTGCATAGCCGCCATTTCGAATCTTGATTCGCATGGAATTATGGGACTAATAGTACAGTATAAAATCTATCGAAAACATGCCATGTTCAGCATGAACTATTCATCAATGATCCAATGTCAATATCTATATATGTTATACATGTATCCATGACACAAGTCCACATCTTTCCCATCATGCATTTGGTTTTCATTGATCATTATACAATAAGTTAAGCAATGATATTGATGAAAACATTTTTGCAAATTTTGATAAAAATGTTGGCAAATATTTGTATGTCGGATTTGAGCTGAATCCATCCGAGCATGCACTGTGACAGATATGCGCAGTGAGACATGCAACTCCCCTATTGGCTGTGAATTTCTGATTATACTGGTCTTCCGATGGATACCATTAAAAAAACAGATATTAACAAAAACGAAATCGAAATGCCTTGACTAGTGCACCTATAACAAAGAGTTATTATTCACTTCGTGTTTCTTAGCTTTTACATAGTTTTAGAACATTTAGATAGATTGCAGACTTAAGAAATTACAGGCTTCTATTGGTGACAGCTACAAGTCGGTGACTGTGGACGTGTTTTGTATTTTCTAACCCTAGGCTCGTTCCCCGCGAGTAAGAACGAGCGTAATGAATATTTACTCAGAAACTCAAGGCACCAAGACCTTTTTCTCAATCATCTCATTAGAAACATTGCAGCGAGACCTGACAAACTGACCCACAAACACCCAACTGCCATTCCCGCCACCCGATAGGCCCAGCCAAGGTCACATGACCAGTTCCCAGTCCCCTGATTGGCCAATGTGGAGTCACGTGAGCGTTTTCTTGCCCTGTGATTGGCTGGATGGGTGCTTTTGATGTGGTTAGCCTGGGAGGGCTGCGAGGGAGTAAAGAGAGATGGAGGAGTGTTTAGTGTTTTTGTGCTGAGCTCTAATTATTGCCATCAAGCACATTACAGGGGTAGCACGGGCCGAGGGAAGTGGGAGAGACAAGACATACTGGTGCCGACCGACATGTTCGTGAGGCTTTTGGCAAACTTTTATTTTAATTGTTTTCACCTCAGTCAAGGGCATTTGCTGAGGGATGGGAAAACAAGTAGTTCTGTAAATAGGTGAAGTCGTCAGAAAATGTACAATTAACCTTCACCAATACTCTCAAATAACCCAATTTAAAGAGAAAAATGGAGTTCAAAATACAGTTCAAAATAACTGGAAAATGTCCTTCAATCAAAACAATGCCAAACATATTGTGATAAACCAAGTATTTATCATATTTCAGCCAAATTTAATAGAATATAATAAATACATGTCGGTAGAACCGCCACCGTCCATTTTCAAATGTACTGATCCATATATAGTGACTATTTATAGTGAGTATTTATTATTTTGTGGCCTAATTTAGTAGAATTTACTCGATGTGTAGAACTTTCAACTGTATATTTACTGACGACTAGACTCAATTGTGTTAGTAAAAATTTTGTTTTAGGGGCATTAATTGGTCACACTTTTCTGACATTGTACTGAGAAAATTTCTTTTGGATCGTCAGTAGTATTGATCGATTTTCATGAGTAACTTTGATGATGATTTTTATCTGTTATTGGGAAATAGGGGAGGAGGTCATGAAAGGACGCACTTTGAGGATTTGCAGAGATTTGTTCATCGTACTTTGCTCTTGGAAATACAAAGGCTTGGATCCGATGGGGGATTTGCATGCACCGCTGCGCATGTCTATTACAGTGCATGCTGGGATATTAAATATTAAGCAACACCTTTACCGAGTATACTCCATATGTTTCCTACATTTCGACCCTTTTCATGTATTTTCTTAATTTTCTGATCTCATCTCATTAATCCATCATTTATGGGTCAGATTTTCAGAAAATGCACAATTGGCAGCTGTATACATTTAGTAAATTCTGCTAAATTAGGCTGCAATTTAGTCAATATTAGGTAAATTCGAGTATATTCGGCATTGCAGTGATTCTAGCAATCTGTTTGGTTAGGTTGAACTGTATTTTGAACTTTATTGTCGTCTGAAATGTGGGTTCTTTGAGAAGATTGGCGAAGTTAAAGTGTACATTTTCTGAAAATTTGACCCTTATATAGACGTGTTGATTTGTAATATGTACCTATAAACATACTCAGCCTATGTTTATGCGTTAACACACTTTCACATTCAGGATATGGTGGAAGATAGGGTTTACCTTAACCATATCAAACCAATAGGTTGGCATATGCCCCTATTGCCTCCTGAATAAAGAAATGATAAAAAAACAAACAATACAAATAAAAAACAACCAAACCCTGTAGCATATTTTCATAAAAAGAGACACAGTGGTACGGTAAATATTTTCATTGTCTGCAGCAATGTTTGATTAAGGCTCAGACGGATTAGTTTGGAATCCTTTGAGGGAAAACAGGATTTAATTGAAGTGGCAGTTTCGGTTAACATCAATCAACAACCAGTCATTTTTTTCCCTTCTCGAAGGCATGTGACCTATATTGATAAAAAAAAAAGACACAGAAAGCCAGAAGAATTAAATGAAAAAAATGTGGAGGATGTTTCTTTTTGCTGCAGAGGTTTGTTAAATTCCACATTTTAAAATTATTCCTCTTTTCATAGGTTTCTCTCTTTTAGTTCTACATTGTATGACAATTGTTGTAAATGTGATATGGAAATAAAAATCTATTATTATTGTTATTATTACACCTTTGCTGCTGTGCTTTCCCTTATTATCACTCACAGGAGCCTCAGTCTCTATCTGATTCATATAATCACGGCCTTGAACGTCTTGGGGCTGCAACCACTTAAGGGTGAAGTTACCAGAAAATGTACAATTCGCCTTCACCAATCCTCTCAAATAACCCAAATCTCAGAGGCAAATAAAGTTCAACCTAACCAAACAGATTGCTATTTACCTTAGAGCAATGATAAATAGTCCATGCTGAACATTGCATGTATAGCTTTTATACTGTACCATTAGTCCCATAATTCCATGTGAATCAAGATTCAAGATGGCGGACATGCAAGTCCCCTATTCGCTCACTGCCACCATAAAAGATCTTGATATCCCCTATTTGCTTAGAAAGACAGCTTAGAAATCAACTGCCTGAGGAAGCCAAGGAAAGCCCAAGTAAGAGAGTTGTTCAAGCTGTCAGTTCATGAAAAATGAAGTTTCTTCCCAGTATAGACACCTCAGCCTAATATTAATGTCCCAAACTATCTGTCACTGTCAGTTCCACCTTGGAGTGACACCTATTCCCCCAGCACACAATGCCCCACCAGCGCTTGCTGTCACAACGTCTGTCCTCCTCCATTTTTCTACCCGTCTCCGCCTTCACATTCCACGGCTACTCTGATTTTCCGCTTCGCTTGTAATCAATGTTGAGTCCGTGTTTTACGTGTTTTCCTTCCAGTGACAGACTTCATTCTGAAATTGGGAATGAGTGGTGCAGGCAAACGGAAGGGATACCAACACTGTGCCCTGAAGGCTGTCTTTCTGGAATGTTCCTTTTTGTAGTCTTGGGTGAAATCACCAGAAAATGTACAATTCACTTTCAACAATCCCCTCAAATAACCCAAATTTGAGACGAAAATAAAGTTCAAAATACAGTTCAACCTAATCAAACGGATTGCTAGAATCACTGCAATGCCGAATATACTCGAAGTTACCTTTCATTGACCATATTGCAGTCCAATTTAGCAGAATTTACTAAATGTGTAAAGCTGCCAATTGTACATTTTCTGAAAATCTGACCCTCTTAGTGTTGTCGCAGGAGGAATAGGGGATTTGCATAGCCGTAATGTTGAATTCTGACTCGCAAGGAATTATGGGAGATGTATGTCAGTTTAAGAACTAAAGAAATCATTCCATGTTCATCGTGAAATATACTTGAGCCCTCCAATGTAAATTACCATTTAATTATACAAGATATAATAGGACAAGTATCCATCTATCTTTTCTATCATGCATTAGGCATAGATCATTGATAAAACAAATACCATTGGTCAAAACATTTTGGCTATTTTGGATAAAGATGCTGCTGAATAGTTGCATGCTAGAGTCGATGAGAATCTATCCCAGCATGCACTGTAACTGATATGCGCAGTGACATATATGCAAATCACCTATTGCAGCTGTATCTTGATATGAATAACAATCTTTATTCAATAACCGTATTCATTTCTGTTATAATGAAATGCTGAAAAGGAATGGTCCCTCTCAAGGTACTGACTACGCTGAGATCTTCCTGGTATTCCTTGTAAATAATATTATGATATGAGAGAGACAGAAAAAAAATGACAGTGTAGTTACATATTCAATATCAGTGAGTAGGCAAAGTTTGAATTTATATTTACTTGAATTCCGAAAGATATATTCTTTGTTAACTATTCTTTTTATACTTTCATGCATAGATTATTATAATAGAATTTGTAATTGTCTCCATATTCATAAGTATTAAACAAACTGTCCATGATAATGTTGATCATGTTTTATAAAATCTTCAATTTTCTTAACATTATATTATATGAATCCTTGTTGATATTGTCTTAAACTCATATTTCTGTGTCACATCACATATATGCCCCGTACTCTGACCCTGGAGACTATATTGACCTTTGTTAAATAAGCTATGAACCAGTCTTGAACCATGAGGGGAAATCTCATCCCGTAAACGAAGTCTCCAGAAAATGTACAATTCACCTTCACCAATCCTCTCACATAGCCCACATTTAAGGCGGGAATTAGATTCAATGATACAGTCCAACATAACTGAAGAGACCTTTTTAATCTACACAGCACCAAATGTATCCAAATATGCCTAGTATTCTATAATATTCACCATAAGTTAAGCGAATTAAATCAAGTGTAGAGTTCCCGATTGTACATTTTCTGACCACCTGACCAATGACCTTTGACCTACAGAGGAAGTGCTCTGCCTACGCCTACTTTAGGTTAATAAGGCACCATGTGATCAGAATGCGGGGCCGTGATTGGATGAGAGCTATGTGGTCCATAATACATGACAGGATAAGGTCACTAGGGGGCAGAGTTGGCCGCACCAACAGAGTTGATGGCATCCATTTTACTTCAAAAACAAGAATTAAAGCAGTGTTTGACTGAGAAATATAACCAAGTTTACTCATATTAGGCAAACAAAAAATAGGTGTGTTTCCGATTTTGCTGGCTGAAAACTAGGTAGGGGGGGCTGGTAATTTTTTTTTTGTTAATTTTGTTTGTTTGGAAACCACGTCCCAGGAACTGAGAAAAATGTCTTTTTCATAACAATAGTTGTTTTGAACATCCCGATTGGCATGATGTGCAATGGTCTGTGCAATATATCAGCAATGCAACCGCAATAGACTGCAATGCAAATTCTTTTGCGCCTGTATTGCTGATGTTTTGCGGACATGAAAAAAAAGTTACTGCAAAATTATTTGCAAATCTTTTGCACTTCTTTTATTTCTAAGAAAACTGAAAACTGAAACAACGATATATGGTGTATATATTGAAATCCCTTTTGTTTTATATAACAATCGATATGTGGCCTCCTTGTATCAGTGACTAACACCTATTACTGCAAAACATCTATTATATTTTGTGCGCAACTTTTGCGGTTTGAATTTTGCTGATTCATTGCACTATAATATCATAGGCATAATTAGATCGACCTAAGAAGAAAATGACAGCAAAATTATTTGTGAATCTTGCACATTTTTTAACTCCTGTTTTATTAAGGAAAGCAGGAAAGAATACCTAATACTGCAAAACATCTATTATATTTTGTGCGCAACTTTTGCGTTTTTAATTTTGCTGATTCATTGCACTATAATATCATAGGCATAATTAGATCGACCTAAGAAATAAAGGACAGCAAAATTATTGAATTGCATTTATTTTTTTGATGTATATGTATACATGTATAGTTAGATAAAAAGAAAAGTTAATAGCCCATATGATATCCCTGAAACCTATATAAATATCACCTCACATAAAATTCCTTGAACTGTTGTGGGAATATTTAGGGTCGCATGTAAAATATCTCCAATATTTTTCCTAAAAACATTTTCAATATTATAAACGTTTGGGTTACTTTATAAGGGTTTCTCTAAAGCAAAATGTATTTGCCCGGTGTATTTGTAAGAGTCTGGGTTTCAGTTAATCCGTTTCCAGTCGTTGGGGGACAGGCAGGGGAGTGAGCAGATTGTTGTTTCAGTCTGTAACCGTTTCCTGGAGGCCTGGTTCCCCTAAGCTGTTTCCCGCCGGGTTTTCTTTTGTCTTTGTTAATTACTTATGTGGGGCCGACCCGTGGGTTTGCTTCCATATATGGGAAAGTACCAGGATGGACTCTTTCCTTTTCCTGAGCCTCAGTGTGTGTGCCTTGGTGCTGGAAGCATGAGGTTAGTGTTTGCTACTTGGACACTCACTCTCACTCCCGCCTAGACTTCATCCAAGCAACATCTATATCAATCACTCCTGCAACTAATTCACACGAGGCCTGGATTTCCATCTAAATCTTTCTGACACATGGAGGATGACCACTCACCAACACTCTAAGGTTCTTTCTATTCTCAGTCATACAATTTATGTTAACTTATGAATATGGTTTGCTGAATATCCTATGATTTTATTCTATTATGAGAAGACAACAGAATCAGACTACATTGTAGTTCTTCCATATTATTTTAACAAATTCTAATGACACTAAATCACAGGATGATATAATAGGCAGGGAAACTTATAAAATGTATTTGTATGTGTTGTGTTTATATATGTTTTATTACATGTTTCAGAATTTCGTTGGATGCTTTGTACCTGTTATCACTATGAGGGAAATGAAGAAAGACCATTGCAAGTTCATCACCTGAGAACAGGGCGATCCTATAACAAGTATAAATTAAAAGAAAGTATATCCTTAGCAGACAAAAAATGCCACCAACTGAGGATGTGTATTATAATGTTGTATTTTCTTATTTCAGGTATTATTATAGTTGTGTATAATATGTGCTTCCATCCCATGCGACCAAGAAAAAAGGAAAAACAAAGAATGAAAAAGATGAATACAATGCAAATAAATGAATATTCAATAAAGATGAATCAATGAATAATGCACCAATATATTACCCCATTCCCAACCAGATAAAAATGCAATTTATAGGCGCAAAACGTGCGCACATATATATGCCATAGAATTGCGCTCAAAATTCGCAATAGTTCTGCAGTATATGTATCATAAAATGCCCTCAAAATTCACAATAATTGCGCATTATATATGCAAAAAGTATACGCAATTTATGCGTTTTTTAACGCAGTTAAAATTGCGCAAAAAATGTAAACTCTCATCTCAGAATTATTGCGCATTCAGTTGCACCCGTTTTTTTGCGCATATATTGCGCACAATTGCCCATCGGGATGGGAAATGTGCTTTTTGACGGGTTTGACGGGTTTCGGGTTAGAAAAACGAGTTTTCCTGCTTTTATAAGCTTTTTTTCCAAAAATCCAAAAAAACTAAGATACGGTGGGGGAAAAATCAGGTATGGTAAATTTTTCTTTAGGTAGGGTAAGGTTTTTCTAGGTAGGGGGGTGGGGGAGTGGGTAAATCGTAAACAAACCTAATTTTTTGGCCTTATGACTTATATATTGGGACGGACTGAATTCATCAATATTTAGCTGCTGCTATATGTTAATATAGGAAGTCAAATCGGTCATGATGAAACGGCAGCCAGTGAGCGATAATAGGTTAAGACACTGCAGGAATCGATTTTTGTGGTCTTCGAAATACCGCATGGGTCAGATTTTCAGAAAATGTACAATTGGCAGCTCTACACATTTAGTAAATTCTGCAAAATGTGGTTAATACTAGGTAAATTCGAGTGCATTCGGTATTGCATTGATTCTAGCAATCTGTTTGGTTAGGTTGAACTGTATTTTGAACTTTATTTTGGTCTGAAATTTGGGTTATTTGAGGGGATTTGTGAAGGTGATTGTAAATTTTCTGAAAATCTGACACATATGCATAGAATTTCACGAAGCCCTGCAGCAAAAACAAGATAAAATGCTGAAATGACTTGAAGATGGTTTGGAAAAGATGAGAGCAAATATCGAAAATCATTTGTTTCTAATTTTAAAACAAATTATAGAGTTTCTACATTCGGGACTGAAATGACGGCTCACCTGATCCATCTGCACAATTGTTTTCCATCACTTTTTTGTCAAAATGTAAAACACTGATCGAGTCGTAAATCACTTTTGGCTATGATAGGCATGGTCACACAGACGGGTGGGCATTGTGTTAGTGGTTTTGTACCATTCCACATTGTCTCATTTCATTTGGAAAGCTGAACAGGTCCAACCTCACAATCCATGTCCTACTTTTTATACCATGGCTAAAAGAGGGGATCTTCAGCCTTCGTATGATGAGTGAAATCGCCAGAAAATGTACAATTCAGCTGACAGATCATATGCTTTCCCCTTTTTTCTCCTTTATGTAACTGTATGCTTAAAGAGAAATAAAAGTTCTATTATAATAATAAAAAGTCAACTCCTGGAACGCCCACTCCAATATTGCCACAACCCAAGAACAAAAAGTGAAATTTGCGGTGATGGGTGAAGTCACCAGAAAATGTACAATTCACTTTCACCAATTCTCTGAAATAACCCAAATTTTAGACGAAGATAAAGTTCAAAATACAGTCCAACCTTACCAAACAGATTGCTAGAATCAATGCAATGCTGAATATACTCGGATTTACCTAGTATTGAGCAAATAGCAGCCTAATCTAGCAGAATTTACTAAATGTGTACAGCTGCCAATTGTACATTTTGTGAAGATCTGACCTTATGGACCCAACCAAACATCTCTCTACAAAGGAAATATAAACCCTCGGTGAATCTTCAATAAGGAAACCCGACCTACCGTCATTTTAAAATTGAAAAGCAAAAGTCAAGCATTGTCTTATTAAATGTTACTTCGTGAAGCTAGGGAATATTTATAGCCGATCATAGCTGCAACAACACATATCATCGCTCACAAGCACTGTTTTCCATTGGCTGATTTAACTTCAAATTCCTGTATTAACATGTTACAGCTGCGGAGTATTGATAAATCCAGTCCTATAAGTCATAATATGAGTAATTCTTGTATAAACATATAACAGCAGCAGAATATTGATAAATCCAGTCCTATAAGTCATAATATGAGTAACTCTTGTATAAACATATAACAGCAGCAGAATATTGTCCTATAAGTCATAATATGAGTAACTCTTGTATAACAATATAACAGCAGCAGAATATTGATAAATCCAGTTCTATAAGTTATAATATGAGTAACTCTTGTATAAACATATACCAGCAGCAGAATATGGATAAATCCAGTCCTATAAGTCATAATATGACTACATTTGGTAGGATTGTGTGGTAATAACTGAGTATACAGCTTGAAATAAAGGCTTCATCTGCAACGTGCCCCAAGCTTCTTACAACCGGAAGTAGAACGCCTCGTGCTTCAATCTTCGCCTCCACCTCCTAAAACACTATCCACGGGGTTCCAATTTATGAAATCAGGGGCTGCGTCCTTCCTGTAGCTATTATTAGTATGTGGGTCACTCATTAACTCCATTACTTAATGGCGGGTACGGTAAGAGCATTACCGCCAGCACAGGGGAAAAACATTCTTGGCTTTTTCAGGCACCACAGGTTTCCTGAACATGTGGGTCAGGTCGTCTGAAAATGTACAATTTGCCTTCACCAATCCTCTCAAATAAACCTGATTTAAGACAATAATGAGCTTCAAAATGCAGTTTAACATAACTGAACTGATACTTTAAATCAATGCGATACCAAGTATACTTAGATATACCAAAAATGTATCATTTGTTCAGCAGAATTTAGCAGAAATATAGCAGAACATATATATATTTAACCAACGCGACACGAAATATACTAAGATATACCCGGTATTCATCATTTTTCAGTCTAATTTAGCAGATTTTATTAAATGTGTAGAACTGCCGATTGTACCCATGTATCCGACCCATGCAGCCATCGATGGTGTTCGAGAAAGTGTGGCTGTCATGCCAAGACAAATATGGGTCAGGTCGTCAGAAAAGGTACAATCGGCAGCTCTACATACAGATCTAGTAAATCATATTAAATCAGGCAGAAATATGATATATCTGAACATAACTGGTATTTCGTTGATATAGTCAATCTGTTGAACATTTAGTACATTCTGCTAAATTAGGCTAAAAGGTGATAAGTACTAGGCATATCTTTATTTTTACTGGGGCTTGGTCGCCGCCATGTGTTCGACCCCACAACATGTTAGTCATGCCACCAGGCCAATCCAGTGCTTTAGACCGCTCAGCCACCCACAAGTACATCTGAGTACATCTGAGTACATTGAGTTGATTTTTAACTAATATGTTCGGTTAAGGGTGGTCTCCACTGGCTGCGGTATGCTCTGTGGTAAGCTCTGCGGTAAGCCTTGCGATGGTGCTGTGTTGTTGTGGAGGTGCGAGGTCCTGCCTACATCGTTCACTGACCATGTAGGCAGGACCTCGCCATTCCTCTCCACCTACAGAACCAGCACAAACCATCGCAAGGCTTACCACAACCAGTGGAGATCACCTTTTATGTTGTATTGGTTTAGAAATTCACTGCAGGTAAAGACGTGGGAAAATGTACAATGTACAGCTCTACACATTTAGTAAATTCTGCCAAATTAGGCTAAATTATGATAAATAAAAGTATGATAAATACCGGGTATATCTGGGTATTTATTTGGTTTTGTATTGATCCAATGAATCTCTAATGACCCTATTATCGGTTGAGGAGAATAGGTAAACACAACTAGAACACGTCTAATAAGGGAGTTGCATAGCCACCATTTTGAATCTTGACTCGCACGGAATTATGGGACTAATCGTCCTGTCTAAAGTCTATAGAAAGCATGCCATCTCCAGCATGGATTATTTATCAATGATTTAATATCAATATCCATGTGTTATACATGATTCCATAACACAATACCCCCATCTTTCCCATGATGCTTTTCGCTTTCATAGATCATGTATAAAAGCTATGATATTGGTGAAAAGATTCTTGCAATGTTCGATAAGAATATTGCCAAATATCTGTATGTCAGATTTCAACAGAGTCCATCACATGATGCACTGTAACAGACATGCGCAGTGGCACATGCTAATGCCCTACTTATCGTTACTCATGGTGGTTGAAGTATAAAATGCGCGTGCAATGTGCGCACCCATGTGTACTTGGATAAAGTATAGCTGCGAGTAGTATAAGAAAGAAGAAGCAATGCATGGCATTACAATGCTGTACAGTTGTGCAGACCTGCATTTCAAACCTTACTATGGGAAAGAACTTCAGAATATGTACAATTGGCAGTTATACACATTAGGTAATTCATGCCAAATTATCCTGAAAAAATATGAATACTAAGCTTATCAGCGTATATTTGGTATTGCATTGAATCAATACATCCGTTCGGTTGAATTGTATTTTGACGTTCATTTTAGTCTTACATTTTGGGGTATTCGGGACGATTGGTGAAGGCCAATAGGTCATTTCAAAAATTGCTTGTGGGTCATTACCACCCCTCCTGTGTGGCGCTGCAGTCAGACCACTGGACGGGCAGTTTTTCATTGCCCCTATACCTTCACCAAAGGTGCTTAAACTTCCCAACCTTTTGCGCTAACCTTTCTTACTCTGTGCCTAACACACTTGGCTGGATTATAGAATCATATGTTTAGAGTAGTCATGCCGGATTTCAGGTAGATTGACCGGTTAAATGTTAAGATATGCTAAGTTTTGTCAGAGTCTATCTACAAAAAACAGGTAGACACAAGGCCACACAGGCAGCAGGTAGTTCTAGTGATGTTGATGGGCATGTGAGGGGTAGTGGTGGGGTCCAGTGAAGTCCTGGGAAGGGGTACATTACATTAATAAGATAAGATAAGATAAGAACTACTTTATTCATCAAATTGGTATAAATTACACGATAAACAGGTATACAGACATCTAGATTACCTCCAGTTCTCCCTGACGTTACCTTTAGGCCTAAAACTTTGTTTTTACATGACTTTTAGCTAATCTAGTGTACATTTAAGTGACAGTGGTACAATAATTAAAATGTTAAAATATAAGACACTGTGTGATGTGTTTCAGGGAAATGAGTCATAAGTCGCAGAAATGATATTTTTTAAAGTGTTTATTTTACTAGATCACTTTATTGGAATGCTCTGATTATTGGGGACTTTATCACTTATACGTATATCGATTGATATATCAAATTTCCGGACAATGTATGTAATATATCCTTTTGTTTTAAAAGTCCTCGTATGGAGTATATTTAGTTGCTTTACTATTTATTGCCCCCTAGAAATATTGTAAACATTTTTTATTCAAAAATACAAATATCAAACTTAGAATCTGGAAAACTGTATTAGATCATTAGACTGTTTACTATCATTGAAATCCGCTTGATCTCAACTATTCTAATATGATGATATCTTAAAACCCATTTTTTTGCGACTTATGACTAATTTTCCTGGAACACATCATATTTGTGCCCGCATTTGGGTGAGGCCCTAATGAGCTTCACTTGGGAAAAATGATTCAGAGCCGTCCCGCAGTTACTGGCTGCGAAACATGTAAAGTCTCCTATTGTACATCTCCCAAGGCTCTGACCCATGTATCCTGGAACACCCACTCAGTGAGCCAATATTTCCGGAACCCAAGAACAAAAAGTGAAGCTTGCTGTTTTTAGCCTCTGATAGTTTTTAGCCTCTTGTCACAGATCTACGTATGTTGGTCAGATCTTCAGAAAATGTACAACCAGCAGCTGTACACATTTCGTAAATTCTGCTAAATTAGGCTGTAAAATGGTTAATACTAGATATATCTGAGAATATTTGGTATTGGGTTGATTCAAGCAATCTTTTTGGTCATGTTGAACTAGATTTTTAACCTCAATTTTGTCTTAAATTTGGAGTGAGTGATTGAGGTTGGTTGCTTTACGCCCTTATCAACACATTGAAAGGTTCTATCAAGGGTGAGAGAGCTGAGAGGGAGGCAGTTAATGATCATATCCAGGAAATAGGGATAGAGAAGAAGGGAGAGAGAGACAGAGACAGAAAGGCACTTTAGGTTCTTACCCAGGACCGGTCTTAAATTTGGGTTATTTGAGAGGATTCATAAAGTGAACATTTGTGACAATTTCACCTAAGTTATCCACCATTTTTTGTGACTCATTTTCCTGAAACACATCGCATATTGCCAGAACCCAGGAACAAAAGTGAAGCTTGCGGTGCATGCTTTAGTTTTTATCCCCTTGTCACAGATCTGTATCTTATCATAATTCTGACACCAGGTGGCAGCAGCTGAATGACTGGCGCATGCGTAGTCAACATGATCCATCACACTAATGGGCTTCTACACTGGGGAGGTTTCCTGTCCCCACAATGGGTAAACATATTGACAAAGGGATTTGTCTTTGGGTAATAGGACGCGTTCATTATTTCATACAATGTAACTAATTGTGTAATGTACTGCGTTTATAGGCTAATAACAGGGGTCTGTTGTACAAGCTAATCAAAGGCAGGGGCCTGTTGTACAAGCTTATCAAAGGAATGTTTGAGTGGAAATTACTTTGACTCATTTTCCTGTAACAAGTCACATATGGTATTGCAATACAGTTGTATTTGGTGGCTAGCTGGTACATAGAATGGGGAGTTTAGTAGAAAGAGAAGGGTCAGGAGGACAGACAGGTTACTCCAAAGGTTTCGAAATCTAAACTGTTTTATTCTTACTCATTTGGAACCCCTCACAGGAGAAGCTCACATGCTAACTCCTGGAGGGGGCGGGGCTCTATCTCTGATAGGCCCCTCAGAATACATGAGTCATGGAGGGAGGGGCAATGGCAACTCTAGCTGTATAGCAGTATTGAGCTAGAATAAAAGGAATACATCCAGTAAATGAATGTTGTGTTTATGACTGATGTCGACATATATCGCCTGATTTGTTTATATTTGTTTCAATTAAATCTAGTGTCTATGAACTATATCTCTCCACTGTATACAAAAGTTGACATGCCAAAAACCGGTAAAAAAACGCGTCTACCGAGTATTTACTCGCCACAGTGTAGTTATACCCCATCGTGTGGTTGAGTAGAACATTGCACGTAATTTAATGTTATACTTACTGTGTTGTGCATCATAATATAAACTAGGATGTGTTACCTGGTTGTGTGGTAATTAGTCGCCAAAAGAACTCACCTATAGGGAAGAAAAGAAAGACATTTCATTATTATGACAGTCATGAAATGTTGTGATACCTGATGGTATAACCTCTGTTTAAGTTTTTGTATGGTATATATCTATTCATGCATATATTTTCATAAAGGATAATTATTTTCGATTAAACCTGAGATTCTATTTAATCTCATATGGGAATACATATAAGGATATATAACAATATAAAAACCTGTACAGACAAACACATACATAGTAAGAATAGAAATTATCACTAAATTATAATTAGGTTGGGCAATATTACGCAATGTTACATGACAGTTATTGGTCAACTACAAGTAGACACTAGACAGTGAAGCACCCTTGCAATAGAAATGCTGTGGAAACGTCTAGCTGGTGATATAGCTGAACATATCTAAAGGGTCAGTTAACGGGTTCATGGTCACTTTTAGGACAACAAACTTCATGGAGCCATAAATACAACATCCAGGTCTCAATATTTTTACCTCCATTTATGTCTAACTTATAGTCACTTACAGGCCCGAATTGAGAAAGCTTACTTGAAAAGGTCTGTTTAGCACAAGAGGGCACTGAGAGTGCTGTGTGATGTCACAGAGGCGCGCCAGAAATGAACATAATCCCTACTTCCCCCCCCCCCCCCAATCTCCCAGCAATTGGAACAGTTCTGATCAGAGAACTATATTCCTGTAACACAGTTTGGTTGTTAGCTTTTGTTTTGGTCTCACACCTGCTAGTAAAACTCCTTTCGCCCACCCCACCCTCCTTCTTTCTAGCAGCAATTATGAGAGTTGTTTGTTATGTTCATTGCATGTACATTTCAAGATTGGCGCACCTTTATGACATAGGCAAACAGTGGGGCCTTGAATGGAGTATTAAACTGTGGAACTACTTTTTCACTGCTTTAAATGGGTAAAACTTACTAAATAATAACTTGAATTAAGTGAAACCGGGGTGATTACATTTCAATAATAGCAATGAAATGGATTTGCTCATAATATTTGGGGGTTTACTGACCCTTTAAAGTTTAGAATGAAGGGCTGGATAGGCTGTGTAATCGTAATGTTTTTCCTCGTTTAAAATTCGATCTAACTAAAATGAATGTGGCTGTTGCCTATGGTCGATGTTAAATGACAATAATCGATCATGATGTTTTTGGTGTTTTTCTTTTATTCCTGTTTCTGATCATGATATACCATGTACTTAGAAATGTATATGCTCCGAAGGCAGGTTTCAGAAATAAAGTCGGTTGTAAAAATAAAAAAAAAATAACATAAAGCTATTCCTTAACCGGAGCTGTATGCTTGTTATATGGAGATGTGTAATTCAGTACAGCTGCATCAACTGACTGGGCCAATTGAAAACCAAAAAACAGGACATTTAAGCCCTTGTCAGAATAAAAAGCCTTATACCAAAAGCTTCAAGGTGAAGACCTAAGCCTCCAGAGTACATCGGGCAGATCGTCAGAAAATGTACAATCGGCAGCCCAACACATTTAGGATAATCTGCTAAATTCGGCTGAAAAATGATGAATACCAGGTATATCGGATTATATTTAGTAATGTGTTGGTTAAATATAATTATATTTCTGCTACGTTAAATGGTATTTTGAACTGTATTTGAGAGGATTGGTGAAGGGGAATCGTACATTTTCTGACGATCTGACCCATATATTCTTCATTCTATTTAATCTTTAAGGAACGAGAACTATGTTTTATCTGTTATTTCCTGCACCTGCCTCTCTACCCTATAATGGAGGAGCTGCAGACTGAATCGCTTTTCTCCATTGCCTCTGGCACATATGAAGCTGCATTATCAGTTATTATGACTTACTAAAGGAATCATATCAAATTTAGTCATCGTTTGATGTATAGGACTGAAGTTCTTAATATGCTCCTACTTACTGTTGGGTGAAGTCGCCAGAAAATGTACAATTTACTTTCACCAATCCTCTCAAATAACCCAAATTTCAGCACAAAAATAAAGGTCAAAATGCAGTTCAACCTAACTAAACAGATTGCTAGGATCGATGCAAAGCCGAATATACTCGAATTTACCTAGTATTGACCAGATTGCAGTCTAGTTTAGCAGAATTTACTAAATGTGTAGAGCTGCCAATTGTGCATTTTTCGAAAATGTGACCCTGTTATTATTATATGTGATTATACAAGTTTGAAGTTTGATTTGAAGTTGAGACGGCTGATATAAACGAGCGCTGGTTTGTGATAAAAAGTGAAATAACTGAAGGAAATGATTTCCGCAGGCCACCGAAATATCAAAGTGGACTTTTGTGAAACACTGGAGCAAAGCAAAGGGTAACATCGTCTAAAACTTGGCTCAAATGGCTTCCATGTGGATAGGAACATAATGGAATAACAGTAGAAGTTTAGAGCTTTAGAAAATACAGTTTTAAGGAGGGTCAATGATAAGAACTTGGTTTACTATCTAATGTCAAAAGGAAATACAATTATGGACTGTTACTTCACCTCTCATACAGCATGGGCGTGTAATACGCATTCTGTCATTGCATCTCTCATACAGCATGGGCATGTAATACATATTCTGTTATTGCACCCCTCATACAGTATGAGCATGTTATACACATTCAGTTATTGCACACCTTTCATTGCACGTCTCATACAACATGGGCATGTAATACACAGTCTCTTATTACACCCCTGTTATTGCACCTCTCATCCAGCATGGGTATATAATACGTATTCTGTTATTGCACCTCTATTATTGCACCTCTCATATAGCATGGGCATATAATACACATTCTGTTATTGCACCTCTCATATAGCATGGGCATGAAATATACATTCTGTTATTGCACCCCTCATACAGCATGGGTGTGTAATACACATTCTGTTATTGCACCTCTATTTTTGCACCTGTCATACAATATGGGTATGTAATAAATGTACATATTCAGCCACACAGTACATACTTTGTGCACATTTATACATGTTCATATTGGCATCATAAGCAATTGGCAGTTGAAAACATTTAGTAAATTCTGCTAAATTGAGCTGAAAAATGGTCAATACTATAATATAATAGGTATATCTGAGTATATTTGGTATTGCATTGATTCAAACAATCAGTTTGGTTCTGTTGAACTGTATTTGGAACCTAATTTTTGTGGTAAATTAAGTTTATTTGAGTGGATTGGTGAAGGTGAATTGTACATTTTGGGACAGCCTGACTCTTGTGCAAGTATATCACTGCAGCCCAGGGAAAACGCAATAGAGGAACCCGAATAATAACATCACCTACATCGTGCAACTGAGCGGCAAAATTTCATCTGCCTTTATCCCAATTCAATCCTGGGCCAGCCGCCCCCTGCCCTCTTCTCATCACTCACTTACATACCGCCTACACCTGGGGCCTGTTGCAGAACATGAGGTAAGGAATTTGTATGTGACAATAGGGGATGTGTATGTCTCACTGCGCATGTCTATGACATATATGGGTCCAATTGTCAGAAACTGTACAATTGGCAGCTTTACACATTTAGGAAATTCTCCTAAATTAGGCTAAAAAATGATGAATGTCGTGTATATCTGAGTATATTTTGGTATCGCATTGATTTAAAGTATCAGTTCTGTTATGTTAAACTGCATTTTGAAGCTCATTTATCTCTTACCTGTGGGTTATTTGAGAGAATTGGTGAAGGCGAATTGTACATTTTCTGAAAATCTGACCCACATACCGCCTACACCTGGAGCCTGTTGCAGAACCTGATGTAAGGAATTTGTAGGTGGCAATAGGGGATTTGCATGTCTGACTGCGCATGTCTATGACAGGGCATGTTGGGAAGGATTCAGTTCAAATCTGACATACAAATATTTAGCAACAATTTTACGAAAATTTGCAAGAATATGTCATTTCCATCAAGTAAAATTAACCTAACACACATTGGTGGATAGGAATTCACCTAGCCAACGAAATAAGGCGAATAGATTAGGAATTTTCATACACAAGTTGCATTCTCTAAGCTTGTACAACAGGCCCCGAGTGCCGTAGTTACATTGTGCTATGGACCCCTTCTTCCAGAGTTTTTCTAAAGCGCTATGTTGATGGCAGATATATAATTTTGGTGCTATAGGAAAGGGCGTACCACTATTATTATTAATATTCTTTCAATTCCTAATAACTTGATATTAGAATCAGATTATTAGATTTCTGATCGAAAGCAAAAGGGGCTATGGCACGAATGGGAGGGGATTGATTACTCATGCCACTTTTACTAGCACTACACTTTTTTTTTTACATATACCTTTATTCAGGGAATATAAGCAAACATATGCCATAGCTATTGTTGTAGACATGAGGACTTTTGTATACATTTTGGTCATATTGGAGCAAGGTATGACTAACATGATGTGGAACCCTACTTTTCCCAATTATTAGCAATGGTTTTCGATAAACAAAAACCGCATTGATTACCTCATAACCTGCCAGCTATTTTTTTCCATATTTTTTGTATTATTATTTAGAGTTTTATTTCTCTATTTATTAGCATTTGTTACACATGTCTTTAGCGAAAAGGGTCACATTTTCTGTGTAATACACAGGTCTTCCCGATACACCGGACCATAGGAAATGGTGTATACGGGTGAAATCGTCAGAAAAAGTATAATTCACCTTCACCAATCCTCTCAAATAACCCAAATTTAAGTAAAAAATGAGGTTCAAGATACATTTAAACAAAATCAAACATATTCCTTGAATCAACCCAATACCAAATAAATACGAAATTCTGCTAAATTAGGCTGAAAAATGATAAATACCAGGTATATCTGAGTATATTTGGTATCACACTGATTTAAAGTATCAGTTCTGTTATGTTAAACTGCACTTTGAAGCTCATTTCTGTCTTCAATGTGAGTTATTTGAGAGCATTGCCATTGGTGAAGGCGAATGGTACATTTTCAGGCAATTTCGCCCATAAGCTCATGGAATGACTTCTTGTAAGCCAATGTATTACATCTGAAACTATAAAACAGTCTGCACCACAGTACATCAAGTATAGGTCGGCCCCAGCTATATCGCTGGATGTCAAACTAAAGATTGGGGTGAGACCGGGTTTGTGGGAGGGTTGGGTGGGATGTCTATACCAGAGATCAAAGGCTATCAGAGATATTCCATCAAACAGCACGTCTTTATTGTACACTGTGTGTGAGAGGTATATGGGAAGGGGGTATTTGGAGAAAGTCTCTTATCAACACTTTTGATATGGTTATATCAAGGGCGGGAGAGCACAGAGGGAGTGAGTGAGTGAGATTGGTTGCTTTACGCCCTTATCAACATATTAAATATGGTTATATCAAGGGCGGGGGAACTGAGAGGGAGGCAGTTTATGACCTTACCCAGGAAACAGAGATAGAGAAGAAGGGAGAGAGAGAGTCAGAGACAGACAAAGGGACAGAATGTACAATAGGGGATTTGCATGTGCCACTGCGCATGTCTGTTACAGTGGATGCTGGGATGGACGCCCAATAAGAACACCCAACGTCCAATAAGTACTTCCAACGCCCAATAAGAACACCCAACGTCCAATGAGAACACCCAACAACCAATAAATACTTCCAACGCTCAATAAGAACACCCAACGCCCAATAAGAACACCCAACTTCCAATAAGAACACCCAACATCCAATAAGAACACCCAACTTCCAATAAGAACACCAACGTCAATAAGAACATCCAACGTCCAATCAGAACACCCAACGTCCAATTAGAACACCCAGCGTCCAATGAGAACAACTCAGGGGTCCTGGGTAAGAACATAAAGTGCCTTTCTGTCTCTTTTCTCTGTCTCTCTCTCCCTTTAGTCCCCGTTGGTTGGTCTGAGCTGGCCCGTTCTAGAAGCATAGAGGGCCAGTGGTCACTACCGGTCCCGCTGGCCCTCTATGCCTAGAGAACTTCCGGTAAACAGCCCAACCAACGGGGACTAAAGCCATTAGAGCCTTCGTTTATTGTCCTCGCTGGCCCTCTATGCCTTCGGGAACCTGTCTCGGCCTCCGGCCTCGACAGGATTCCCGTCAGGCATAGAGGGCCAGCTCGGACAATAAACTCAGGCTCTAATTGCCCAACCTATCTATCTCTATTTCCTGGGTATGATCATAAACAGCCTCCCTCTCAGCTCTTCCGCCCTTGATATAAACTTCAATGTGTTGATAAGGGCGTAAAGCAACCAATCTCACTCACTCACTCACTCACTTTCAGCTCTCCCGCCCTTGATATAACCTTCAATGTGTTGATAAGGGCGTAAAGCAGCCAAACTCACTCACTCATCTAAGAACACCCAGCGTCCAATAAGCCCAGTCCACTGCAATATGTCCAATATCCCAGACCCTACTACAGTCAGCCCCCTTCCCCTCAACAAAGCTAAAACCCGCCCAATTCTCCCTATAGCCCGACCAGTGCAATATTTGCCATAGCTTTGATCTCTAATGTACCTTCCCCTCGGGCACAATACAACATGACCTTGGCCAGTCACACCCAGCCCCGCGCAATATACCGCCAACACGCTCCTCCCGTCACCAAGACAACGTGTCACGTGATGCTTCCCCTTTGTCACATGACCTCCATTGCCCACCTCTCCCCTGGTGGGCAGCGTAACAATGAGCCGAGGGTGAGCGATAATAGGGAAGTTTGAATATTTTATGCTGGCACCCCACGTGGTGGCCGCTGGGTGAACTAGATGTGAGTAGCTAGATAATGTTGTAATTTACGGCTGTTTTTATTTCTGTACACAATGAGTTTGCGGTGGTGGATTCATGTGTACTCATAAATATGTGAGTTATTCATTATTTAAAGACAATACATATCTTCCTTTGATGTTGGCGAAGCATAGTAATCCTCATTGGGCTGAGCTAGGGCTAGGACTGAGCTCTATGGAGACTCATATAAGTGCCTTTCTGTCTCTTTTTCTCTGTCTCTCTCCCTACCTATCTTTCTCTATTTCCTGGGTATGATCATAAAATAAAGTTCAACCTAACCAAACAGATCGCTAGAATCAATGCAATGCCAAATATACTCGAATTTACCTAGTATTGGCCAAATTGCAGCCTAATTTAGCAGAATTTACTTTATGTATACAGCTGTCAATTGTACATTTTCTGAAAATCTGACCCATATACATGTAATTAGAATAGGTACTCTATAAAACCCCAGTCTCTGGTTCATACTGACACTTCTCCTAGTCGCCCATACATAGCTATTGAAATACTCAGTGGCGCCCCCTAGTCTTCTAGTTCCCCCTGGCGGCGACTGTGCAAATTAAACATTTACACAGCTCCCCTGGTGTTGAATGGAGGGAACCAGTAGGAGGATTTCCTCTTGCACCTCATTTCAATTTGCCATTGAAAGACAGTAAATATCTGCAACTCTGATTTAGTCTTAGTGCAGGAAGACTGGCCATAGGTCGGTGTTGGTGTGTGTGTGTGTGGGGGGGGGGGGGGGGACAGTCTAGGCTCAAAGTTAAGAGGGTCAGATTCTCAGAAAATGTACAATTCAACTTCGCCAATCTTCTCAAATAACCCAAATTTCAGACGAAAATAAAGTTCAAAATACAGTTCAACCTAACCAAACAGATTGCTAGAATCAATGCATTGCCAAATATACTCGAATTACCTAGTATTGACTAAATTGCAGCCTAATTTAGCAGAATTTACTAAATATGTACAGCTGCCAACTTGTACATTTTCTGAAAATCTGACCCAAGAGTGTTCCTTGAAACTGAGGTAAAGCCTCTCATGCCAAACCGAAAAATGCCCTTATAACCGCAATAAGACCGCAAAATACCATTATAATCCCATCAGGGCGCCTACTTCTGGCCCAGAAAACATTAGCGCAGTAGGCGTCCAATCACTGACATGCCATTCTTATCTAGTCTTGGCGGCTTTGAGCCCACAAAATGACGATATTAACTGACAGTGCACCTATAAGGGGGGGGGGGGGGGGGGTCTCCGCTGCGGTAAGCTCTGCAGTAAGCCTTGCGATGTTCGCAAGGCTCACCACAGAGCTTACCGCAGCCAGTGGAGACCACCCTTTAAAGTGGAACTGAACAATTCTACTGTCCCTTTTGTGCCCCCCCCCCGATTGCTAAGTCCATTCGTTTCCATGAAGGCTGTACGGGTAGATTGTATAGGGGATGAAGGTGGATTCAATCCACAGGCACCAGGTTAGAATTATTTCATTTTATACCAGTTTATAGAAGACAACTACATTTTTATTGAATACGTACGATAAAAATATTTATTTTACAACCCTCTTGAACGTATACTAAAATGCATTCTCACCTATTTCAATGAGACAAATTTTACCAAATGTACATTATACAACTGGATTTATCACTATTATATATTCTGTTGTTGGTATAGGTTGATACAATAGGTTGAAGTCTAATCACTGACTGAAAACTGCCGTTGGTAAGCGATAATAAATGAAGTCATCACATGAAAGGATTCAGATGGGACCTCCAAATATACATTGGGACGATATAGAAGCCCTTGAGGCCAAAAAAAAAATAGGTGTGTTTCCGATTTACCCCCCCCCCCCCCCTACCTAGAAAAACCTTACCCTACCTAAAAAGTTTTTTACCATACCTGATTTTTTCCCCATCATATCTTACTTTTTTTGGATTTTTTGACAAAAAAAGCTTACAAAAGCAGGAAAACGGGTTTTCCTAACCCAAAACTGTCAAAAAGCACATTTCCCATGTTCAAAACAACTATTGTTATGAAAAAGACATTTTTTTCAGTACCTGGGATGTGGTTTCCAAACAAAAAAAATTAACAAAAAAAAAAAATAACCACCCCCCCAACCTAGTTTTCAGCCAGATAAATCGGAAACACCATTTTTTTTTGGCCTGAGCAAAAACAATCCAACAAAATCTTCCAAAATTTTGGTCAAATGACTTTCGGGAACGAATGGAACAAAAAATGTACAGTTTTTCAGTGAGTGAATGAGTGAGTTTGGTTACTGTACGCCCTTATCAACACATTGAAGGCTATATCAAGGGCGAGAGAGCTGAGAGGGAGGCAGTTTATGGTCTTACCCAGGAAATAGAGATAGAGAAGAAGGGAGAGAGAGAGACAGAGATAAAGAGACAGAAAGGTCACTTTATGTTCTTACCCAGGAAATAGAGATCTATAGAGAAGAAGGGAGAGAGAGACAGAGAAAAAGAGACAGAAAGGCACTTTATGGTCTTACCCAGGAATTAGAGATCTATAGAGAAGAAGGGCGAGAGAGACAGAGAAAAAGAGACAGAAAGGCACTTTATGGTCTTACCCAGGAATAAGAGATCTATAGAGAAGAAGGGACAGAGGGACAGAGAAAAAGAGACAGAAAGGCACTTTGGCCCACCATTAAGAGATACTACATCTTTAAATCCAAACTCTTTTAAAAAAAAGACTCTCCCTCAGAATAAAACTGGCGGTTTGCCAAGAGTTAACGTCTGAGGACGCGAGTTGTAACTGGTAGGCCTAGTTTAGTGGCACCTAATTTTACCTTTATTAAACATAACTCACTTCCGTCTCGTAGTCAACGGAGCGGGAAGAACGTGTGACGTCATAACCCAAGGGCACGAATTCATGTTTAGGATCTCGTTCTCGTGGAGGGGGGCGTTCGTAAAGTCTGAGTTTTTGTCTGTGGAATGGTTGATTATGTGTTCATGGTCGAACGCACCCGTCGTAAATTGTTGATGAACGGGAGGAGGGAGAAGGACAGGGCACGGAGGCAAAGTCATCCAAGGTCAAAGAAGGTGATGGAGGTGGGGAAGTGGGGCGTTGGCAAGTTGAAGGTATTCATGTCTTCAGTTGTACTTAAGTAATTGAAGCTGCTTTCTCAGCTTTTACGTTTAAAAAAATCTGACTGAATGTGTTACTAAATGTGATGTGTTTCTCCCTACATGAACGGTTTGTAGGAGTAATATGATCGTTATAATATTTTATATATGATAAAATTTGTTTAAAAGAACAGGTTAGTGCTCTCAGTAGCATTATTACATACCGGTATGTGTCAGATTTTCAGAAAATATATAATTGGTAGCTGTACACATTTAGTAAATTCTGCTAAATTAGGTTGCAATTTGGTCAATACTAGGTAAATTCGAGTATATTTGGCATTGCATTGATTCTAGCAATCTGTTTGGTTAGGTTGAACTGTATTTTGAACTATAGTTTCGTCTTAAATTTGGGTTATTTTAGGGGATTGGTGAAGTAGAATTGTACATTTTCTGACGATCCGACCAAAATATCTAATAACATTAATGTATACATGTATGTATACATGGAAAATCAAATCAAATCAAGATATATAAATCCTGCTAATGTTGTACGTTTGTTTAGGTCCAATGGAACCTCAGCCCTCCACCACAATGCAACAGAATGGCTGAGATTGGTGAAGGGGAATTGTGCATTTTCTGACGATCTGACCCAAATATCTAATAATATAAATGTATACTGCAACGAGTGCAGTAAGTGTCCATCCATAATTAAGCCCAGGATACCATTCTTGTTATGTATGGAAAATCAAATCAACTCAAATCAACATATAAATCCTAATGTTGTACACGTTTGTGTAGCTACAACTTTGTTAACAAAGGTGGCTTTGTTAACACAAACGAAATATCTTAATTGCATCAAGAATGTTAAAAACAAAACATAATACCTTAATTGCATCAAGAAAATACAACTAATGATTACTAAACTATATTACATTGGTAAAGGATTACACTCTATATTCTTACGTTATTTATCACATTCATTTACCATGATATGTTTTTCATGGTTGGTCTGGAAGTTGCTCTAGAGTGTAGAGGGATCATCCAATTTTTGTATCATTATTTGATTACTGAATAAAAGTTGTTATATATATGGAAGCTCAGTCCTCCAGCACAATGCTAGAGAATGGCAGAGAGTGGTAACTGTACTGGACAGTGGCAGCGGGCTGCTGCTGCAATGGATTGCAATGATTACAAGTGGAGTAGATCGGCGCCATTAGTGCAATCATGACCAGGCGCTAGCCAAGGCCAGCACACTCCATCCTGGGGTACGGTGCACAATACTACATCCCTAAAAAATATTTCCCACACCTGAGACTTCTGGACCAGACTTCCGCATAAGCAATAGCTCTCACCCAGAACTCAAAGAGGACAAAAGAATTACAAAATATCCTCCCTAACATTTCCATTTTTCAGCAATTTTTCTTTGCTAATCAGCTGGTAAGGCAGTGTTAGGGAAGTAATTTGAAACCTAAGCTAGGAAAATACCACCACATTTTGAGTAATTGTTTGATGCACAAGAAGACCACAACCCACAGTTATTCAGTATCTGGCTATTACACATAGCTTATGTTTTAAGCAATTGGGTAATATTTTCAGAAAATGTACAATTGGCAGCTGTATACATTTTGTAAATTCTGCTAAATTAGGCTGAAATTTGGCCAATACTAGGTAAATTCGGTTATATTTCGGCATTGCATTGATTCTAACAATCTGTTTAGCTAGGTTGAACTATATTTTGAACTTTATTTTCGTCTGAAATATGGGTTATTTGAGAGAAATGTTGAAGGTGAATTGTACATTTTCTGGCGACTTCACCCCCGTATCTGGCTATTATACATAGCTTATGTTTTTAAGCAATTATGAAACACTTAAATATTGAATTAATGACAAACCAGTGTGTAATGAATATAAAACGGCCAACTGCATGGTTTGTAATCAGGTCTTGTCATGATTAAGAACGAGACCTTCCAGTCTAGGCTCAGAGCTGAGAGAGTCCCTCAAAAATGAGGGAAAGCCAAATGCTCCAACCTGCAAAATGCTATTAAAACCTGCTAAAGGGCCAGGAAAGCCATTAGCGGCGCAATTATTACATGCTTGACCAGTTACTACCGTGTTGTTCAGAGGTGCTTTCAGCTTTTTGTAATCGCACATGTGTGCTGTTAGACTTGTCACGGTAAAAATGGCCAAAATGACGTAATTGGATTTGCTTTGTGGCATTGAGCTCTTAGAAAGTGATGCATAGCACTTTTTCAAATGATTTCTGAATTTGTAACAATAATACAACAAACTATACAATATTAATATCAACCGGTTGACAAAACAAAACATATTGTCAAATCAATCTGAAATAAACTTATACCAAATGACACTCTGTTTGATATATAATTGGGTCTCGACTCGCTTAAAGAACGGAACTCATTCCATTCGTCAAAATTGTCTTGACCGGATTATAAACCGTGCCATTTGGTATATTATACACTGACTTAACATTAGAGAAAGAACTTGAAAAAAATAAGAGGAATGTCATGATGTTGAACAACACGCTGGTGTTTGTTTTATACATCTATGTGTTTTACTGTATTTTATTTTCTCACTTCTTTACATATAAATAGCATTTTATGTGAGATGACATCTTCGCTAGAGATTTGTATAAATATTTGGTAAATGAGAGTCAGCAAATTCTGAGAATAATGTACTTATTGCACAATGCTTTTGACTGAATAAAAATCTTTAAATACAAGACATCCTTGTCTGAGAGACTAAGTAAACACAAGCTTAGTTCTGCCACCCCTGCCTCTATTCCTGAGAACCTATGTATCCCCAAACCCCATTTAACTCACTTTTCTCACTTAATTTGATCTTAGCCTCTCTAATTATATCACCAATCTAAAGGGGATTGCATCAATAACTACATGTATGAGTTTAAAAGAAAACCGAGCCCCAGATATGAAGATTTTAGTTAAATTAAAAAATGAAATGATTCAAATTAATCATGATTAATCATTAATCATAAAATATATCTTGCATCTGCAATCTATTTATATAATGAGAGAATGCAGGACTTCCTGGACTTCATTAGACTTCTCATGATTCTCCCAGCATGTGTGTCAACCCCAGTACAAACCTCCCCCTGGGCCATTTGGTATAAAGATTTGTTCTGCAACAGGCACCGTGGCCCCAGTGTGCCCAGGCCAAGGTAGCCCAGCTGGTCACATGAGATAGGTATTCACATGGCCTGCGTGCAATAGGGCACTTGCAATAGCCACCATATGGGACAGATTTTCAGAAAATGTACAATTGGTAGCTCTGCAATTTGGTCAATACTAGGTATATTCGAGTATATTCGGCATTGCATTGATTCTAGCAATCTGTTTGGTTAGGTTAAACTGTATTTTGAACTTTATTTTCGTCAGAAATTTGGGTTATTTCAGAGGACTGGTGAAAGTGAATTGTACATTTTATGACAATCTCAATGTCAGTGAAAGATCTATAGAAAACATGTTCAGCTGGTAATATTTATCAATGCTCTAATGTCAATATTCATGTGTTATGGGTCAGATTTTCAGAAAATGTACAATTGGCAGCGGTACACATTTAGTAAATTCTGCTAAATTAGGCGGCAATTTGGTCAATGTAAATTCGAGTATATTTGGCATTGTATTGATTCTAGCAATCTGTTTGCAATCTGTTTGTTTTATGTTTCAATAACACAAGCCTCCATCTTACCCATGATGCATTTGGTTTTCATAGATCATTTATACAAGCTGTGATATTGGCAAACAAAAGTCTTGCAATTTTCGAGAAAAAAAATGTCACTGAATATTTTTATGTTAAACCTGAACTGAATCTATCCCAGCATGCACTGTAACAGGCATGGTCATACCCAGGACTACCCGCAGTGGCACATACAGTTAATAACTATCAATTATCACACAGTTGTTGTTTACCTTCAATATGATGAACCTTGTGAGTAATATTAGTCGTCAGCTAGTACCCACATCACCCCCTTCATTGTATCTATTTATCTTATCCAAATTCGACACATTAGACACAAGTTCTATATGTGAGTTATTAATTTTGTAAAAACATTTCAAAGATATAAACGTCGGCAGTCAGTGGAGTTGTCCAACCTTTAAGGGTGGTCTCCACTGGCTGCGGTAAGCTCTGTGGTAAGCCTTGCGATGGTTTGTGCTGGTTCTGTAGGTGGAGAGGAGTGACGAGGTCCTGCCTACATGGTCAGTGAACCATGTAGGCAGGACCTCGCCACTTTTCACCATCACAGCACCGTCGCAAGGCTTACCACAGAGCTTACCATAGAGCTTACTGCAGCCAGTGGAGACCACCCTTTAGTAACCAAGATCCAAAATAAAGAATTTTTTAATTGAATTGAATTGAATTGAATGTAATTCCCCTATTGTGAGTGGGAGAAACTGATGGCTTTCTTGGCACGTCCTGAATGGAGGCATTTATTGAGGGAGGAGCTCCGCATCACGGAATGGCTGACAATCATGAATAGTACGGGCAATGCCAAGTAAACATTAAAGTCTGGCCGGGCAAGTTATGGGCTGATATATGGGTAAGATTCTCAAAAAATGTACAATTGGCAGCTGTATAGGTTTAGTAAATTCTGCTAGATTAGGCTGCAATTTGGTCAATACTAGGTAAATTCAAGTATATTTGGCATTGCATTGAGTCTAGCAATCTGTTTGGTTAGGTCGAACTGTATTTTGAACCTGATTTTTTTGTTTCTATTTTCATGATTGAAGGCATGTATAATAAATCTGTTAACTAACACGTTGGTTTCAGTTGCTTAAAATATTCACATTCCTTTAACCAACTAGTTAGTTAACCTGTATTTAAATATGATCTCCAAATTGAGATTGTGACTTATTTCACTGGAACACATCACCTTTATGTGCTGCAAATTTGAGTACAAAATTGAATTACCAACCAGCCTGTACAAGTATCAGTAACCTAGGCAACTGTATAGATTTAGGAGTCCATTCATTGGGGAGACGGAGGCAAGATTTATATAGATAGAACTAACCTAGTGTCTCCTGTTTCACTTGGTCTTCACGTGCTTAGTTTGAGATTTATTTTACTTCTTCCCTCTAGATGTATTACATTTTTTCAAAACTTTATTATTTATTTCAAAACTTTTATTACTACAACCACTGGTGTATTACATTTTTAATGCTTCCTATCATTTGTCTGATAGAAAAATTATTAAAATGTACATTTTGAATGCCTCGATTGAAAAATTCTTTGTTTTGAGTCAAATCTTTTACGTAACCATCAATGCTCGATGTTCATCCAATGGGCACTCTGTTCTCCACGCTTTCAGAGGTGAAATATACGATAGTGGTACCTCTAGGCTCTGAATATGGGGGCCAGGTGGTCAGAACATCTACAATCTGCAGCTCTAAACATTTCATTCATTCTACTAAACCAGACTGAACAATGATAAATAAGATTCACAAAAACAATTGTTGGTCACTTTAAACCTTTAAGTTTAACGACTGGTGGGTTAAATTGAATACTAAATTTTAAGTTTCCATAAAAAATATTATGCACATGAAGGGAAAGTGCACAATTTGCTATTCCTGCTTTTTCTAAAGGGGCGAGGCATAGTTCCTATATGGTTAGGATTTTCATAAAAGTACAATTGGCAGCTGTATACATTTAGTAAATTCTGCTAAACTAGGCTGCAATTTGGTCAATACTAGGTAAATTCGAGTATATTTGGCATTGCATTGATTCTAGCAATCTGTTTGGTTCGGTTGAATTGTGTTATGAACTTTATTTTCGTCTGAAATGAGGGTTATTTGAGAAGATAGGCGAAGTTTAATCGTACATTTTCGGAAAATCTGACCAATATATTCTTCTTCCTGCCCATCCGCAACCTTACTGCTATAGACCACCTACATTTTTGTGGAGGAAAACATAGTTCCATGCTACACAACCACTCCCCAAATAGTATACATGGGTCTAGTCGTCAATAAATGTACAAAACGCCTTCAGCAATACAACCACATTAACTGAATACAAATAACCCAAACTTAGAACCAAAATCCAAATCCAAAATTCTGGTTCAAAATGCAGTTCAACATAACCAAACAGATAGTGTGAATCGACGCTATATCAATTATCGATTCTATAAATTCATAAGATAAACACGAAATGGTTTCATGTAAATCTGAATTTAAAAAAACAAACCCATGATTTCGTTATTCGGAATTACAAGCACGTATTGGAATTTCAGTTAATGTGGTTGTATTTCAGAAAAAAATCTTTTCAATAATAATATTAATTAATATAAATCATGAAGATTTCCCGCTGAGAGCTCAAGGAACGAAAAAAAAATTGCTACAAGTTTCACAGTGAAGCCCTTCAATTCAAAACATTTTTTATTTATACAAATGGTGAGTACAAAAAGAGGCATTTGAAACATTTGAAACCTAGATTCAAAGTCACCCAGTGGGCTCCTGGTTGGTTGGTGATTGCCGAAATAAATTTCACAATAAAATGCTGAAATACAAATTTCAGGACTATTTACTTGATATTCAAGGGCTATTTTCTACTTGTCTAGATTTAGCTGTTATAGGTTTTAGTTGAAAATTATATACGGTTAAATTATCTTAATAACTAGCTACCAGTGAGTTGGACTAACTAAATCATCAAGTTAAAATTAGGGTGTAAAGAATAGTTGGTATTTGGTATGGTCTGGACAGACTAACAAGCATTATACAGACACAACATATTATAACAAGATTGGTCCTGGGTATGACCATAAAGTGCCTTTCTGTCTCTTTTTCTCTGTGTCTCTCTCTCCCTTCTTCTCTATCTCTATTTTCTGGGTATGATCATAAACTGCCTCCCTCTCAGCTCTCCCGCCCTTGATATAACCTTTCAATGTGTTGATAAGGGCGTAAAGCAACCAATCTCACTCACTCACTCCCTCTCAGCTCTCCCGCCCTTGATATAACCTTCAATGTATTAATAAGGGCGTAAAGCAACCAATCTCACTCACTCACTCCCTCTCAGCTCTCCTGCCCTTGATATAACCTTCAATGTATTAATAAGGGCGTTAAGCAACCAATCTCACTCACTCACTCCCTCTCAGCTCTCCCGCCCTTGATATAACCTTTCAATGTGTTAATAAGGGCGTAAAGCAACCAATCTCACTCACTCACTCACTCTCAGCTCTCCCACCCTTGATATAACCATATTAAATGTGTTGATAATGGCGTAAAGCAACCAATTTCACTCACTCACTATTATTCAGGGGGCCCTCAGGAAGATTCATGGTTTCATAGAGGAGACCCACCCCCTTTTTCGGTGTCAAAATATGACATGTTATTGAAAGTGTACACTTCCGGAAATAAAAACCTATACATACATACATACATTATAACAAGAGTAGTTGTCTAAACCGTAACACTCAGACCTATAGCTACTGAATGTACACTTGGACTAAGTAGGAGTCCCCCTATAGAATCAGTCTCTACCAGGAGTCACCTGTGCCCAGGGTTTAATAAGCCCCTACCATTCAGACCATCCCCACTTTGTACCCTCCCATCCTCTGGGGGATTCCTCTCCCAGCCTGGCACCTAGCGATAAGCCCAACCACCGTCACCATGATAACAGCGTCATGGCAACCAACATGTATGCACCCCACACGCGGTCCTTAACGACATAATTAAAACTTGAGACTATAACCAATCATCATACCATTAGCCATAATTACCCGGTTTTCACTTCGCTGCTGGAGGTTTTCGCTTGTGGCGAAGATCAATATTTGTCGCTCGATTTCCCGACTCAGTCTGAGTCTCCAGGACGCCTGGGCGGCTGCCATTTTCTTGTTTAAAAACTGATTGTTTCTAAGTGGGAGGTTTTGGGGACACTTGCTAGATTTGCCAACTTATAATATGCAGTGCACGTTTCAGTCCTATCCAAACACACACATTCCTCGATTCCACATCCAGCGATGAGCTTAACCACAAGGCTAAGACTTTAAGGCTAAAGTGTTAATGACCTCCTGGTACTCAGGGGTCCAAATCTGCCTTCTGAACCTGACTGCTTTGAAGCTTGTTTCCATAAAACTGCTGACTTGTTCATTTACTGGCATCTGAAGGTTGAAGTCGCCAAAAAATGCCAATTCACTTTTGCCAATCCTCTCAAATAACCCAAATTTCAGACGAAAATAAAGTTCAAAATGCAGTTCAACCTAACCAAACAGATTGTTGGAATCACTGCAATGCCATATATACTCAAATTTACCGAGTATTGACTAAGTTGCAGCCTGATTTAGCAGAATTTACTTAATGTGCAAAGCTGCCGATTGTACATTTTCTGACAAATCTGACCAGCTTATAAATTGAGTATATATAGCGATGCATACATCAGAGGTGTTCCTACTTATTGGATATCCTAATGTTCACCAGGCCTTTCAGTCTTTTCGAAGATGATGATATCTCCAAATCCATTTCACCTATATCATTTGATTATATGTGATGTGTTCCAGGAAAATGAGTCACAAGTCGCAAAATTGATATTTTGCAAAGTGATTTATTCACAGGATCTCTTCATCAAAATGTTTTGATTTTTGGAGGGTCCAGCCTTTATGGTCATATCAATCTATACAACAAATTTCAGGACATTGTTTTTAATTTATTTATGCGTTTTGAAAGCCTTTGTATGAAGCATATTTAGTTACTTTACTGGTAATTACCCATCCAGAAACATTGCAAACTTCTTTTTTTTTCAAAAATAAAACTATCAAACTTAAGATATAGAAATAGTTATTAGGTCTCTTAGTGTTTACTATCATTGGAAACGTCTTGATCTCCTCTTTTGAAATATAATGGTATCTCAAAATGTATTTCTTGCGACTTATGACTTATTTCCCTGAAACGCATCGCATATATGTATTTAAGATTCAATGAGAACCATTAGCCCTAAAGCACTCCCCCCCTGGCAAGTACCGAAGCTCATCCTGATGAAGTGAGGCCATTGTGTCTGGGTGTGTGCTTGGGGACATCACAATCATAATTAATTACAGTTTTTATGCTGCAAAATCTCAAGTTTCACGTCAAGAAACACTGGTATCTGGTGTCTCCCCAGTCATTCAGCCGATTACTAAATGAAACTGACTCTGACGGGAAAAGCACTCAAAGTATGGAGTCCTGGTGAAGGCATTGGTGACGTGTGTCAGGAAAAAGAGTCACAAATCGTAAAATTGTTATTTTCAAAGTGTTTTGTCGACAAAAAGGTATTTGTGGGAATGCTTTCATTTTTGGGTTGCTTATCGTGTTCCGTAGTATCAATATCAGTGTACAACATTTCAGGGCAGTGTATTAGATATCTTCATGCATTTCGAAGGTCCTCTTATAGAGTATATTTGGCTACTTTACTAGTAAATGTCAACCCAAAGACATCGTAAACTTATTTTTCAAAAATAGAAATATCAATCTTAAAATATAAAAGCACTTATTGGAAAGATATTTGTCCTTACTCAAGGTCACTACCTAGGTGCCTTCATAGGGGCCACATCTTGGACAATGCAAGTGCACTGCACAAATGCCCCCGTTGCATAAAAAGGTGTGCTGTGTATGTGTTGTGCTGGTACTGTGCTGAAAGTTGCATTGTATAATAGGTCTTCTGTGGTGGGACTGTGTTGACGCTGTGTTGGCGCTGTAATCGTTTTGAAGTTAGATGTGGGGAAAATATCTTGATACACAGAGTTTTGCCACTGATTTCCATACATAGTTCATGCATATTGCTATGCATGTTTTACATAATGGGATTTATTTTCATGGCTATGATTTTTACTTGAAAAATGAAAAACAGTTTGAACTCCAACACACTTGGGACACGTTGTGAGATCCAAATTTTGAAGGTGTGTTGGAGGTGTGTTGAAGGTGTGTTGGAGGTGTGTTGAAGGTGTGTTGGAGGTGTGTTGAAGGTGTGTTGGAGGCCTGTTGAAGGTGTGTTGGAGGTCTGTTGAAGCCTCAAAAACACCCCCGAAACTAATCAAAACACTGGTGCTGAGACCGTTTTCAAAAGGTGCACAGTTTATGCAATGGGGGCCTGGTAAGGTTTCCATCTATAGTACTGTGAGTGATATCGCATGGGTTCTGCCGCAAGGTGTTAGACTCTAGGGACGCGAAACAATTATTTGAAAAGCACAAGCCGATACACATGTTGCCATGACAATAGTGAGGGGCAACCCCTGCCAGATTTATCTACATGTGATGCGTTTCAGAAACCGTCCTTTAAGCGGTCCGGCCACTGTCGACAAAATCATTGGCGATGCGTTGGCAATGAGCTAGTCGATAAGAATTTTGTGAAAGTTAATGCATCGTCTTAGCATCGACTATCCATCGCTATGCCTTCAACAATAGCCACCGATGACAAACGATGAGTGGGCGATCGGTAAGGGTAGCGATGAACATCAAACATCTTTGATATTTCCTGGCAATGAGATTTTGCATCGGTGCATTGTCAATGGGGATAAGGGCTGTGGTGATGATTTGGCGATGTCTAGATGATGAGATTGTATATGTATAAGCATGAAAGGAGAGAGAGAGGGAGGAGAGAGAGGGAGGAGAGAGAGGGAGGAGAGGGGTAGGAGAGAGAGGGGTAGGAGAGAGAGGGAGGAGAGAGAGGGAGGGGAGAGAGAGAGGATACTGAGAAAAATGTAATATGCATAATGTCTGATATTCATCTGTTTCATAACTTGTTTCATAACTTGTTTCATAACTTGTTTATAACTTGTTTCATAACTTGTTTCATAACTTGTTTATAACTTGTTTCATAACTTGTTTCATAACTTGTTTCATAACTTGTTTTATAACTTGTTTTATAACTTGTTTCATGACTTGTTTCATAACTTGTTTATAACTTGTTTCATAACTTGTTTCATAACTTGTTTATAACTTGTTTCATAACTTGTTTCATAACTTGTTTTATAACTTGTTTTATAACTTGTTTCATAACTTGTTTCATAACTTGTTTATAACTTGTTTCATAACTTGTTTCATAACTTGTTTATAACTTGTTTCATAACTTGTTTCATAACTTGTTTCATAACTTGTTTCATAACTTGTTTCATAACTTGTTTATAACTTGTTTTATAACTTGTTTCATAACTTGTTTCATAACTTGTTTCATAACTTGTTTATAACTTGTTTCATAACTTGTTTTATAACTTATTTCATGACCTGTTTCATGACCTGTTTCATGACCTGTTTCATAACCTGTTTCATAACCTGTTTTATAACTTTATCAGGGATCAATGTATAAGGAAGCTACTCACTCTAGCAATAAATCACAACCAACTCGTTCCTCTAGTCATTGCTAGATCATCACTACACAGGTGGTCAGCTGCCAATAGGGGAGTTGCTAAGCCACCATTTTGAATCTTGATTCGCATGGAATCATGGGAGTAATGGTACAGTATAAAATCTATAGAAAACATGCCATGTTCAGCATGGACTATTCATCAATGATTTAATGTCAATATCCATGTAATTTACATGTTTCCATAACACAAGCCTCCATTGTACCATGATGTATTTGGTTTTCATAGATCATTCACAAAAGCTATGATATTGGTGTAAACATTCTTGCAATTTTCGATAAAAATGTTGGCAAATATTTGTATGTATATCAGATTTCAACAGAATCTATCCCAGCATGCACTGTGACAGACATGCGCAATGAGACATGCACATCCCCTATTGTACACTTTCTGACAAACTGTCCCTAGCATACTACCTCATGGTCATCTATTTATAAGTCAAGGACAGAACTAAGTGAGGGAAAGTATCTAAATGACAGAAGTTTAACGTGTCATGATGGGAGAGAAGGCAGTGGAGGCATCCCAAGGCCGCACCTATACATAACCACATTAGATGTTACAAGGAAGAGACAGTTCCAGTGCAGGCAATACTACCATAGCTAAGCATTAACTTCTAGTCCAAGGTCGAGAGAGCCAGGGTCCTGTTGCATAATTACATGTTAACTAACGCATTGGTTGAAGGAGCGTGAATATTTCACAAGTTATAAGAATATTACCCTGCTAGAACATCTACATACACTTAAAACTTCAGGTAAGGCGGGTGAATGTCCTAGGATGGTAAAAGTCCGGGATAGTGAATGTCCTAGCGGGGTAATGTCCAGGATCGTAATTGTCCAGGGGGTAAAAGTCAGGGGGGAGATGTCCGATGGGTAAATGTCCGGCGGAAAGCTGTCCTAGAACCGTATTAAATATATCCCTGCGTTTCAAAGGTCATCCCATTGGGTAGACTTAGTAACTTTACTGGTAATTGCCCACCCGCAAATATTCCAAACTTTTTTTCAAACATAAATATATCAAACATGTGATATGATATCATTTCTTAGATGGCCCTCATGTTTACTATCATTGGAATCGGCTTGGTCTCATCCTTTAAGATTATGATGATATCTCAAAATCATTTTTTTGCGACTTATGATTCATTTTCCTGGAAAGTAAGCCGAAGAAAGTTATATTTTCTAAAACTTTATATTATATTCTTATAAGTTGATGTAACACCAAAACCAAAGAATCAGCGATTTTTTTGAAGTGGTTTTTATTTTTTCAAGTGATGTTTCGATGTAGATTCCAACGTTTCGGTACTAGGGTGTACCTTCATCAGGGAATATTTTACATATGAGTAAAGTAGGGGTTATATTAAAAATGTGTAACATTGGTTACCAAGGATACTGTCAATAAAGCGAAAAAGCAGCCTTCTGATTGGTTGTAATTGATAAATAGCACAGCTCAGTTAATAATTGGACTTTAAGATAGAGAATAGGTTCGTTGAAAAGCTCTTTTAAGGCTTTTTAATATGATGATTAAAAAATTTTTTTGCCATATATAATATGACGTTATAACCACTTGTGTAGAGAACTTGTGTTTAATTATTCTAACTTTTTTAACGACGAACAATTTAATAATCAAGAGCAATGTTCGGTAATTCTTTTCAAGCTTTGCACTTTTTGTTTTAGCGAGAGTCACATCTTGTACTGTTCATTGGTCTATCTTGAGGTATTCTTTAACAATCATAACCCCCTGCATTGCTCTCCCTACATCTTGATCGATACTGCTTATCATCCTCCAGAGGTCATAGATTAGGCGGCCTCTGGCTACAGTGCCATGGTCCGGAGCTCTAATGGGAGTGGGGTTGTACACTGGATAGCTGTGATGTGCTGGCTTAGGTACATATTCATCGTTCCTCATGTTGTTTTTCTGATGGTGTGTGTCATTTGTCCACGGCCGGAAGAATCTTTTCTTGTTTGGTGATCGCTTGTTTTGTCCAACCGGGTAGTTTCTGTAGGTGTTTGTTGTGCGAGGTGCTCGCCTTGGGCTGCGTGGTTTTGGTTTTCTGGGTGAGCGTGCCGGTGAGTATTTCTTGGTGTGGTACGATTGGATGGGGGCTGGTGTGGTCGCTTTCGGAGTTTTCTTTGGTATTTTCTCAGGCTGGTTGGGACTTTCCAAGATCAATGGAGTGTGTCTTGTGGGTGCACTCGGACTTGTCTTTTTTGGAGTGGGTTTTGGTGCCTGGTTGTATGTTGGTGTACTTGTCAGCAGCGGTTGTGCTGGGGTTTCTTCATCACTCTCTGAATCGGTGGTTGTGAGATCGTTTCTTAGAGTAATGAGGTCGAACTCGTCCAAATCAGGGGTTTCTTTTGGTTTGGAGCTGGTAGATTTTGCACTACTATGGGTCGAGGATGTGCTTGATATTGATATATTGAGGTCACTATCATTGTTGACGTCTGGTCTGCTAGTGGTCGAATGTGTCGGGCTGACTGAGATAGAATTAGACTTGCCGTTATTCTTAAATATAATTTTCATAGGATGTTCGGTTCGTCCTTTCTTTCTTACGCAGGGATCATAGGTTGCTGCGTTGACTTCAATAATCCGCCGTTTCGTTTGTTCTGCTTTTTGTTGACGCTCCCTGATGCGATCCAGGGGCTTGGTGTATTTTGAGATGGTCCCCATCTGACTCGGTTTTGTTGGGTTGGCCTTCCCTCCATCGGTTGTAGGTGTAACTGTATGGGCGAGAGGCAGGTTTAATAATAAATTTTACACGGTCAGGATGGTAAAAGGTGGTAATTTTATCAAAGTCTGATTTTGAGAGGCAGATTTTTGGTTTGGATACGGTAGTCGGGCGTTTAACAATGACCGGATCCAAGATCGGGTCAGATACGTTGTGTATTGAAAGAGTATGGCGATGTAGTGTGTTACGTCGTGTAAAACTTTTTAGACACTCTGAGCAAACCCACTTACTTGTCTGCGTAGCAGGTTGTACGTGGTATTTATTCAAATGTCTCAGCAAGGAAGTTTCTGTTTTGAGGTGGTGCCCGCAGTACTGACATAATAGGTACGTCATTGTTGTTGTTGTTCTGGTGCTCGTGCCGATGTTGTTGTTTACCCGTCAGGGAGTGGCCACAGAATGACGGCTAGCCACTTGCGACGCTCCTTTTTATGCAAATCGGTGAGTTCTCAGTGACGTCATTCCAGTTCCTGCGCATGCGTTTCCACCGCGCAAGGACTGTCATGGCGGTGTATTTAGAATTTCTGGTTCATCCCCTCTGGCGTGATCGTTTTTCAAGATTCTGATCCACGATTCTTCTGTGCGAAGTCTAACGTTTTTGCTGCTGCTAGACCCATCGATGAAAGTAACAAGGATTTCATGTTCTTGGACATCATGATCGAGGCAGTGTTTTGCGACGGGTGAGTCCCGTCTCCGATATCGTATGTCCCTCATGTGTTCTTTGATGCGGTCGGAGGCATAGCGGCCAGTTTCACCAATGTATTGGTACCCACAAACTGGGCAGGTGATACAGTATATTATACTCTTTTTTCGGCAATGATTGTCTCCCCTAATCTTGTAAAATTGTTTAGTAGTATTTGATTGTATTCGTTTATTGGTTACCACCCGGGGGCATACTGTACATGACCAAGTCATGCATGGTCGACTGCCGTGTCGACTCGGTGGTCGTGGAAATGTGGACGAGGTTAATATGTCTCGTAGGTTCGATGCTCGTTTGTACGCTACAATGATTTTATTCTTGTAGAATTTTGTATTATTTACATTCCCAGTAAATAAGTCTTTGGCTTCTCTCAAATGTTCACTGGCTCGTAGGTTATGTGGGTTGTGCTCGATAATGAATGGAATTATTGATTTTGGTTGTGGTGTTTTGATTTTCAGGAGATCCAGGCGAGGTGTGTCGAGAGCTTTCCTGATGGCTTCCTTACATTTTGTGTGGCTGTGGCCTCTTAAGGTAAGGTGTTTTAGAAGTGAACTGGATGCTTTGTAAAATTCACTATCCTCTGAACAAATCATTCTCAAACGAATGGCTTGTGAATAAGCTATTGACTCTTTTTGATGTCTGGGGTGATATGAGGAATGATGTAAATACTGATGTGTGTCGGTGGGTTTCGTGTATATTTTTGTTTGTAATGCTCTTTGTTGGTCGACATAGATCGTGGTATCTAAGAAGTTGATCGATGTTCTGCTATACTCGTATGTAAATTTTATGCTATGGTGTGATTGATTCATGCCTTCTAGAGTGTTGATTAATTCATCTTCGCTGCATCTGAAGATTGCGAATATGTCGTCAATAAATCTTCGCCATATTACTGGTTTTATTTCCATTTTGTCTATTAATTTCGTTTCAAGTTGGTGCATAAATAGATTTGCGTATGTGGGGGCCATCTTCGTTCCCATTGCTGTACCGTGTACTTGGTGATAGATGGTATTGTCAAATTTGAATGTGTTGTTTTCTAGAACTATTCTTGTGAGTGTAGCTGCCGTGTCTGGATCTATATGAGGACTGTGGTGAAGTTGGAGTGCTTGTTTGACTGCCAAAACTCCCTCGTCATGTGGAATCGAAGTGTAAAGGGCGCTGACATCAATGGTAGTCATTATTTCGTCTTCATGGAGGTGAGTTGTTTTTTTGAAGATTTGTAAAAAATCTTTAGTGTCTAATATGAAACTGGGTATGTGTTGAAGTTGAGGTTTCAATAAGGTATCTAGGGTGGATGAGATGAGGTCCGTGGGGGAATCAATTCCCGAGACTATTGGTCTGCCGGGGCAGTCCTTTTTGTGTAGTTTTGGTAAGAAGTAAATAGGCGAAGTACGTATGTTCTTTGGCATTAGGGTGGTATCACTATTTGGTGGCAATTTTCCTTGTTCACTGAGTTTGTTGAGTGTTTTCCTGATACGGTTAGCGTTATTTTCAGTTGTATCGTATGGTAATGGTACATAATGTTCTCTGTTAGTGAGTTGGCGGAGGGCCTCTTTTTTGTAGTCCGAGGTGTTCAGGAGTACAATGCCTCCACCTTTGTCGGCTGGTTTGATTGTAATGGTTTCATCTTTAAGTAAGTCATTTAAAGCTGTTGTTTGTTCGGTGGTGAGGTTCTTGTGGAGTTTTGGAGTTTTGGGTTCAGAGGACATGTGGGTGAGGATGTGGTTGGTGAAGTTTTCTATTTCTGTGTCTTGGTTTGGAGGTGGGAGCCATCCCTTTGTTTCGGTAGGGAAAGATGGTTCTTTCTGGTTGTTGGGATAGTGTTGGAAGAAGTGTTTCAAGCGAATTCGCCTGTTGAAAAGTAGAGTGTCAGCGATGGTTTGTATGTGGTGAGGTTTGTTAGGAGTTGGAACAAACGAGAGGCCTAGGCTTAATACTTCTAGCTCTGTGGTGCTGAGTTGTCTGTTGGATTTGTTGAAGACTGTTGGGGTCTCTGACGGTTTGTATTTCTTGAATCTTCGGTTTTTCTTACTCTTCTCTCTTTCAGTTCTTCCCTGAGAGTGTTGCTCATTTTGGTAAGTAAGGTTTCGATATGTGTCAATTGTTCGTCGTTGCATTTTGGGTTTAGAGATAAATTAATGGTCTCAATTTCGGTGTTGATTTTCGTGATTCTGTTGGTGTAGTAGGTTGACAGTGATTGGGTTAGTTGTTGGCCAAATTCATACAGTTTCGACTCCCATGCAAGAGTGAAGCTGTTGTCGCTGTCTGCGACTTGAGGTTTGATCTTAATCTGTAGTCCTTTGGGGATTTGTCTCTTGGCAAGACATTCTGCTAGGAAGATAGCGTGGTGGCTGGCTCTAACATGTGCTGCTGTTAGTTTTCTTTTGATCTTGAAGTATGGGACTGCATCGTCCGGTATTCTGATGCTTTTTATTTCAGGTTGTTGGGGTCTGGCTTCAGGGGTGTTGGTAATTATTTCACCGTTTTCAGGCATTGTCGCAGGGGTAGGTAGTGTTGTATTTGTGCTGGTACTTCGATTGGTACTCCTTGGAGTCTCTGGGTGAATGGATCGTATTACGATACAAGATCCTCAAGGGGATCCGTGTAGTCGGTTAATTTGTGAAGAGGATCAACATTCACGGTTGGTGTGTTTGCTGTTCTGTGGGATCCTAGGTCGGATACTATGGTGTTTGTGTGTAATAATCTTATAAGTTGATGTAACACCAAAACCAAAGAATCAGCGATTTTTTTGAAGTGGTTTTTATTTTTTCAAGTGATGTTTCGATGTAGATTCCAACGTTTCGGTACTAGGGTGTACCTTCATCAGGGAATATTTTACATATGAGTAAAGTAGGGGTTATATTAAAAATGTGTAACATTGGTTACCAAGGATACTGTCAATAAAGCGAAAAAGCAGCCTTCTGATTGGTTGTAATTGATAAATAGCACAGCTCAGTTAATAATTGGACTTTAAGATAGAGAATAGGTTCGTTGAAAAGCTCTTTTAAGGCTTTTTAATATGATGATTAAAAAAATTTTTATATTATATTTATTGTATTGAATTAAGGTTTGCTTTTTGATGAGAACATCTATAGTTGCTTCACCAACCCTCCCGAATAACACGACGGGCAAAAAAGGTTCAAAATGGAATCCAGCTGAACTGAACAGATTTTCTGAATCGACGCAATAATATTATCCACAGATATACCCAGTATTCATCATCTCTTAATCGAATTTAGCTGAATTGTCTACATGTGCAGAGCTACCAAATATATACATTTTCTCACAACCATATGATCAACTTCAATTCTGGTGATAGTTCAAGTCAGGAAAAATACATTTTTTTCATTAAAAGCATTGAAAAAAATGAAAGCACCTAACAATGAATAAACTTTTTTATCTCATCTTTCCAAATATCAAAAGCATATTTCTTTGCGACTTTGTACTCTTTAATCTGTGTCGCACCATAAATTCTACGTTTTTACCAGCAGACTTCTAATCCAATTCAGAAAACGGACCAACTTTACAATAGAGACCTATAGAGATGCGTATTGACGTTTATAGCCTTCCTATGTTACGCCGGCGAGCCGTAACGTTAGCCGCATGTAACACGCATGAGCGAACGGGCCTTACGTGACCTTTTACTTTACCTTCTCCCCTCGTAAGTCAGAGGGGCTAAAGCAAGTCATATTTCTGGCCCGATATTGAACAGAAAGAGAGAAAGGGGAATCATGCCGCCAGCCTGTTCACTGGTAATAGATTTGAAGCGGGTCGAGAGATTAATTATCTTTCATTGTTCGCATCGCACACTCTGCGATTCGGGTTTTTATTAACGCATAAGTCTGAATTAAGATAATTCTGAATGATATGCTGTTTATGCCGCAAGGCTTGAGGTGATATATCTGTCTATGTGGGTACTGCAGTATGTACGAATGCCGCTTGTGGGAGAGCTGCTGCCCGATATGTATATATATTTTGGTCAGATTTTAAGAAGATGTACAATTGGCAGCTGTATACATTTAGTAAATTCTGTTAAATTAGGCTGCAATTCGGTCAATTATAGGTAAATTCGAGTATATTTGTCATTGCAGTGGTTCTAGCAATCTGTTTGGTCAGGTTCAACTCTCTTTTAAATTATATTTTCGTCTTAAATTTGGGTTATTTGAGAGGATTGGTGAAAGTGAATTGTACATTTTCTGGCGTCTTCCCCCATATAATAGGTTCAATGTATATTGTTCTTTTGTGATATCGGTCAGGGCCGCAGACAATGTACAATTCGCTTTTACCAATCCTCTGAAATAACTCATATTTAAGACAAGCATGAGGCTCAAAATACAGTACAACATAACTAAATATGTAATGTTGCCAATTTCACACATTGTGATGCCTTGACCCATGTTCAGAATATGCTACCAACGTAGGCTTTCAACCCCTGAAGCAGCTCTCATTTGCATCTTTGAAATAAGAGCAAGAGGTATGGCAAGAGACAAGGTGATTTACCAATTCATCAAAAATCATATATTAAACACAAAAATTATATTAATGTTAAACACAAAAAATATTTTTCATCTGTGGTAAAATGTATTCTTTGTCAATAGATTATATTTTGTATTGCTTTATTGAGTTTGAAGCAAGTATCCGATTGTACTGATTTTTCTTTAAAAGCCTGGAAGATTGATGTTAAAACTTACTTACTAAGATTACTATGCGAAACATACTGTTTTTGTACAACAATATTGATGGTTTTTGAATATTTATTTGTATTACATGCGAATATCGGGACTTGTCCACGAAATTGTATCCAATACAAATCTTTAAAAAAAATTAATATTGTGTTACATCTCTATCTTCCTGTAGGGAAGGATATTTCATGTATATTCTTATGTGTCTGATATATGGGTCAGATTTTCAGAAAATGTACAATTGGCAGCTCTACACATTCAGTAAATTTTGCTAAATTAAGCTGCAATTTGGTCAATACTAGGTAAATTCGAGTATATTCGGCATTACATTGATTCTAGCAATCTGTTTGGATAGGTTGAACTGTATTTTGAACTTTATTTTCGTCAGAAATTTGGGTTATTTGACAGGATTGGTGAAAGTGAATTGTACATTTCTGGTGACTTCACCCATATGTGATGTGTTTCTGGGTGGACATTTACTATAGTAAAGTAGCTAAACATACTCTATAGGATGACCTTATAATCTGTAGAAATGCTAGGATATGGGTCAGATTTTCAGAAAATGTACAATTGGCAGCTCTATACATTTAGTAAATGCTGCTAAATTAGACTGCAATTTGGTCAATACTAGGTAAATTCGAGTATATTCGGCATTGCATTGATTCTAGCAATTGGTTTGGTTAGGTTGAACTGTATTTTGAACTTTATTTCCGTTTGAAATTTGGGTTATTTGAGAGGATTGGCGAAGTTGAATTGTACATTTTCTGGAAATCTGACCCATGTACTTTATACACGTGCACTGTCTTGACATTTGGTACTCGTATTCATGTTTCTAATAGAAACAAAGTTACAGACTTTTCCTGCTCCGCAGAATTGTGTCAAAAATAGACTTCTTTCGATCACTTATTATAAAGAAAATATCTCGTGAAACTCAAGTAAATGTAGATGTAAATTTAAATTTGGATATGTAAATACACCGTCTTTATATTAACTACACTCTCATCATCTCATATTATAATATGATTTAAAATGGCTACCAGGAAGATCTCATCGTAGAAACTACATTGAGAGGGACCATTCCTTTTCAGTATTGCATTAAAACAGAAATGTATATAAAATATGTTTATTGAATAAAAGTTTCATATATAATATGCTACGAAAAGGGTTAAGCATCCCCCAAAATGAAAATATTCCAACAAAGTGATCTTGTGGAAAAACCACTTTGAAAAATATCCTTTTTCAAGTTGTTATTTATTTTGCAGTAACACATCCCATACTGTAAACGTATTTATTTTCGCGCAGATACATTTTCGCGCACTAAGTACTTGGACACCTTTTCGCGCGGATTTAAATTCGCGCAGCAAAGAAGTCTCACGCATTGTTTATGCAATAATGAAAATAACGAAAATAGATACTGCGCAAACATTAATACGTTTGGGTCAGATTTTCAGAAAATGTACAATTGGCAGCTGTACACATTTAGGAAATTCTCCTAGGCTGCAATTTGGTCAATACTAGGTAAATTCGAGTATATTTGGTATTGCATTGATTCTAGCAATCTGTTTGGTTAGGTTCAACTGCATTTTGAACTTTATTTTCGTCTGAAACTTGGGTTATTTGAGAAGATTAGTGAAGATGAATTGTACATTTTCTGAAAATATGACTCGTTTACAGTATAGCCAGCTTGGCAGCCATAGGCTAAAGGTTTGATGTATAGAGCAATTGGTATCTTGTTTTCCCTATGATGTAAAGCAGGCCGTATACGTCCAACTAATGCCCAGGAAAAAGAACTCAAGTATTTATTAGTATGTTTGTGGTATCATTAGGCTCAGTCCTAACCGGGCTATACAAAATGGATGACTGTCTGGGGATGGAGTACATAGCAGCATGCAATACCGTGGTTGCGCTAGACCTAATACAACTCCTCTCTATCTATATTTTATACATGGGTCAGATCGTCAGGAAATGTACAGTTCACCTTCACCAATCCTCTCAAATGATCCGAATTTAAGAGAAAATGAGATTTAAAATAGAGTTCAACACGATGAAAGATTATTTATTGTCAACACAATTCTGAAGATACTCTGATATACCAATTATTCATATTATTTCAGTCTAATTTAGCAGAAGTTATCAAATGTGTAGAGTTGCCGATTGTGCATTTTCTAGAAATCTGACCCATGGGCAGACTGAAGCACTCTCATATGTAGATTAACCATCTTTATTCTATTGTCTGGTATAAGTGAGTCGTTGTGGACAGTCAGGGCATTTAAAGGGTCAGATTTTCAGAAAATGCACAATCTACAGCTCTACACATCTAACAAATCCTGCTAAATGAGAGTGGACATTGATAAATACTAGGTATATCTGAATGTAAACGCATAGAATGTCCACCAGGATGTGCAAGGGAATAAGGGGGCGTTGCCCTGTTATACCCCGAACATAGCCTGGGTAAATAGACTTGCACAGTAATGGGTAGTTTTAGAAATATGATGATATAATAAATTGGTGATAATCAAGAATTAATATAAATATAATGAGGTTACTGAAGACACAAATTTGCATCGGTAAGATTTTTAGAAAATGCACAATCTACAGTTCTACACATCTATCAAATTCTGCTAAATTAGAGTGAAAGATAGTGATACATACTAGGTATATCTGAGGATATTCTGTGTTGTATTCATTCAATAAATCTGTCTGCTTATGTTGAACCTGATTTTTGTCTTTAATTTGGGTTATCTAAGAGGATTGGTGAAGGCTGATTGTACATGTTTCGGAGACTTGACTCATAAGCTCATGTGTTCTTATGCAGGAACTCCACTATGAGAAAAACGGCCAAAAACGGCTGCGACAAATTTTTTGTGATGAAATATCTAATCAGGTTAGATATTTTGCAATTGTTGGCAACAAATAAATGTGTTGCCGACAACCTATTTTACCCCCTCATCCACTAGAATTTTTAGTCATGTCGAATTTTCCGAATTTTTAGAAATGTCGGCGACGAATTTTGCCTGTTGGCGCCGTTTTTTACCTATAGTAGAGTTCCGCTATTAGACCATGGGTACGTCATACCTTGAATTGTTCTATCGCAATTATTTATGTTTCACAAAAGTGGTAGACAACTTTTTTTTAAAAAAACTTTTAAATGATCTCTATGCATTTCTTTCATATTCAGGAGGACTGTTTGACTATTTGAAACGTATCACAATTGTGAAATCTTTGTTATATAAAATCCTTTTTTAGAACAAACTCCTTTGGGCCTTTTTCATGAGAAATCGTTGCCATTTTTCTTGCTGTGTTGGGGATTTAACACTGTAGTAAAACAAATAACTTGGTTTGCATAGAGTGGAAGTAGCTTGCAAGAAAAATACCAATCAATGCTAGGTAAATTCGAGTATATTTGGTATTGCAGTGATTCTAGCAATCTGTTTGGTTAGGTTGAACTGTATTTTGAACTTTATTTCCTTGTGAAATTTGGGTTATTTGAGAGGATTGGTGATAGTGAATTGTACAGATAAGGACTTTTTATTTACTCCACGATGATCATAGGAACAGGTCCCTGTGGAATAAGTAATCGGTAGGTTTTGCCTTACCAAACTATTATGGGTCAGATTTTCAGAAAATGTACAATTCGCCCTCACCAATCCTCTCAAATAACCCACATTTAAGACACAAATGAGCTTCAAAATGCAGTTTAACATAACAGAACTGACACTTTAAATCAATGTGATACCCAACAGACTTAAATATACCCGATATTCTCCATTTTTCAGCCTAATTTAGGAGAATTTCCTAAATGTGTAGAGCTGTCAATTGTACATTTTCTGAAAATCTGACCCTTATATCGACTTGTATCATTAGTGCTTATCTTATACCCAAGTCTAGACAATAAGTATCGAACCAGATGAAGGAAAGATATAGAGGTAATGTGTAGAGCTGTGTTAATACAAGGGTCAGATTTTCTGAAAATGTACAATTGGCAGCTGTACACATGTAGTAAATTCTGCTAAATTAGACGGCAATTTGGTCAATACTATGTAAATTGGTGTATATTTGGCATTGCATTGATTCTAACAATCTGTTTTGTTAGGTTGAACTTTATTTTCGTCTGAAATTTGGGTTATTTGAAAGGATTGGTGAAGATGAATTGTACATTTTCTGGCGACTTCACCCACACGTGTAGTGGGATTGATTCACCCATTAATGTACAAGTAGCTGCCGGTTATAGACCCAGGGCATGTTGCATAACAATAAGAGGAAACCATACGATACAAGATACTGTAGAAATACACGTAGTATATTACATAGTATACACGTACAGGCAATGGGTCAGATCGTCAGAAAATGTACAATTCACCTTCACCAACCCTCTCAAATGACCCAAATTTAAGAAGAAAATCAGTTCAACATAACCAGACAGATTTAGTGAATGAATACAATACAGAATATCCTCAGATATAATTAGTATTTATCATTTTGCACTTTAATTTAGCAGAATTTGATCTGAGGAAGCGGTTTGGCCACTGTTGACAAAATTGACAAAATTGTTCATCACTACCTTTACCGATGAACATCAAACATGTTTGATATTTCCCGGCGATGTGATTTTGCATTGGTGCATTGTCAATGCAGGTAAGGGCTGTGGCGATGCATTGGCGATGTCTAGTCGATGAGATTGCATATGTAAAAGCAAGAAAATCGATTCTATAGTTGCTGATCTTATTTCCTTTTCGATGCCACCACCGATAACCCTCCTCATTGATGTGCATTACTAGAAATTACATCGTCTTTGCATCAACACTTTGCATTGACACCAAAACCAAATGTAATTGCTGGCGATGAGGGGTGTTATCGGTAGCTGCATCGCCTTGGCATCGACAACCAGAATACGATTGGCAACCATAGAACTAAGTTTCTTGCTTTTACATTTGTAATCAGATTGACTTGTCATTCTTCCAGTATTTCTCTCCATGGACAATGCACCTTTAGACCAGGTTTGGTCAGATTCTGGGGTGTATTTTTTCACAATAGACCATGGCAATCACTTCCGGCAACTTCCGGGGGTTATAGACCTCGAAAGAACTGGTAAATAAAAGGTCTAGAGGTCGGTGAATCTTTTTTTCTTAATAGCCCTCAGTCAAATCTGACCAAATCGGGTCTAAAAGCACTAATACCCTTGGTTTTGGATTGTCTGGGTGGTCTATTGCCTGGTGGAAATTCTCGGGGCTAACGCTCCTCGAATTGTCCACCAGGCTATAGACCACCCAGACCATCCAAAACCTCGGGTATTATTGCTATAATACAAAATCCCATTGGCGGGATATATCAAACATGTTTGATGTTCATCCCTACCCTTGCTGATGCGATGTTCACATCGCCCACTCAAGGTGAACTCAAAGGTGTGGCGATGACAAGTCAATGAACGGCTATAGTCGATAAGAATTTCACAAAAGTCTTATCTCATCTTCAATGCATAGCCAACGATTTGGTCGATAATGGTCAAACCACTTAAAACTTTGTTATGCACCATGCCCCTGTTCTCCACATACATCTCTCAGTAGACACTTCTGGCACTTTGTTATGCACCATGCCCCTGTTCTCCACATACATCTCTCAGTAGACACTTCTGGCACTTTGTTATGCACCATGCCCCTGTTCTCCACATACATCTCTCAGTAGACCCTTCTGGCACTTTGTTATGCACCATGCCCCTGTTCTCCACATACATCTCTCAGTAGACCCTTCTGGCACGCCTGCAACTTACAGTTAAATGATGAACCTCTGTACCATCTATCATCATCTTGAAACATTTCCAATTAAAGGGAGGCAAGTATATTTGATATGATAAGCAAATTAATCCTATATATCATATATATATGGCATACATAAAGTTGTATTGTATCATAATCGATCTAAAACCTTCACAGTGATTAGATTGATATCTCAGTCTAGAGAATGGTTGAATCCCATTGGCTCTGATGTGTCACATGTTATATCAACGTCGATATCACATTATGTCGATATCAGATAAGAATGGTGGCACGCTACCCTTTCTTCACTCAAATATATACATTTTTTAACTGTATTTTTTTCAAATGCATTTTCTGACGACTTCTGCTTTATGGGTCAGAATTTCAGAAAATGTACAATTGGTAGCACTACACATTTAGAAAACTTTGATAAGTTAGGCTGAAAAATTATTAGTACCGGGTATATATATGAGTATATTTGGTATCACATTGATTTGAGGTATCAGTTTTGCTGTGTTAAACTATGTTTTGAAGTTCATTTTAGTCGTAAATGTGGGTTATTGGAGATGATTGGTAAAGGTGAATTGTACATTTTTAAAAGATCTGACCCATATATACCATACACCGATCCATAGAGTTCTTGCTCATACACACACACAAGTACAACACATTGTTACACCCAATCAATAGAGGGGAGAGGTGTCACGTGACAGCCACTTACTGAGGCAGCTCTAAAACCTTGTCATCTGGGTGTCAGCTTCTCAAAGCACTGGTGTAATGTGGGCCTGACATCCCCATAGGGTATGAGCCAAGTCAGGAGATGTTGTACAATTCACCCTCACAACTTCTCTCAATTATCCCACATTTGAGACAGAAATGAGGTTCGAAATGCAGTTCAACGTAAACAGGCAGATTTCTTGAATCAACCCAATACCAAATATACTCAGATAAACCTAGAATTTATCATTTTTCAGTCGAATTTGTTGGATTTTATTTAATTATGTGGAGGTGCCGATTGTACGTTTGATGGTGACTGCAGTCAAACCTTGTTTTACACTGGTTTTAGAACCTCCTCCTTCACTGTCTGCACCTGATCATGGGATTGGACTCGACACCACCAATATATTACCACCTCGACGACAACTGCCACAGAGTTGTGATCTATGATCTATGGAACAACGTCCTTGGTTTTCTTTGTTATCTCTGGTTCAGATTTTCAGGAAATGTACAATTGGCAGCTGTACACATTTAGTATGTTCAGCTAAATTAGACTGCAATTTGGTCAATACTAGGTAAATTCGAGTATATTTGGCATTGCATTGATTCTAGCAATCTGTTTGGTTAGGTTGAACTCTATTTTGAACTTTATTTTCGTCTGAAATTTGGGTTATTTCAGAGAATTGGTGAAGGCGAATTGTACATTTTCTGAAAATCTGAGCCATTTATGCAACAGGCCCCCCGCTGTCCCGACCTTGGACCTTGGACTAGAAGTTAATGCTTAGCTATGGTAGTATTGCCTGCACTGGAACTGTCTGCTCTTCTTGACGTGTAACATATAATGTGGTTATATATATGGGTGAAGTCGCCAGAAAATGTACAATTGGCATCTCTGTATATATTTGATAAATTCTGCTAAATTAGTCTGATGAATCATCAAAACTAGGTACATCTGGGTATATTTTAAAATGCTTTGATTCAAGTAATCTGTTTGGACATATTAAAATCAATTTTAAAATCAATTTTATCTTAAATTTGGAATATTTAAAAGCATTTGTGAAGTTGAATTGTACATTTTCTGACGAAATGACCTATATGTGGCCTCCACTGCCTTCTCCCCCATCATGACAGGTTAAACTTCTGTCATTTAAATACTTTCCCTCACTTAGTTCTGTCCTTGACTTATAAATTGATAACCCTGAGACAGTATTGCTTAGGTCAGCAGTATTTGATGGTATGCTAGGGACAGTACAAGGGGCAGTTGGTCAGAAATGTACAATTGGCAGCTGACCACCTGTGCAGTGATGATCTATAGCAATGACTAGAGGAACGAGTTGGTTGTGATTTATTGCTAGAGTGAGTAGCTTCCTTATACATTGATCCCTGATAAAGTTATAAAACAAGTTATGAAACAGGTTATGAAACAGGTTATGAAACAGGTTATGAAACAGGTTATGAAACAGGTTATGAAACAGGTTATGAAACAGGTTATGAAACAGGTTATGAAACAGGTTATGAAACAGGTTATGAAACAGGTTGTGAAACAGGTTGTGAAACAGGTTGTGAAACAGGTTGTGAAACAGGTTGTGAAACAGGTTGTGAAACAGGTTGTGAAACAGGTTGTGAAACAGGTTGTGAAACAGGTTGTGAAACAGGTTGTGAAACAGGTTGTGAAACAGGTTGTGAAACAGGTTGTGAAACAGGTTGTGAAACAGGTTGTGAAACAGGTTGTGAAACAGGTTGTGAAACAGGTTGTGAAACAGGTTGTGAAACAGGTTGTGAAACAGGTTGTGAAACAGGTTGTGAAACAGGTTATGAAACAGGTTATGAAACAGGTTATGAAACAGGTTATGAAACAGGTTATGAAACAGGTTATGAAACAGGTTATGAAACAGGTTATGAAACAGGTTATGAAACAGGTCATGAAACAGGTCAGGAAACAGGTCAGGAAACAGGTCAGGAAACAGGTCATGCAACAGGTCATGAAACAGGTCATGAAACAGGTCATGAAACAGGTCATGAAACAGGTCATGAAACAGGTCATGAAACAGGTCATGAAACAAGATATGAAACAGGTTATGAAACAGGTTATGAAACAGGTTATGAAACAGGTTATGAAACAGGTTATGAAACAGGTTACGAAACAGGTTATGAAACAGGTTATGAAACAAGTTATAAAACAGATGATATCAAAACTGACTAATATTACCTCTCATGATACAAGTTGACATATTGCTGTTTAGATATTTTTTTCAGCAATGACATTATGCATATTACATTTTTCTCAGTATCCTCTCTCTCTTTCTCTCTCTCTCTCTCTCTCTCTCTCTCTCTCTCTCTCTCTCTTTCTCTTTCCTCCCTCTCTCTCTCCTCCCTCCCTCTCCTTCCTCCCTCTCTCTCCTCTCTCTCTCCTCCCTCTCTCTCCTCCCTCTCTCTCCTCCCTCTCTCTCCTCCCTCTCTCTCCTCCCTCTCTCTCCTCCCTCTCTCTCCTCCCTCTCTCTCCTCCCTCTCTCTCCTCCCTCTCTCTCCTCCCTCTCTCTCCTCCCTCTCTCTCCTCCCTCTCTCCTCCCTCTCTCCTCCCTCTCTCCTCCCTCTCTCCTCCCTCTCTCTCCCCCCTCTCTCACTCCTCCCTCTCTCACTCCTCCCTCTCTCTCTCCTCCCCCTCTCCCACCTCTCTCTCACCTCCCTCTCTCTCCTCTCCCTCTCTCTCCTCCCTCTCTCTTCTCCCCCTCTCTTCTCTCCCTCTCTCTCCTCCCTCTCTCTCCTCCCTCTCACTCTCCTCCCTCCCTCTCTCTCCTCCCTCTCTCTCTCCTTTCTCTCCTCCCTCTCTCTCCTCTCTCTCTCCTCCCTCTCTCTCTCCTTTCTCTCCTCCCTCTCTCTCCTCCCTCTCTCTCCTCCCTCTCTCCTCCCTCTCTCTCCTCCCTCTCCCTCTCCTCCCTGTCTCTCCCCCCTCTCTCACTCCTCCCTCTCTCTCTCCTCCCTCTCTCTCTCCTCTCCCTCTCTCTCTCTCCTCCCTCTGTCTCTTTACTCACCTGTCTCTCCCCCTCTCTCACCTCTCTCTCTCTCCTCCCTCTCCCTCTTTACTCACCTGTCTCTCCCCCTATCTCACCTCTCTCTCTCTCACCTCCCTCTGTCTCTTTACTCACCTGTCTCTTCCCCTCTCCCACCTCTCTCTCTTCCCTCCCTCTGTCTCTTTACTCACCTGTCTCTTCCCCATCTCCCACCTCTCTCTCTTCCCTCCCTCTGTCTCTTTACTCACCTGTCTCTCCCCCTCTCTCACCTCTCTCTCTCTCCTCCCTCTGTCTCTGTACTTACCTGTCTCTCCCCCTCTCTCACCTCTCTCTCTCCTCCCTCTGTCTCTTTACTCACCTGTCTCTCCCCCTATCTCACCTCTCTCACCTCTCTCTCTCCTCCCTCTGTCTCTTTACTCACCTGTCTCTCCCCCCTCTCACCTCTCTCTCTCTCCTCCCTCTGTCTCTGTACTCACCTGTCTCTCCCCCTCTCTCACCTCTCTCTCTCTCTCCTCCCTCTCCCTCTTTACTCACCTGCCTCTCCCCCTCTCTCACCTCTCTCTCTCTCCTCCCTCTACCTCTTTACTCACCTGTCTCTCCCCTCTCTCACCTCTCTCTCTCTCCTCCCTCTCCCTATTTACTCACCTGTCTCTCCCCCTATCTCACCTCTCTCTCTCTCTCTCTCCTCCCTCTCCCTCTTTACTCACCTGTCTCTCCTCCCCCCCTCTCACCTCTCTCTCCTGCATCTTTCCCCATCTCCCTCTCCATGTGTGATACATGTTTCAATATCACCAGCTGCCATCTTTCCCATCATGCAAGTGGCTTTTATAGATCATTTATAAGCTATGGTATTGGTGAAATTATTCTTGCAATATTTGATGGAAATATGATATAAACAAAACTAGCAGACCAGAACTGAATCTATCCCACTATGCACTTTACCAGACATGCGCAGTGGCACATGGGTCAGATTTTCAGAAAATGTACAATTGTTAGCTGTACATATTTAGTAAATCCTGATACATTAGGCTGCAATATGGTCAATACTAGGTAAATTCGAGTATATTTGGCATTGCATTGATTCTAGCAATCTGTTTGATAAGGTTGAACTGTATTTTGAACTTTATTTCCGTCTGAAACTTGGGTTATTTGAGGAGATTGGCGAAGCTGAATTGTACATTTTCTGGCGATTTCACCCACATGCAAGTCCCTTCTAATGAAACCTTTATAGATACAAACGAGTATAAAGGAGCAATGACTCAAGGTAGAGAATAAAGCCCCATAGGATGACATGACAAACCTTATCTCTCCAACCATAAACCTGTACATATAGACGGATGAATATATCACTATCAATTATGTGGGCCAGATCGTCAGAACATGTACAATCAACAGCACTACACATTTAGTAAATTGTGCTAAATTGTACTGCAAAATGGTCAATACTAGGTATATTTGAATATATTTGGTATTGGGTTGATTCAAACAATCTGTTTGGTTATGTTGAACTGTATTTTGAACGTCATTCTTGGCTTAAATTTGGTTTATTTGAAAGGATTGGGAAAGGCAAATTGTAAATTCTCTGGCGATTTCACCCATATAATAGATATGGGTGAAGTCGCCAGCAAATATACAATGCACTTTCACCAATCCCCTCAAATAATCCAAATTTCAGACGAAAATAAAGTTTAAAATACAGTTCAACCTAACCAAACAGATTGCTAGAGTCACTACAATGCCAAATGTACTCAAATTTACCTAGTGTTGACCAAATTGCAGCCTAATTTAGCAGAATTTACTAAATGTGTGCAGCTGCCAATTTGTACATTTTCTGAAAATCTGACGCATATAGACGGATGAAGTATATTACAATACATTATAAATACATTACATCGCTTATTGAGAGGAAGGAAGCAAGGCAATGAATGGGGGAGTGGGTAAACTATAGATAGAGCGGTGATAAAGTAGACTTAATCAGGTCCATATCTCATTACATTAATCATTCAAACTTTGATACTCATTATTTCCTTGTAACATCCTTCCGCAGTCGCTCCTAAGCTATAGATCATGTGGATGTGAAATGATCATTTACATAAAATGTCATTATTTGAGATATATCATTTATAATATAGTTATAGCTTCCAAGAACACAATGGGTCTTTTTAAAAGAATGTAGTCCAACAAACGAATAAACATAAATTACTTTGAAGCTTTACTTTGAAGCATTCTAGGGTGAAATCGCCAGAAAATGTACAAATCGCTTTCACCAATCCCCTCAAATATCCCAAATTTAAGACGAAAATAAAGTTCAAAAGCCAGTATATATATACATTTAGTAAATTTTGCTAAATTAGGCTACAATTTGGTAAATACTAGGTAAATTCGAGTATATTCGGCATTGCAGTGATTCTCGCAACCTGTTTGGTTAGGTTAAACTGTATTTTGAACTTTATTGTTGTTTAAAATTTGGTTATTTGAGAGGATTGGCTAAGTTAAATTGTACATTTTCTGACATTTTCTTAAGATTTTACCCATATAGTGCAATGCATCCTTAGTGCCATTTCATATGCTTAGTTGTCATATACTACTCACACCGGTTTGTATAGGTGCATAAGCCTTTAACCAGCTCACTCTCTCTATAATATATATATATAGATGCTGCACATGCTATGATTATTTACTATATCTTTTTTTTCGCATATTGGATTGAATCTCTTTCATACACAAGCTTCATATGGGTCAGATTTTCAGAAAATGTACAATTGGCAGCTCTACAACTTAAGGCGATTTTTTGATTGGATTATTTGAGAGAATCAGTGAAGTGACTTTCTTAAAGATCTGACCCATATCCGTGTAGAGTGGGTGGGAAAGTCTAAATAAAACTAAGTAACAATAGTAGACCTTTGTTATCGTTAGCCTATTCTCCTCCTCAATGCCATCCCTAGGCCTGGACTACTTCATTGAAAGTGCGCACAGTTTCAGTAATGCAATGTATATATGGGTTATATCTTCAGAAAATATACAATCCGCAGCTCTACACAACTAGTAAATGCTGCTAAATGGGGCTGGAAAATTGCCATTACTAGGTACATGTACATCTGAATATATTCGATATTGACTTGATTCAGGTAACCAGTCTGGTTGTATTGAACTAAATTTTGAACCTTATTTTTGTCCTTAAATTTGGGTTAATTGAGAGGATTGCAGAAGGGGAATTGTACATTTTCTGACGATTTCACCCAAATATTTTGCACTAAATACATGGGTCAAGTCATCAAAAAATGTACAATTTGCCTTCACTAATTGTGCAATCCTCTCAAATTGTCAAGTTTAAAGGGCCTAATCCACTAAGCCGATTCCCATGCGATTTTGCACTGCAGAGGACTCTTTTCCCCTTAATTCTGGGAGAATCGCATGGAAATAAGAATTCACTAAATATGACAATTTTGAAACAAACTATACATATATGCCACAACTTGTAATAATAATTCACATATAAAGATAGATTATATTCCGTACATTATGTGACGTATATGTTATATTACATTTCGTTTCCTAATAATCACAGAACAGTTTTTCTAAAACAAAAGAATAATAATACAATTCTATATTGTGCTTTTAAAAGAAAGTACAAAATTGATGTATTTCTGATGTACTCCTGCTGTACAAAGAGGACGTTTGGCGTGTGCCATCCACTACAAGCCTACCAGGGTCTACTAGGCCAAGCCGATGTATTATGCACAAACACTGTAACAGCAGACCAGGAATGGAGGTTATTAATCCTTATAGTCCCTGCCTAAAGTGGTTATTATAGCCCAAGGGAAATTATAGCAGTGACTAAAAAGAAAAAGATGTGTAGGTTGTAATATGGACGGCTTAATGCAGGTCATGTGTAACAGATAAAGATATATTTCTTATACAGGCGGCGATTTTTTAGTGGAATTTTCTAAATATGTATAGGCCTTCAATGAGAAAAAAAGAGAAAAAGACATTATGCACCGGGGGACCTATAGCCACATACGCATCTGTTGTATTTTCCTTCTCTCTCTCCCCTCCCCCTCCCCCTCACCCCTTAGGCAATTACCTCTCAAAGTTAAATTGTCCCTCATTAATCAGATTTCCAGACTTTAATCCAGGGATTTATGTAGAGGCATCTGCCATGTCCCTTGTTTCCCTTCTTTAATTGCCCGTCCCAAAGCCTACCACAGGTCCACCATTAATTCACAGTAACTCTTGTACATTATTCACTTCATGTTTAATTGCCCTTTGTAACTACACTACTGGGGTCAGATTCTCAGAAAGTGTACAATTGGCAGCTGTACGCTTTTATCAAATCCTGCTAAATTAGGCTGAAATTGGGTCAAAACTAGGCAAATTCGAGTATATTCGGCATTGCATCGATTCTAGAAATGTTTGGTTAGGTTGAACTGTATTTTAAACTTCATTTTTTGTCTGAAATTTGGGTTATTTGAGAGGATTGGTGAAAGTGAATTGTACATTTTCTGGTGACTTCGCCCACTGGATGCACTAGTTTATGATAAATGATCCAGTTGTTCCCAGGATCGTGGGATGATATGAGTAGAGTTTTTATGATCCATGAAGCTAATGTCCATGTATACTGTGTTTATGCTCTTTGTATATGGGTGAGATTTTCAGAAAAGGTACAATTGCCAGCTCTACACATTTAGTAAATTCTGCTAAATTAGGCTGAGAAATGATGAATTCTGTGTATATCTGAGTATATTTGGTATCGCATTGAATTAAAGTATCCGTTCTGTGATGTTAAACTGCATTTTGAAGCTCATTTCTGTCTTAAATGGGTTTATTTGAGAGGATGAGTGAAGACGAATTGTACATTATCTGAAAATCTGACCCATATGTCGAAAATATTTTTCTGGGTGACCAATTACTACTAAAATAGCTAAATATATTCATTACAATGACCTTCGAAATGCATATGGATATATTTGTTACACTGTCCTGAAATAAATTTGAATGTATTTAGGCTACGAGAAGCATTGAAACACATCACATATGTAAACTTGTCGAATAATAGACTTTTAAAAAGGAAGGTAATAGTAGTTTAATCACAGATTTAATGTAGACAAGGGGCGACGCAAGAGAACATCCACGTGGTGGACAGGCGTATTTTGGAAATTGATGTAATTGTACGACCATATGTGTAATAAAAAAAAAGATATAGAGCTGAACTGGCATATATAGACCTCCATAGACTTCTCCATTAACATGACTATCAGGTGAAGTAGGCAAGATGGCATTGAAACACTAGACTTCCAGACAGAGACATCCCGAATAAAGTGTTCTCTTCTCATCATGCAAATGTCGTCTGCTCATGTCCTTGACCTTTATGACAGACAATCTGCAATGACGGTTTAACCAAGCGTCCTAGTGGTAAAGTGTGTTACAGTCCGCTTTGGAATATCAGAGACATATGGGTGAAGTCGCAGTAAATGTACAATTCATTTTCACCTATTCTCTGAAATAACCCAAATTTCAGACGAAATTAAATTTCAAAATCAAGTTCAACCTAACCAAACAGATTGCTAGAATCAACGCAATGCCCAGTATACACGAATTTATCTAGTATTGGCCAACTTGATGTCTAATTTAGCAGCAGTTACTAAATGTATACAGCTACCAATTGTACATTTTCTAAAATATCAGAGACATAATGAAGGATAGGTCTGGTGAGAGAGTCTAACCTTTAGCCAGTTTTTATATAAAAGGTCAATACATCAGGCTGAAAGTCGGATATTGTTCATTAGATTTGGTTCAATTATGTTTGGCTGACATTAAGTTGACTGAAAAGAATAATTGACTGAATTTCAATGCTGATGACACCTTTTAGGCACACTTGATGGTGAATATCTTATTTTATATTACATCTTTGGTCTTTCCATGCAAAAAACGATGTATAGAATATAAAGTCTTGTTGTTTGTGAAAATCCTTCAGCAAATAAACATAGCTTATATAATGTTAGCAATTATAATATCTTCATTATACACTTATTACCTGAAAACAACGTATCTAGAGTGATTTACGCATAGTGCGTATTTCACTAGTGATTTACGTGGGGTTGTCATGGCAACCCATTTGTTTTTGTGCTAAGATTACCAGTAACATTCAAATTTATTACTCAATTTATTACTCAATCTTTTTCTATTTTTATGACTGAAAGCATGTATAATAAATCTGTTAACTAACTTGTTGGTTTCAGTCGCTTACAATATTGCACTCGTTGCTATGCAATACATGTTTTTTTGGAAGATGTCCTCCTAAGAATTCCAGCAACTCTAAATACCAAATTAGTTTGGTGACCAGGGCTTTGTCTGGCGGGGTTTTGTCTGGCGGGGTTTTGTCCGGCGGGGTTTTGACCGGCGGGGGTTTGCCCTAGAACCACTCAGTTACAGCATCATACTTTGTTCTTTATATCCTGAGTAAGTGTATCCTTGTGTCAATTTTCTCTTTTCATTGACTTTACATTTAATCTTTTCCAACACACAGATAGTTTTAGGAAATGATTCCCCCGAGAATTGCAGAATTCCAGCCGCTATAAATATAGCGGGTAGAGAGAATGATGTATGGGTGGGTGTGCTGGGGGTGATTGATAGCCCGGAGGGAGGTACCCGGAATAGCTCTTACATGTAGGATACCTCCTCCTGTACATACAGATGACCCCAGCAACCCTCAAGACAAAGATGACTTAAGCCCTGTCTTAACACCGCTCGGCCTTAAGAAAAAGCCAATTAGACTTTGTATTTGTGATGTGTGTCAAGGTAATGAGTCACAGGTTGCAAGATTGATATTTTTCAAGGGATTTATTTACAAGATCTCTTTGTTGAAACGTTTTTGTCTTTATAGGGTATCTAGTCCTTGAGGAAGTATGAATACATCTACCAAATTCCAAGATGGTGTATTGAATATATCCTCGTTTGTCGAAGATCATCCTATGGAGCATACTTTGCTAGTTTACTAATCATGTCCACCCAGAGATATTGCAAACTGTTTTTCAAGAATAAAAATATCAGAAATACTTATTAAATGTCCATATTGTTTACTATTATTGGTATCGGTTTGATCGCATCTTTTCAAATATGATGATATCTCAAAATCCATTTTTGCGACTTGTGATTCACATTACATATGGGTGAAGTTGCCTGAAAGTGTACCCTATGCATTCACCAATAATCTTAAATAATACAAATGAGTGACACATGAGGTTCAACATATGGTTCAACATAAACCATTGGATTTTTCGAATGAACACAATACCAGATATATACTCAGATATAGGTAGTATTTATCATATTGCAGCCTGATTTAGCAGAATTTACAAAATGTGTACAGCTGCCAATTGTACATTTTCTGATGATCTGTCCCAGATAATCAGATTGGATTAATGTCTGAAATTGACATTAGTGTGAGAGGTCTGCGGTTAAAATCAACAACAGGGCCCAATTCCTGTCCGAAATAGCGGTCATTAACCCGTTTAGTCTATTTAGGGAAGATTTCAAACCTTTCTAAAGCTCTATAAACTCCTCCAAGGGCAATTATAGTTCTCCCAGGGCATTATAGCTCTATAATGCATGGCTTCAGCAGCAGACAATTATAGTCTAAATCATAACAAAGATGGATTAAAACTATTTATCTTCCTGCTATCTACCGTGAATATATGATGCAAAGTTCTAGCACAACAAAGGTAAGCAACACACATACTTTCTTAAATAGATCCCGAGTATAAAGTAGACAGGCGGAAACTCAAAAAGTGATGAAGTAGAATAAAAAAAACCAGAATAAATGCCAGAGGTCCATAAACCCAGTGAGTGCCCTGGTCAGGCGTCCGCCATTATACTGGTATCTGACAGGTAATGGTGGAATGAAGCATTAAAACACAAGTAGTGCTTATACCGCCCAGTAGGTGGAGCCACAACCGGCAAGGGCTTGTGTGTGTATGGCTACTGGAGGACATTAAGGACTGGAGGGGGCCGTTAATATAGGACCAACATTCAGGGTCCATACAAGAACTTTAGAACTTGTGAAGGGGCAGGTTGCATAATAAACCTTACTGAAAATGTTCAGGTTATGCATTGTCAATTGCAACCCTTTTGTCTGTCTTTCTCTCCCTTCTTCTCTATCTCTATTTCCTGGTTATGATAATAAACTGCCTCCCTCTCAGCTCTCCCGCCCTTGATATAACCATATCAAATGTGTTGATAAGGGCGTAAAGTGACCAATCACACTCACTCACTCCCTCTCAGCTCTCCCGCCCTTGATATAACCATATTAAATGTGTTGATAAGGGCCTAAACCGACCAATCTCACTCATACGTTCTTGCATATGTTCTTGGGCAATAGGTTACACTTTGCCCGTATGAATGCAACATCAACTACTCCCTATCCATCTCAATCTAGAGAGAGAATGGGATGAGCCGGCAATAATCAAAAATTTATCGGACTAGATTTGTCCACATAAGCACGATGCCGTAGGCTTATGTTGACGAATCAAGTCCAATAAATTTTGTATTATTGCCGGCGAGTTCCATTTTATATTTATTATATGTGCATAAAATTTGATCATATGTCATCAGATATCACTGAAAAAATACTAGAGAAGTCTCAGAGAGCCCCGCTGCCCTGCTGACAGCCCTGCTGACAGCCCCGCTGACAGCCCCGCTGACAGCCCGGCTAACAGCCCCGCTGACAGCCCCGTTGAAGCATATCAACAGAGCTATTTTTAGACAACTACATGTTTATAGGACGCGTCCTATATGAATATTTTTATAGCACCCCACTTATAGCACCTCCCATATAGGATGCGCATATATATATATATATATATAATAAAAATGCTTTTAGTACCTGGAAATGCAACTGGACTGTTACCTTAATATCTGATCTAACTAGTGTCCGAACAGTTCTGAATTATTTCTACGGTAAAAGTTGACAAATACATGGCCCCTGTTTAGCCCGGTCACTTGGTCGAGCAGCGGAGGTCACAGGTGTAATCTGCTGGAACTGATTTGGGATCACTCTACGTACGTTCATTTGTCAGGGCTATAGGGTAGCGTAGGCAGATGCGTGGTGTTTGCAGGATCTCCCTACTAGGGAGATTTAGCAACCTCAACGCAGCAACGCAACAGTAACGCATCCACTAACTATTTGTACATTACTTCCACTGTGGGGATATCTTGAGAGGCGCTAGGACGAGGGCATCTGCATTACAGGCCTATCTAGATATCCCCACAACGGTAATAATGTACAAATAATTAGTGGATGCGTTAGTGTAGTGTTGGTGCGTTGTGGTTGCTAAATCTCCCTATTAGCTCTGCAACGAAAACCTTAAGTAGGAATTTATTATGAAACAGGACCTGGATGCTTTGAAACTGCATTACGGGTCATGTTCCTCACCTTTAAACGGCCCACATATTGACCTGCACTTGCCTCAGCGCTTATCACTTGAATTATCACTTGAATATTGTACATCGAATAGATAATGAAAACGTTTGTATTGTTTTGACTTGAGTCGTGAGAATAACACTGTACCACCGAAATCAGCTCAATAAACATTTCTTTAAAAAACAAAAAAATAGATAAATATATTGTGGCAAGTTTAATTAAACTAGATGGGAAGGTTTTGTCTCCCAAACAACAACAAAAAACAACTCCCTACCTTAAACATTTTTGAATATTTTACCAGGATTTGTCTGAGGTCAACAACACCCATAAATATCTATTGTTGTTGCCAATCTTTTTTATTTAATTGTTCTGCTTGTGGTTGAAATAAACATGAGACTGGAAGGCTTCTCTCACAAACAACAACAATATAAGGGTCAGATTTTCAGAAAATGTACAATTGGCTGCTCTACACATTTAAGAAGATCTCATAACTTTGGCTGAAAAAAGAAAGAATACCGGGTATATCTGAGTATATTTGGCAACGCATTGATTTAAAGTATCAGTTCTGTTATGTTAAACTACATTTTGAAGCTCATTTTTGTCTCAAATGTGGGTTATTTGAGAGCATTTGTGAAGTTGAATTGTACATATTTTGAAAATCTGACCCATAAAAGCTTCGACTTTCTATTTGTGATGTGTTCCAGGGAAATCAGTCACGAGTCGGGAAAATAATATTTCTCAAAGTAATTTATTCACAAGTTCTCTTTGGAGGAATGTACTCATATTTAGGTTATCTAATGTCCCGAGTCCTGGAATTAAAGAACATGTTGAATGTTTGACTAGGGTTTGTGTGAGGTCAACATTAAATTTTAAACCAAAGGTTGAAAATAAATCTTGATTGCGCATCGGAATTAGATTGACGTCTAGGCGAGGATGTAATTAGGATAGATGCAAGTAAAGAACTGTTGAGTGACAATCATACTTAAGGACAACCCCATTAATCTTCTCAATAAAAGCCAGTGAGGAGCTCTCTAGGGAAATTATCGAATGCACAATAAGTATAATTATTGATCTCTCGCTAAAAGCGTGAATACAAGATAAAACCTAAAGATCTCAGAAGTAAGTGAAGTCTCCAGTAAATGTACAATTGGCCAATCGTCTAATTTCCAACATTTAAGAGTGGAATGGTTTGTATTACTGTTCAGCGCAATTAAACCGATTGTTTCAATTAACGTAATGTTAAATATACTCAGATGTACCTTGTGTTTATCATTTCCAAGCCTAACTAAGCAGAGCATACTATATGTGTAGAGCTGGCGATTGTAGTTCTCTGACGATCTGACCCAAATGATTGCCATGAACAAAAACACTTTCATCTTGAGAGAAGAGAGAGAGACAAAGATAGAGGGCGGGTCCAAGGGAGAGACATTGGGGGAGGGCGGGATAGAGGGAAGAAAGGGAAGGAGGGGAGAGAGGCAGAGAGAGGGGTAGAGACGGAGAGAAAGAGGGAGAGGGAGAGAGAGGAGGGGGAAAGGGAGGGGAAGGAGGGAGAGGAGAGGGAGAGATAGGAGAGGGAGAGGGGGGGAAGCAGGGCAGAGAGAGAGAGGGTCAGATAGAGAGGGAGGGGAAGGAGGGGAAGGAGGGGAGAGAGGCAGAGAGAGGAGGAGAGGGAGAAAAAGAGAGGAGGAGCAGAGGGAGGGGAAGGAGGGAGAAGAGAGGAAGAGAGAGGAGAGGGAGAGGGAGGAGAGAGGGCAGAGAGGGAGAAAGAGAGGGAGGGGAAGGAGGAGAGAGAGGGAAAGAGGGAGAGAGATGAGGAGGAGGGGGAAAGGAGGGACAGGAGGGGAGAGGGAGAGGCAAAGAGAGGGGAAGAGGGAGAGAGTAGAGGGGGATAGGGAGGAGAGGTAGAGGGAGAGCGAAGAGGGGAGAGGGAGACAAGGAGAGAAGAAAGAGAAAGGGAGAGAGAGGGAGAGAAAGAGCGGGGAAATTGAGACAGGATGTGATCGAGAGAGAGAGCGAGGAAGGGAGTCAGGGAAGGGAGAGACAGCCCAGCCTTTGATCATTGTCAAACTGGGACTCAAGCCGCCTAGAATAGATTTCCAATAAAAGAGTTTTCTTATCAGCTTTCCACCGTCAGTTTATAGATTGTGGCGTCTAATTGCTTCTCTGTAACAATAATCTGTCCTTGCGTCCTAAAGAAGCCACTCAGTAATTAATGGCGGCATATCTTGTTTAGGGACACTCATGTTCTTTCTGATACCACTACGTGGAGCTACTAGATGGGTCCGATTTTCAGAAAATGTAAAATTGGCAGCTGTACACATTTAGTAAATTCTGCTAAATTAGGCTGCAATTTAGGCAATATCAGGTAGATTCGAGTATATTTGGCATTGCATTGATTCTAGCAATCTGTCTGGTTAGGTTGAACTGTATCTCGAACATCGTTTTCGTCCGAAATTTGGGTTATTAGAGAGGATTGGTGAAAGTGAATTGTACATTTTCTGACAATCTCATCTCACCCAGATAGCGCTGTCCATCGTAAGGCCTAGTCCACTAAGCCGATTTTCATGCGATTCTCACATAGTTTAGTGTAAAACAGCCCTCTTTTGAGATTTTGACGTTTTTGTGTCATTTTCCAGAAAATAGCTTTGGTCTTTATTGAAAAAAAGCACCCGGCTCAGGCCTTTTTTTCCAACCTAAAGAGTATTTAGCAATGTTGTTTGTAGGGAATATGAAATATAATATGGGTGAAATCGCCAGAAAATGTACAATTCACTTTCACCAATCCTCTCAAACAACTCAAATTTAAGCTAAAAATGAGGTTCAAAATTCAGTTCAACACAACTAAATAGATTGTTTGAATCAAGCCAATAACAAATATACTCAGATATATCTAGTATTGACCATTTTTCAGCCTAATTTAGCAGAATTGGCTAAATGTGTAGTGCTGCTGATTAGAAATTTTCTGACGATCCGACCCATATATGGGTCAGATTTTCAGAAAATGTACAATTGCCAGCTCTTCACATTTAGTAAGTTCTGCTAAATTAGGCTGAAAAAGGATGAATACTGGGTATATCTGAGTATATTTGGTATCCCATTGATTTAAAATATCAACTCTGTTATGTTAAACTGTATTTTGAAGCTCATTTCTGTCTTTGATGTGGATTATTTGAGAGGATTGGTGAAGGCGAATTGTACATTTTCTGACGATCCGACCCATATATATTGTACAGGTTAGGGTACCATAGCATGCTAAAGTGTCTGTACTATGTGGACAGCTTGTAGATACATATGGAATCCATGGAGCATAGAAGGAAGGTCTGGCCACCAGTATAGGGTAATTCCCAGTCTGCTTCTAACTTGTGTCCTATTGCGGTCACTGCACTAATGCAAGTCATGGGCGAGTGTCATGAGAAGGAAGCATATGGGTCAGATTGTCAGAAAATGTACAATTGGCAGCTGTATACATTTAGTAAATTCTGCTAAATTAGGCTGCAATTTGGCCATTTCTAGGTAAATTCCAGTATATTTGGCATTGCAGTGATTCTAGCAATCTGTTTGGTCAGCCTTTTATAAATTTGTGCAGAGCCTTGAAAGTTGTAAATCCACAATTGATATAGTGTGGATATTCAACCCTGACAATCCACACAATCCATAGTTTTGTGCCCTAATTCTGTTTTCCAAATCTCAAGGCTCTTACAATAAGGAAGACAAATCCTGTTGCTTCTTCCTCACATGAACAGATGTCGTCTGCTTCTATTTATATAATGTGGGCCTGTCAGAGAGAGACACGGGCCGCTAGGCATAGCTAGATACCTTCATACAACATAGAGTCGCGGTGGTCACCAAATGTACAATAGGCAGCTCTATACTTTCAGTAAATCCTGTTAATTTAGACTAAAGAATATTCAAAACTATGTATATCTGAGTTTATTATACACGCATTGCTATGAAAACAATGTATCTAGAGTGAGTTACGTATAGTGCGTATTTCACTAGTGATTTATGTGGGGTTGTCATGGCAACCAATCTGTTTTCGAACTAAGATTACCGGTAAAATTCAAAAAGTTGTTTCTATTTTCATAATTGAAGGGATGTACAATAAATCTGTTAACTAAAACTTGCTAGTTATCCTGTATATATATTTGGTATTGTCTTGATACAAATGATCTGTTTGGTTATGTTGAACTGTATTTTGAACGTCCTTTTTGTCTTGAATTTGGACAATTTGAGAGGATTGTTGAAGCGGAATTGTACATTTTCCGACGGCTTGACGACTTCCAACGACCATATGTCAAGGCCAAGCATATGAGAGAGGGAGAGACAGAAAACGTTCAATTGGTTGCTTTACACATTTAGTAAATTTCCCTAAAATAGGTTGACGATTATGAATACTAAATATATCTTAATATGTATGATACTGTGTTTAAACAAAAACATCTATTCGCTTGTGATGAACTGTATTTTGAGCCTCATTTTTCTCTACAATATGAGCTGATTGTTGAAGGTGAATTGTACATTTTCCGTCTACCTGACCCGTAAAGGCCCGGCATATCAGAGATAGTAAGGAAGAGGGCAAAGATGACATATCAAACAATGTACAGCTCTGATGGGATAGCCACCCAAGGGAGTATTCCACATCTTGGCTATAAAAGACATCAAATACAGATACAGAGGAGAAAAAATGATAAGTAAAGAAGAGAGAGATTGTATCTGTTCCTCTCTGTAATGATGTATAGCTTGGTCTATCATCCATATACTGTTGAGCGGTTAGATCCTGAGTTTGTGGTTGTGAGTTTTCTCTAAGCCTCCCGGGAAACCAAGCCGATGCTTTTCCTCAGAGACTTCTATAGTGAAGTGCAATAAACCACTGGTTGGCTGGTGCTCTTGCTTGGATACATATATCTAAAATGAGGAGAATCTATCGACACTTGTTCATGGCAAAGTCCAGCTTTGTTCTGTGTAAGAACTGTAAAAAAACTACTTTCATGAATATTAAATTGACAAATTGCCTTTAATTCCTGGTGCAACACACTTCTCTCTGAAACAATTAACCATTTCCACATACTACTTACGCTTGCAAACATAAACGCACCATTTATGGGTGAAATCGCCAGAAAATGTACAATTGGCAGCTCTAAACATTCAGTATATTTTGCTCAAATTAGCCAGAAAATGATAAATACTAGGTATATCTGGGTATCTTTGTTATTTCCTTGATTGAACAGATCTGTTTGGTCATGTAAGCTGCATTTTAGATCTGAAATCTTTCTCAAAATTTTTTAATTTGAGATATTTGAGGGGATTGGTGAAGACGAATTGTACAAGTTCAGACAATCTGACTCTAATGTGTAATAGTCTTATGTATATAATTGATGTTCTCATACTCTTTCTCTGCTGCAAAGCCACCTGCAACATCTATTCTCAGAGATACACCCTATACATTATGGCCATGCAATAAAAACCTTGTTTTTTAACACCACAAATCTCCCCGGGTTTCTGGTCCTGGGTAAGACCATGAAGTGCCTTTCTGTCTCTTTTTCTCTGTCTCTCTCTCCCTTCTTCTCTACTCCTAGGGTACGATAATAAACTGCCTCTCTCTCAGCTCTCCCGCCCTTGATATAACACTTCCATGTGTTGATAAGGGCGTAAAGCAACCAATCTTATTCACTCACTCACTCTCCCCGGGTTTCTTTGCTTAAATATACATCAGAAATAGTGAAAATAAGAACAAGAAATGACGACATACATCCTGATCCAAAAGGCGTAATACTCAATTTTTCTGAAATTAGAATGACAACAGGAAATAACGACATACCTTTGATTTTCTGCCCAGGACTGTAAGTTCTGACGTCATCCAAGATGACGAGGTCGTACGGACTTGTTGATTTGTTCTGTGGCGCCGCTCCGTGGTGAGGCAGCATACTATCACAGGCTTGATGTGGGGGTCCATGAGGGTACATCCGGGACCCCAAGGGTAAGGTCAAGGTCAGTAAAAATGTCAAGGTCAGCCTGGATGTGGCGCAGACGACTTTTGACGGCAGTAAGTAATTTTGTAATGATAAATGGCGGGAAAAGGGGAAGACCGCCATTTTAAGTGTATTGGCAGTGGTGGAAATTGAGTTTTCTTGTTCTGAGGGACGTTATTTACATCCTTCTGGCGTAAGAGTAGAAGTGGTCTAGACTAGTTCTGTCTGGATTTTCCGCCAAGTGGAATGTTGTCGGAGTCTGAAAAGAAGTTTATCTGAGTGTTTGCTTCAGTTCCTCTGCCTCCATTACTTCCTGGTCGTGTCACAGTTTGAGGAGGGTGCCACTGTAGCCGACATTGCCTGGCAGTTGAAGCACAAAATCACCCACTCCTGATCCTCTTAACAGTCCCTGAACAGATTCTGCCTTCTCCCGCTCTTTTTTGTTATAAATTGATGCTATATATGTGACGGTTACTATAGTAACAACAAATGGCGAGTGGCTGATGCTCGTGGGCTCGCTACTACACCACCTCAGGCACTACTTCCTCCCAGGCCTCCTTCCCAGGGTGCTTTGCTCCATTAAGCTATTATATAGCAGCGTTTGACACAGTGCTAAGGGAGTAAGTGGGAATAGCCATAACGCATAAACATGCCACAAATCATATACTAGCAGACGACAATTTTCAATGGAATTAACACTTATTCTTCCCGCCCTTTTTCAGCCTTTTCACTCGCCCTACGATTGCGTACTTATATATTATAGATAGTTCATCCAATTCCGAGCACAGAAGGACAAAGTAGAATATTTCTTCATACACCACTGGCAACTTCCGGGTGAATGCTATTGGCTGCGGGCCTATTTCATGCTGGGCGCTTGACCAATCACACAACAGCAGCGGCGGACGCACCAGGGCATTGTGGGTAATGGTGATTGCACTGCATTGTGGTATCAATACACGTCGCTGCCATGGTTACCAAGCATATACTCCGATAGTGCCCTCTGTTGAGACAGACCTGTAAAATAGAGATAGAGAATATGAGTTTTATAGGCCGTAATATTATGGTACCATATACTGTCTCTGAAATTATTTTTCAAAGTGTGATGAAAGAATAATAAAAGAAAATGTTTTCAATTGAATTTCTTTTATTATTCTTTAATCACACTTTAAAAAATATTTTTGTATTTTAATATTGTTATATAGCTGCTACATTATGTATCAGGCATACTATTCTCAGTAAGTGCTGAAGGATTTTAACAAATATTCTTTATCAGAAGACAATATTAATCCTGTCAGAAAATCAATAATCACATCAATATAATACTTGTATAGAGGGTAAATACATCAGAAATTAAGAACCATAACGAGCGCAGTGTTGAAATCATGATAGCCCTAATATTTTAGCTATTTTCTCCTGTAAACAAAACGTTACAGACATATCCATTGTCAAGCTCAACGGCTCATGGGTCACTTGGTCAATCACCGATCAATTAAATAATCAATCAAAAGTCAATTAAACAATCAATCTTGTGTCTTGTGTTTACTCACAAACGCGGATCGCGAAATCAGAAATAAGGGTACCAATTTGCAACTAAAGACAGCGAAATGCTGGAAAAGGGGGATATTTTCTACTAATAGAAAAGCCTATAATTATGACAGAAACTCCGCGCCACTCCCTTTTTTGTTTTTTGACCATTATACAAGACTCCTTGAAATCATAAAAATTAAATCGTTAAAATACCTTGGAAATTCGCGGAAAGGGGGTAGCTTTCAATAGCTTGAACAAAAATGAGTACATATCTGACACCTGAGTAGGCGGGGGGGGGGGGCGGGATTGTGAACCTCATTTTTCTCTTTATTCTTGATGAATACAAAGGACAAATTGTATCTCTTCAGGTGACATTTTCTCCCCACATAGACACCAACACTATCATAACATATGTTATTTACGAGGCTCCCATGACCACACGGTGCCTCATCAGCCAATAGCTATCACTCCAACTAATTGTACCTCTCCAGGTGACATCAACTACATAGACATTGGGGTGAATTCACCAAAAATGTATAATTCAACTCCTCAAAAAAAACAAATTTCAGACGAAAATAAAGTTCAAAATACAGTTCAACCTAACCAAACAGATTGCTAGAATCAATGCAATGCCAAATATACCCGACCAAATTGCAGCCTAACTTAACAAAATTTACTAAATGTGTACAGCTGCCAATTGTACATTTTCTGAAAATCTGACCCATTATATACACCAACACTATCATAACATATGTTATTTACGAGGCCCCCATGACCACACGGTGCCTCATCAGGCAATAGCTTTCACTCCAACTAAAGGAGACCCACTAAAACACCTGAGCAAGAAGTAGGCAAGGAAAATAAAACCTCGGAGCATTTCCGAGCAGCTCAATGACTCACCACTGTGAGAGTAAGTGATTTACACTGAGGTGCAAAGCACGACTTACCAATCATATAAAACTTCCTCACAGCCACAAATGGACTTCTTTTCAAAGTGGGATTTTTACTAATCAGTGAGATAGAGTGGGGCTGTGGGAGAGGGACATATAAATAACAGTCAGGTATTTGTTTGAGGGGGAGATGTATTGAGGGAGGAGGAGGATGGGGTTCCTTAGTCGTAAAGCGAGTAATCTGTCCTACAGAAGTCTGTTTACTATTTCTAAGCTCTTCAGATGTATGGGTCAGGTCGTCTGGAGGGGTATAATCAGCAGCTCTACATATATATAAGAATTTTTATTCAGATAAAGTAGTATACAAAATGGGGCTTAGATACACTAAGCGCTTTCGCGGGTAGATCTTTCAGCCAGTCCACAACCAAGGACGGAAATAGATTAAATTAAAATTTTACATAATAAAGTTGAACTTATACAATAGACATCATTTCTTAGTTATCTGCTACCTCCTAACACAATAATATTCAATATCAAGACCAGTATTGGCCGAACAATTACAGGCCGCGTTCACAACAATGTATCAATCCTGTTGTAGTTAAAGTTATTTGGAGTGGAAGATTTACTATTGCAGGATTTTATGCTTCAGTATTTAAAACCAGTATTCGGCATCCCAGTACAGGCATCGATCACAATAAAACATCAGCATCATTCATACTGTAATGTCAATTATCTGTAACATGCACATGAGTGGTGTGTCACAGTAAAATGAATGGCAAAAATGTGATGTCTTTCAGGAAAATTAGTCAGAAGTCACAAAAAGGAATGTTGTAGGAATGTTCGAATTTTGGGGATATCTGATGTTCCAAGTTATATAAATAAATGCACTAAACTTCAAGACCATGTATATATATACCTGCATTTCGGGTATAAGTATGCCCGCAAAAATCTTGGAAAAAGTTGTCCAGGCTCAATTGTCGCTATACATGGAAAACAATAAAATATACTATGATAAACAATATGGGTTTCGTCATGGAAGGTCTGTTAATCAAGCACACATTGATATGATGGGACCCATATATGAAAATTTAAATGCTGGTAATACCACTACTGCAGTGTTTCTTGATTTCAAGAAAGCATTTGATACGGTTCACCATGATAAATTATTAGAAAAATTAGACAATATTGGAATATCCGGAAGGGAAAATAAATGGTTCAGACACTATCTTAACGATAGAACTCAAATTGTAAGGGTAAATGGTTCTCTCTCTGCCCAGGGCAAAATCACCTTTGGCGTACCCCAAGGAACTATTTTAGGACCCATCCTCTTTACAATATACATTAACGACATGCACCAGGTTGTCCAAAATTCCAAAATTCAACACTATGCGGATGATACAGTCCTCATATGTAGTAACAAAAAAGAAGAACAGATTAATAATTACCTTCAACAAGATTTAAATACCATTGACACCTGGTGCAAGTCCAACAAAATCTCAATGAATGTCTCTAAGACAAAATATATGACCTTCAAACCAAAACGAATCACTAAAGACACGCCCATCAATGATAAAACGGGCCTCGCCCTGGGCAGAGAAAAAATTCTCCAAGCGGAGGAGTACTGTTACCTGGGCCTACTTATAGACCAGAAATTATCTTTCAAACCACAACTAGTAAAGACCATAAATAATGTAAGGTGGAAGGTCAAGCTGCTGTCAGATGCTAAATATATGCTCACTAAAAAGGTAAAAACCGACATAACTAAAATGTTAATAATTCCTAACATTGACTATGGCGATGTATATTATGCTAGCTCAAACAAGAGCCTACTGAATCGATTACAGTCATCACTAAACAGCGCAATAAGAGCAACTCACAACCTTAGAAAAAGAACAAATGTTGATAGGGAATTAAGTTATATGAAGATACTCCCAAACGAATCCAGAAGGAAGGTCCATCTCCTTGAGTGCGCCTTCTACCTAGCACAAAACGATAAAAATTTAGACAAAAGGGATCTCCCAACCAGGAGCCACGCTGGTAATCGTAAAAACCTAAAGCTGGTGCCCCCAAAGCTGTCGATTTTCAAAAATAGCTTCACTTACAAGGCAATCCAAGCATGGAATGCTCTCCCCGCAGACATCCAAAACCTTGACACTAGAAAAGCCCTTAGGGCATATGCTGAAGATACTCTAAAATAAACTCTTTTAATTGGTATTTCAAATAAACACTCTTCCCACATAATGGACCTTCCTCTGGCTGGGAGCCTGCTTCTTATGTTGCGCAAGCCTTTTGAACTGTATACTGAACTGTAAGCCATGTTGATTATGTTATTATGTTATTATGTCGTCATGTCATACTGAGCTATTTCTACTGGGTGTAACCGATACTACTTTAATCTCACTTCACCTGTACCTAACCTAAATGAACAATTGATGTTTGTATGTTCATCTCTAGAAAAATGTATTTAACCACTATCTTGCCTTACACATGTAGTAACCGCGCGGAGACTGGTATTAGCTATACCGTAACGATCTGTACTGATCAAAAATTATTATAATCTCAAAAGTACATTGAGACTTGGGCACTTTGCCAACCCTATTTACCTGTACAAACATACCTCTCTTTAATCGAACAACTAATTATTCGCTGGTTGTAAAATATAGTAACGTACCTTACTATACGAACAATGTCCTAGTCGTTAGATAACTACCTTATATATATATAAATCGTCCTCTCATGTTATATTCCAATCGGGGTAGCAGCAGGAAGAAATGTGTTGATCAATTTCAGCACATAAGCATGTCGACCCATTTGTCACTTTCACTGTAACTAACTTTGACAAATAAAAGACTTTCTATTCTATTCTATTCTATTTCTAAGGTCAAGCTATAGAGTATAGTTAGCTACTTGACTAGCAATTGTTCACCCTGAGATATTGCAAACTTTTTTTTTTCTTTTTTTTTAAATCATCAAACTTCAAATATAGAATTGGCTTAATCTTATCTTATCTTATCTATTCTCATCTATCTCAAAATTCAATTCATGCGAATTGTGACTCCCGCCCTTGATATAACCATCTTAAACGTGTTGATAAGGGCGTAAAGGTACCAATCTCACTCACTCACTCCCTCTCAGCTCTCCCGCCCTTGATATAACCATCTTAAACGTGTTGATAAGGGCGTAAAGGTACCAATCTCACTCATTGACTCGAATTGTGACTCATTTTCCTGCAACACATCACAGTAAATTTAAGTAAATTCGGCTGAATGTGTAATAACACAAGGAGTGTATTCTAAGAGCAAGAACACGTAAGGACAATGTATAGTAAGAGATAATTGGATTGACATGCTTTCCATGGCTGTTGGTCATTGGTGTGCAGGGGTATAACCCCATTAGCAGAGAGTAAAAGGATTAATAACCTCCATTTGGACTAGAAATGCCGGTTATTACTACGTATAAATCGTATAGTATATTCCTACTCATGAGAAAAGATATAGATAGTCGAAGGTCTCCGATAAAGTAAGCACTCCTGCACTCCTAAAGTAAGCACTCCTGCTGATTTATGGTATGGGAGAAGCCCCAAGCTTTAAATTCACTGCATGTAACTGGTACCGGAGACCTATGCATCTTGTGACAGGAACACGATGTATAAGGGTCAGATTTTCAGTAAATGTACAATTCAACTTCGCCAATTATCTCAAATAACCCACATTTCAGACGAAAATTAAGTTAAAAATACAGTTCAACCTAACCAAACAGATTGCTAGAATCAATGCAATGCCAAATATACTCGAATTTACCTAGCATTGACTAAATCGCAGCCTAATTTAGCAGAATTTACTAAATATGTACAGCTGCCAATTGTACATTTTCTGAACATCTGACCCAGGAATTCTTTCTTTGACCATTTAAGCCAACTCTTGAAGTGGCACTTTCCGATCACAGAACTCATAAAGTTTGGTCAAAGTTATAGTAATTGAATACAATAGAACCCCCTTTACCCATTGGCTTACTGGATCTGATCATATAAACCCATATTTGTGAGGTATTTTCCAAATCTTCTTGTTGAAAATTATTTTGGTCTGCCAGACTAAAATACCCTCGTACAATGCGGCCAAGTACCAATGATGCGCACAAATTTCGTGATGGCCGTCATTGACGCATTGTCACAGGGAACGTCATGATGTAAACAAAGCTGTAGCATAACTACTCTCACTGGATGTGTATTTGATATGCACAAAGCCTGTGGGATGCATCCTTTACTAAAAATAGGCATATTGGAAGTATTTCATAGACGTTTATATAGGTTTGAATATACACAACAAACAGATACAAGCAAGGTTCCTGTTGCGGAGGCTAGCGTCACTTTTTGTGACGTTCTGTGTCCATACGTCATTGTGACCCACTTACTGCAGTTTCAAAATGAAACCATGTCAGGCCTACGCCATCTTCACGCATTGGTTAATTCTAATTAAAAGCAATTCAGGATAGATAGACACATTTAGAAATCTGTTTGAGAACGAACACCTGACATATTTTGAATCAAATTCTTGTTATATTTTACACAAATCCCGACATTTGTTCTCAGTGATCTTAGCCACTTTAAACCCTCCAGACACAGTCACTGTCGCATTACAATCAATCTGAGCCTCAAACAAACATCACAGTCTCATTCCAGCACATCTAACAGATAAATGTGCAAACAGCTTTGTGAAATCAGACATGAACATCATGGGAGGCAGCTTTAAAAGCTTTAATGTTGTTCTCAAGTTCCTTTATTTCCAATCGACGCTCTGGGGATCGTGGGGAGCGTCTCAAAGGTCATGACAAGCATTTCAAACAGTGACCATGTCCCCTTGCATAATGGCAGGAGATTATAGGCTGGGAGGACATGGTGACTCTAGTGAATTATTCAATATTGTCTCCGTTCTAGCGTGTAGTTACATAGTTTGGTACTGGGGCGAGCACTACCTGTGGGACAACAGTGCACGCCCACAACTATAGACCTTCAACCTAAGGTAATACATGTATGGAGGGGTATTTTTTGTCAAACTTATATCCTTGAAAGAGTCACTCAACCCCCAAATATTATGAGAAAATCTTCTTTGCTATTAAATTATTAAAATATAACATTATTCAAATGTACCCGCCCCAGTTTTACTAATAATGAAACTTAGCATTTAGTGAGTTTTACTGGTCCTGGGTAAGACCATAAAGTGCATTTCTGTCTCTTTTTCTCTGTCTCTCTCCCTTCTTCTCTATCTCTATTTCCTGGGTATGACCATAAAGTGCCTTTCTGTCTCTTTTCTTTGTCTCCCTCTCCCTTCTTCTCTATCTCTATTTCCTGGGTATGACCATAAAGTGCCTTTCCGTCTCTTTTCTTTGTCTCTCTCTCCCTTCTTCTCCATCTCTATTTCCTGGGTAAGAACATAAAACGCCTTTCTGTCTCTTTTCTCTGTCTCTCTCTCCCTTCTTCTCTATCTCTATTTCCTGGGTATGACCATGAACTGCCTGCCTCTCCCGCCCTTGATGAAACCATCTTAAATGTGTTGATAAGGGCGTTAAGCAACCAATTTCACTCACACTCACTCCTAAGGTAATACATGTATGGAGGGATATTTTTTGTCAAACTTGTATCCTTGAAAGAGTCACTCCCAGCCCCAGATATCATGAGAAAAATCAACTTCTTTGCTACTATTCAATTGTAACCGCCCAAATTTTACTTAATGAAACCTAACATTTAGTGAGTTTTACCCATTTAAAAGTAGTTCCAGAGTTTAACACTCCATTCAAGGTGCCACGGTTTGCCTACGTCACAAAGTAGCGAAATCACTTACACAATAGGGGATTTGCATAGCCGCCATTTTGAATCTTTATTCACATGGAATTACGGGACTAATGGGACAAAATATGTTAAAATTAAGAGTTCTCATGAAAGGAAAAGAGATATCAGTATTAAGATATATGTAAAACGGATGAGTAAGAAGAAAATTTTGAAAACACAAAAAAAATATAAAATATAAGGTAAAATGATGCTTGATCTTTAGTTGTGTAGAAGCCTAGAGGGCAGGATATCATGAATAAAACCTTTAAAAAAAGAAAAGAAAAACAAGATATATGTAAAAGAAGTTTTCTTCATTTCTTTCTTCAGCATAAATTATTGTAAAACCAGAATTCATTTTATTGGAACACTACCCTTTGCACCACTACCGCTAGCGGAAACTCGCTTGCCATCTTAAAGAATAAGCAATTGTGTTTGTGATCAATCCTCATTATATTCACAAGGACACTCGCAATGACATTTACTAGTAGCGGACCGCTATTAATGGGGGATTTGCATAGCCGCCATTTTGAATCTTGATTCGCATGGAATGATGGGTGTAATGGTACAGTCTAAAATCTATTGAAAACATGCCATGTTCAGCATGGACTATTTATCAGTGGTTTAATGCCAATATCCATGTGTTATACATGTTTCCATAGAACAAGCCTCCATCTTTCCCATCATGCCTTTGGTTTTCATTGATCATTTATATAAGCTATCATATTGGTGAGAACATTTTTGCAATCTTTGATAAAAATGTTGCCAAATATTTGTATGTCAGATTTGAACTGAATCCGTCCCAGCATGCACTGTGACATACAAGCACAATGAGACATGCAACTCCCCTATTGCAAATGGATCTAACCACTGCTGTACCCCGCCCCCACGTATCTCAAATTTCAAACTTTTGCACTCCAGATTCACAATCTTTCAATTTAAAAATCCACTTTCTCCCTTAAAGGTGCCTAAAGTGGGAACTCTAATCCCTCCCTCGAGTACCAGTCTTTTTAGCACCCCCGCTCTCCGGTACTGACGGTAGAGAAACACCTGCTCCGCCCTCCATCATGTCTTATTTCACTTCCGGTGAGGAGGAGTGAGAGAAGTGGGATTGGATTCCGCCATTTCCTCTTATTGCTGGTGTCTAGCGGGCTGGTATGTGGGACAGGATGTTTGCCACATTGCCCATCGCTACACCGGGAAGAAGTCTAATCTGTTCTGGAAGTTTAAAATTTAGAATTAAATCGGGGAATAGGGGATTTGCATAGCCGCCATTTTGAATCTTGATAAGACAAGATGAGCCTTTATTTGGCATAAAAGGTGTGAAGTTGAGAAAAAGGTTGTGAACTTCTCAAAGTAGATTTCTTCCAGTTCATGTCTTGCTTTGTTACCTTGACATAGTTACAATAGGGGAGTTGCATAGCCACCATTTTGAATCTTGATTGGCATTGAATTATGGGACTAATGGTACAGTCTAAAATCTATTGAAAACATGCCGTCCCGACGGGCAAATGAACGCGATTCTGCGCGATTTTTAATGCGCAATCATCTCGCCATAGTTCCGTGATGAGAGTGGACGCTTTTCACGCAATAATTATTGCGCAATGATCGCGAGATGGTCATGCTAAGGGTATAACGCAATATAAATGCAAAAATTAGTAAATTCTAGTTTGAGTGGGATATATATACTACCGATTCCTTATATCAATAACATCTGAAATAAATGAGACACTTCATGGCAGTTTCATTTTACTGGCCTAACAATGGCAGTATATTTTTACTGACAGAAAGGTTTGAAGGGTAATGTAATTCCCTAAACATTTCAAAGAGACTTTAGGGCAGTACATGTGTTGCCATGCCTTTATATACATCAATTTTGGTTCATCCATTCTACCATCCTCCATGCATGTGAGCCTGAAGCATAGCAGCCCTCCATTTAGTAGTGTTCCAGTTGTTTGTTTGCTCTGACTTACCCAAGCCACTAGGGAAATCTATATGGACAATCATTAGGGTGTTTGGAATCACAGCATTTTTTAATATCATACAGGTATATAACAGACATAAACTATAGATGTATATCATTTATAACATTTCTATGTACATGAAATAACATATATAGTGGTAAAAATACCATACAAGCATATTAGCGGCACTTTTATTGTAAACAAACTTGTAAATGCACCCCAGTTCCCAGTGCACCACATGGTGAAAACAGTACCGCCACCTAGTGAGGACAAGTCGCATAATGGTGAGGACTATTGACTAAGGGTAATGGGCTATTCCCATTATTTCGAACATATATGGGCAATTCTCATGAAACGCCGACAAAGGCTCTAATTACATGCGGAAATGAGGATTTTCTGAGGATTACATACATATACCAATTGTAGGTTTATACGACCAGAATTGACAAAAATATGGTATAAACAAAGAACGTGAAAAACATCAAAATTGTAATTAAAATTCTGGCATCGACTCCATACAATATGTATGGATTTGGTGTTCTTGTGATTTACAATTGATTAAAATCCTCATTCATTCATTCCGTTGTTCGTCATGTCAGTACAAATCATATGAGCAATTCTCACGAAAAGGGCACAATTGGGCCCAGGAGTTTGTTGCAGATGTGATGCGTTACAGACAGTCTGGAAGACCTCTTGTAGAGGATTATTAATGCCCATTTACTGTATTTATGTGAAATATGTGCGACAACTTGAACTGTCATATGTATGAACGAATATAATGGAATAAAAATCTTTTAAATGAGTCAAAACTCGCAATAAATGGGTTTTGAGATATAAGTAATATAGTAATACGGACCTAGTCTTACATCATTTAGCTTTGCCTGTAGGGGTTTCTTTGACTTGGTGTCAGAGAGTGAGTATGAGTGTCAGAGAATTGAGTGTCAGGTGCGTGACCGTAAGTGTGAATGCCAGGTGAGTGAGAAGTGCCAGGTATTGCGTCCAGTTGTAGCTGTAGTATGATGAGTATTTAGACGTGATTTTGAATGCGCATTATATGCGCAATTGAGATCACACCAATATAATTGACTTTTGACATGTATTCCCAGATGCAATTGATTGAGTAACACATGTTTAATACAAACATAAATGAATATGAATGAGAACTTGATCCAACACAAGTGTGAGACTACCAAAAACATTGGAGGAAATAAACGCAATGGATTTCACATAATGGTTGCTAATTGTATGTCCATTTCACTGTGATTCAATGCTATAAGTATCACACTTCACTAGTTTGCAGTCAATCACAAAATGATCGCAGTGCTATCACATTCAATTGCACTCAGTGCCTGTCGGGGTGTTCAGCATGGAGTAATTATCAATGCTCCAATATCAATATCCATGTGTTATACATGTTTCCATAACACAAGTCCCCATCTCTCCCATCATGCATTTGGTTTTCATAGATGATTTATACAAGCTGTGATATTGGTGAAAACATTCTTGCAATTTTTAATACCAGTGTTCACTTAAAAAATGAATGAATCATGGAATTTTCTTTAAACTTTGGATTTAGAAAGAACATGGTTGGGGGAACCCAAAAAGCCCAAAGAAGTCTATGGAAAAACGGGTATTTCCTGCATTTTCCCGAATAGCATATGTTTGAATCATACGATTTTCTTTTAAATCTGCATATACATTGCTAACATGTTATTCTACCCTTCTAAATAAAAAAAATAAGGGGTCATTGAACTAAAAAAAAAGTTATTCAGCTAAACTTGCATCACAATGAGCTTCCCCCATTGAAATCAATAGTGAAGGTAAGTAAACTTCACTCATATCTAAAACACAAAATAATATGATAATATCCAGTTTTTTTGGCATTTTGTATTCCCCCAACCATGTTCTTTCTCAATACAAAATTTGAACAAAATATATTGAATTCCATTGTTTCATGCATTAGTTCCTTGAATTCCCGCCTGCAGCAGTGCTGACAACGGTGGTATTTATCTTTATCAGAATCTATCCCATGATGCACTGTAACAGACATGCGCAGTGGCACATGCAACTCCCCTATTACTGTACTGCGCTGCATTTCGTTCTGCTGTTCTAAACTGTTATTAAGCTTTAAAGGAAAGAAATAAGACTTGGTGTTCCAGTTCATTGAACTGTGGTATGCTTTAGTAACATAAGATAATTTATTTTTATTTTCTGTCAATTAGATTTGTGTATATTTTGTCATAGGAAAATGAGTCATAAGACGCAAAAAATAGATTTTGAGATATCATCACATTTGAAAAGATGAGATCAAGTGGATTTCAATGATAGTAAACATGAAGGATATCTGAGAAGTGTTTCTATAATTATTTCATGTTAGATATATTTATGTTCAAAAAAAAGATTTCAACTTTTCTCGGTGAGCATTTACCAGTAAAGTAACTAAATGTACTCGATAAGATCATCTTTCAAACACAAGAATATATTCAATTCACTTTCTTGAAATTTGGTATACGTATTTATATGACTTGAGGCGCTAAACCCTCCAAGAATCGGGTCAGTGGATACATGCCTTATGTTCCCATGTTCATTAGGGAATTCGTATTTTTATTCTGATAAGGCAATTACATGTTTCAGAAAGGGACGCCAGCCTCTCGCAATTAAGGTCTTCCTGGGGTATTGCAGGGTCAAATAGTGGAGCTACTGTTTCCCCCTTCTAAAAGTCACTAAATATGAGCTTGCGCAAAGTGTTTCTGGGCATGTTGTATTTGAATTAGATTGCAACTACGAGGATTTTCTCATACTAACTCAGTGCCAAGTGACACTTTAATATTTCTCAAACTGATAGTTGTGAAATGTTACACTCAGACTAATTGAGCAGATCAACTGATTTCATTTATCTAAAATTAGACTAGCCTACTCTGGTTACTGCAGATGTTCTTTACAGTTGCTCAAGTGGGACAGATTTTGAGAAAATGTCCAATTGGCAGCTGTATATATTTAGTAAATTCTGCTGAATTAGGCTGCAATTTGGGCAATCCTAGGTAAATCCAGGTATATTCGGGATTGCATTAATTCTAGCAATCTGTTTGCTTAGGTTGAACTGTAATTTGAACTTTATTTTCGTCTGAAATTTGGGTTATTTGATTTGACCCATATGCCCCCAGCATAGAAGAACACTGAAATATACACTGTTTTGGGTGTTGAATCTTCATACGCATAAATTATTTAAGAGCTACAAGAAAACAATTCTATGTTGTATCGTACACATGTATTATCAGTCCTCCCAAGTTGAATGCACATGTAATACAAAATAATAATAAATCAACTTAGATGAAATCCCCATAGATATTCCTGTTAATTATGGCTAAATTCATGGCATCTAACTATTGCCTGACCATGCTAGGAAAACTATAAATACGTAGTTACAGTGCACCGGAAGTTATGCAGTAGCCAAACCGCCCGCAACCCAAACCAATCATTTCTTTCACTTGACACTTGGTCACGTGACTGAGCTATATTTAGCTTTAGAGAGAAAGAGAGTTTCCCCCTCGTCATTAAAAGTTGGATTGAGTAGGGACTGGTTGTGGTGTACGGGTGTACAAGGCTACTATAGTGAAATACGCCTGTTGCCTATATGGGTCAGATGTTCAGAAAATGTCCAATTCGTCTTCACCAATCCTCTCAAATAACCCACATTTAAGACAGAAATGAGCTTTCAAATGCAGTTTAACTTAACAGAACGGATACTTTAAATCAATGGGATACCAAATATACTCAGATATACCCAGTATTCATCATTTTTCAGGCTAATTTAGCAGAATTTACTAAATGTGTAGAGCTGCCAATTGTACATTTTCTGAAAATCTGACCCATTATATATATAGCATGATGTAAGGGGCCTTGGCTATTTGTTATAGATGATGTAGGGGTGGCATGTTGGGGGTGCATCAGACTGGTGCAAGTATAGAGGATATCAAGGGCTAAATACATGCAATCTTACCCCACCCACGGTGGTGGGTACTCGGGTCTTGGTCGTGGATTTAGTGTATGAATGTATATGGCTGAAGTTGCCAGAAAATCCCTTCAAATAAACCAAATTTCAGACGAAAATAAGTTCAAAATACACTTCAAATTCAGTTCAACTTAACCAAACAGATTGCTAGAAGCAATGCAATGCCGAATATACTCGAATTTACCTAATATTGACCAAATTGCAGCCTAATTTAGCAGACTTTACTAAATGAATACAGCTGCTAATTGTGCATTTTCTGAAAGTCTGACCCATATATAATAGCCTACATCGACCTGACTTTTTTATGATGTCATCATGAAAAAGTCAGGTCGATGTGTGACTAGTTTTACATCATATCACAGATGTAGAACTAGTTCTACATCTGTGATATGATGTGGGACTAGTTCTACATCACATTACAGATGTAGGAGTCCCAGTGTAACAGTTCTAAATTACCCCCCTCATCTTATATACCCCCCGGTAATTTAGACCTTAGGTTTAAACTACCCCCTCTAGGTTTAAATTACCTCCCTTTGTTTCATTGATAATCTTACACCAACACTTCTAAAAGAACATAATTATTGGGAGAGAAGGTCATATCTAATGCTTATGGGTAAAAAATTAAAGATTAATGTGAGGGTCTAATAATGAAATTTATTGTAATTCTGTATAATAATCCTTTTTTCTTTTTATTATTTAAACTGAAAATATCATTGTAACTGAATGACCATGGGAGCTTATTGCAAATAAAAAAGCAAAACAACTAAAATCTATTCAGTTCTGTCTATCAGGCCTGTACTCTATTCATTTTTTACTTTATTCATTATTACTTTTCTTCTCATAATTAAAAGAATTCATGTTTCAATGGGGGTACATCAGTACTAGATTGGTAACACATACTGGGGGTATATTAGACCTAGGTTTAGTTTCCCCTTTAGGGGTACTTTGAACCTAGTGGGGGTACATTTAACCTAGGTCTAATATACCCCCGGGGGTACATTGAAACTGGAGGGGGTATTTCCAACCTAGGTCTAAAGTACCCCCGGGGGTATATTGGACCTAGGTCAAATGTACCCCCGGTACATTAGACCTAGGTTAGTTATACCGGGGGGTACACCTGATGGGGGGTACATTAGACCTGCTACACATGTAATAGAATATATATTATATAATGTGCATATATTAAGTATTTGATGTTTTACAGAGAAATGAGTCATAAGTTGCAATAAATGGATTTGGAGATATTATACTATTTGAAAAGATGACATCAAGTCGATTTGAAAGATGATTCTAAAGATATTTTAAGTTTGATATTTTAATTTTTGAAAAAGAAAGTTTTGAGATATCTCTGGGCGGCCAATAACTATAGTAAAGTAGGTGAGTACACCATATAGAATAAGCTTAGAAATGTATGGATATATTTAATACACTGGAATTTGGTACACATAGTCATACAACATTATATAAACAGACCTTCCACAAGGGGGAGGGTTGCTCATCCATCTTGTGCGTCCCAGACCCCAGAGTTGACAATGAAGACTGGGCACTTTATTCATACGCCAAAATAAACAATCTGTCTAAGTCTGAAAATGCCCAATAGAGGGCAGTGACTCCCGTGTGACCCACGGAGTCTGGTGGGATACGTGTAGCATTGTGGTGGGTAGAGAAAGCCACAGTTTAAATTATTTATCATTGGAGAAATTATTCACAATACATTTTGTGCTGAGGCCTTGGAAGTGTTATATGTTCATACAAGCAGTTCAGACAAATCATATGAGGCAAATCAAACATGGTGAGCGATAATAAACTAGATGAATAGACTTTTGAAAATAGTGATATTTCTTGCGAACAAGCTACCTCCAGGAGAATTGGGATGGGACAGAAAAACTATGAAATATGAGCACGAGCAGAGTGTGAGTTGGGGGGTGGGGTGGGGGGTAGAAAAGAAATATGAAGCCGTGACTTTTGTGTTAAGGGTTTGCAACATACACATTACCATAACTCACAGACTTCATTACTTTTAAATCACACCACATATAAGAAGAAAGTATGACCCATAAAGCGAAGCTGCCACAATCATTTGTGGTGTGTCCAACTAGAATGGAATTGGTGTCATGTCATGTTCAGCATGGGATATTTCTCAATGCTCTAATGTCAATATCCATGTATTTTACATGTTTCCACAACATAAGATCCTATCTTTCGCATCATGCATTTGGTTAATATTGACCATTTATACAAGCTATAATATTGGTGAAAACATTGCAATTTTCAAAATGATGCCAAATATGTCAGATCTCATCAGAACCTATCCCAGGATGCACTGTAGCAGACATGCGCAGTAGCACACGCAAATCACATGAACCATTGAAGGTCATTTCAACTTTATGTGGATGAAATATACACAAGTATCCACAATCATCATGCACCATCACACTCATGGAACAACTGCAATGGCTTTTGTCCGTTCAAATTATTTTAAAATGGACCAGATCGCATGAGTGGAAGTTTGCGATTTAATCGCCAATATCTTCATCATAAAAGAGCATGCCCATCGGGTAAAATTGTCCATTTTTAAAATATGTTTGAAGACTAAATACTTCCTCACCTGCAGTTGGGTGTCTTCTACAAGTGAGGAGTTTCATTTTAGATCAAAGATGCTGGGTCAAAAAAGAAGAAAGTGCGCTAAGAGTGGTTTAATACAGAATCTTATATAGTGCAATGCACCCTAAGAGTAACCTCTGATATGCAAAGATACATTCGATACACAGGCTTCAAAGCTGGTGAGTGAGTGAGTGAGTGAGATTGGTTGCTTTACGCCCTGATCAACACATTTAATATGGTTATATCAAGGGCGGGAGAGCTGAGAGGGAGTAAGTGAGTGAGATCAGTTGCCTTACGCCCTTATCAACACATCTAATATGGTTATATCAAGGGTGTGAGAGCTGAGAGGGAGGCAGTTTATGATCTTACCCAGGAAATAAAGATACAGAAGAAGGGAGAGAGAGACGGAGAAAAGAGACAAATGCACTTATGGTGTTACCCAGGAAATAGAAATAGAGAAGTAGGGAGTGAGACAGAGAAAAGAGACAGAAAGGCACTTTATGGCCATACCCAGGACATTGATTCTTGTTATTAGCAGTAATAAGCACTCCAATACTTGACATATTGTGAGCAAGAGTTCTTATGAAGCAATCACTTTGAAAAATATTAATTCTGTGACTTGTGACTTAATAGGGAGGTTCAGCAAGTCTAACCTATACATAAATGTAAACGTATCCATATCTCTGATATACAAACATACGTTAAAAGGAAGAAAGAGGTTCAGCAAAACATGGCGGGAAAAACGTAACATAATATATCAAGTAAAATCTTTCATCTTACAATATATCTTTTATAGAAAAAAATGTGACGTAATTCACAAAAAAAAATGCGGATATGTTTACGCAATTGAGATAGGTTTGCTTGCAGAATCTCTCTATTTTCCTGTAACCCATCACGTGGGAAGTATTACCAGTAGAGAGATAAAGCGTCTATTACCCTGATTACACGGCCTGACCCCTGGTGGTAAAGGTCTTCCTCACTACTGCTCCCTAAGCACCTCTAAACCTGCCATGAAAGCGGTCAGTGACCTAGAACTTTTGTTAAAGTCTTTCACGAGAAGGCAAGAACTGGAATGTGGTAGGTTGTTAAAAGATTAATCGTCTATGTCATGAAAATATATCAGTGTCAGTATGTGAAGCATTTATTAAGGTATAACTGCTTCTTTACTTGGGGTGTCATCACCTTATGAACTAAACTAAACTGTACCATGATATGTTTTTACCAGGGCATACAAAAAAATTATTAAGAAAATGGTGAGAAGGTAGTGTAATATGTATGATCATAACAGCTCGACGACATAATAAGGTAAGAAAAGGCAAATAAAATTGTGATAAAATAAGACCAAAGAATGCCTAAGTCGAGAATAGAATATTATTATCATAAATTGTAAGATCGATACTTACTGGTGAATATTAGAAGTATTAGTATTGAAAGAAAGACATTGTCAATAAGCTATAAGCATAGGTAAATTAAAACTAGAAATGCTGTAATGGTTCATAATACTTAATTTGTATCTGAATCTATATTTGTAATAATTTTCAACGACATGAAACGTATCACGAATGTGAAATTGTCAATTTAATTTGTTTAAAAAAAAAAGAAAAAAAAGAAAAAAAAGTTTAGGGCCATGTTTTAACCTTACTTTCATTATACTACTCACATCATGATATAATATAGGTTTATATGTACGCGCAGGATGCGCATGTATTTCTCGCGCATTGCGCACATTTTTTCTACCTTCTACCGTTGGCAACTATTTGCAATTGTATAACATGAGAATATCAGGTCTACCCCGAAATGTTGTACAATAATAAAGAAAATGGTGTCTCGTGATCTAGAATAGTATGACAGCGATTTGAAGGGGAGGGTTAAGGCAAGGTTTAACCAGAGACGCTTCAATCGATGTTAACAATTAGGAAGTTTATTTCATGAATCTTACAGTGCTAGAACTTCTATTCTCCTATAATGAGAACATTCCTAAGAAGAGATCTTGTGAGTAAAACTCATCTTCCTGTAACACATCACAAATCATTAAAGGGTCAGTTAAGGCATTCATGATCACTTTTAGGTCAACAAACTTTATGGAGCCATAGGTACAACACCCAAGTCCCAATCTGTGCCTCCATTTATGTTTATCTTATAGTCACTCACAGGCGCATATTGAGAAAGCTTAGTATGAAAAGGTCTGTTTAAGCTTTTCCTGTCTAGAAGAAGAGTAATATCAACTCAAAACAGAGTGAAAACGTCATCAGTGAAAATTTATTATAACCATAAACTGATCATTGATAATGAGGGCACCCTGGAAGACCTACGAATATGAATCCGTAGAGGGAAATCAAACTTACATCAAATTGTAAAATGATTGTCCATTTTCTGGAAATGATGTAAAATGAATGAATCTAGAACTAAAACTATTACAACAACAACAACACAATATGGCACTGGGTTTGTTGTGTGACGTCACAAGGTTGCACCTGAAATGTACACAACACCTCTCCCAACTTGTCTGTTCTGTACAAGATTTCGCTACCTTGTGACGTAGGTTAATAGTTGCATCCTGAATGGAGTGTTTAACTGTGGAACCACTTTTCCCCTCATGTAAATGGGTAAAACTCACTAAATATCAGGTTTAAGTACCACTGGGGCCACTAGATTAGAATAATAGCAAAGAAGTTTATTTTCTCATAATATTTTGGGGTTTACTGACTCTTTAATCATCTATGAACGTATATTAGTATAAGCATGGGAATCGTTTTCTACCAAAACAAAACTTTTAATCCAAGAGAGGCATGTTGGTTTACAAAGTTATGAGGATAAAAAAGAAGAAAAGCCCAATATGATGCTGTTAGGGATAGCGTGAATGGCCTGCCCAGCTGAAAGTAGTATATATATGGTAATCATATCTTTACTGTTGAGAGCGTCCATAAGCTCCCTAAATATCTGAAGCTTATATCCACTAAATCCCATAAAAACATACACTTGATTGCCAATGGAACTATATCCATACACGCTATGATACCATTCCGCTTAGTCTTTAGTTTTCTTTTCTTTTAGCTGATATGGGGGTCGGGTGGGGAGGGGTGCTAGTATGGTAGTGGGGTAGGAAGGGGTGCTAGTATGGGGGTGGGGTAGGAAGGGGTGCTAGTATGGGGGAGGGAGGGGGTGCTAGTATGGGGGTGGGGTGGGGAGGGGGTGCTAGTATGGGGGTGGGGTAGGAAGGGGTTCCAGTATGGGGGTGGGGAGGGGGTGCTAGTATGGGGGTGGGGTAGTAAGGGGTGCTAGTATGGGGGTGGGCAGGGGAGGGGGTGCTAGTATGATGGTGGGGAGGGGGTGCTAGTATGGGGGTGGGGTGGGGAGGGGGTGCTAGTATGGTGGTGGGGAGGGGGTGCTAGTATGGTGGTGGGGAGGGGAGGGGGTGCTAGTATGGGGGTGGGGTGCTAGTATGGGGGTGGGGTAGGGAGAGGGTGCTAGTATGGGGTGGGGTAGGAAGGGGTGCTAGTATGGGGGTGGAGTAGGAAGGGGTGCTAGTATGGGGAGGGGGTGCTAGTATGGTGGTGGGGGAAGGGGTGCTAGAATGGGGGTGAACAAACCGGCGTAAATTATACCAAATTAGGCAGCAATTTTTTCAATACTAGGTAAATTCGAGTGGCATTGCAGCGATTCTAGCAATCTGTTTGGTTATTAGGTTGAACTGTATTTTGACCATTATTTTCGAAAATTTGAGAGGATTGGTGAGTATGAATTGTACAGTTTAGAAAATAAAGTGACTTAAACAAAAACCAACGTCCATCTTGTCGTTGGTCGCGGCTTTACCATCTATCATGAAATAAACAATAAATTAGAAATTATTCCTAAGAATCACATGCCAGACAAGGAGCAGACGACATTTACTGCAGATGTCATAAAAAGACAGTTTTCCACTTGTTGATAACGCAATAAAAACCAACACTTCAGAGCGAGACCCGGAGTTTTTAATGATGGAAAGTGTCTGGGTGAGTCAGACGTGCAAATGTCAGACTCTAATTAGTCATTGTACTAATGAGATAGTTGCCTTCTCATTCAGCCCACCAGCTCTGTGTTTTCTCTCAGTGGTACCTTTCTTATCTCACACATTTCTACTCTTAGCTTTGTAACAATTGTATTTGTGATGTGTTATATAGAAAATAAGTAACAAGTCGCAACAAATGATTACTTTATTTTCAAATGTCTTTCAAACAGATCCTTTTGTCAGAATGTTTTCATTCGAAAGGTGCTTAGCGCTGGTAGTGGGATGGATAAATGTGCAAAATTTCAAGATTGTAAAATGAAGATTTTATAATAAATATTTCTATGTGCATCTGAGGTGATCCTAAGGAGTATAATTAACTTCTTTACTAATGCCCTTTAAGAAATATATCGTGCATGACACAGATATTGAAGTACTTATTACAGTGCTGTAGGAAGCAATTTAAACAAGCCGGTCTGTCTAACTTGGTCTCACAAAGTGTAATTGTATAGTTTATAATGGAATACAGCGAGACGTTGATGTGGAAATAGTTTTCCTATGACACAAGGTCTAAGATTGTGTGTCATTATGAGTAGCGTGGTTTCACTCTGAGTGTGACGGTTGAATTTGTTTGCCGAATGTATATCACAATTACCCTGTATGGCTGTTTTGATGATAAAATTGACTTATTGGTTGTTCATTTATATCAGCCATTCCTAAATGGAACACAATAACATTGGATAATGCAACAGTTTCAGAATGAGACTGATAGTCTGTCAACCTATCAGATATGAAGACCCACTAGATGTCAAATGCCAAATGGCAAAGTGAGTACATCTGATGCAAAAGGGTCAGACCAACATTGATATTGGGAAAAGTATGTCTGAAGTCCTAGGTCTCTTCTAATGAAATGAATTCCTGGACAAGCACACTTTCCCCAATGAATTGGTATTTCATTGCGAATTATTTTTAAAGTTGAGATCTACTGTACTTCTTTTGAGGATGCACATGCCAAGCTCACCACAAACTTCCTATTGAAGGAAATTAACTGCATAATGAAAACAGTTTGGTCGTGTGTCCTTTGGTTCATTTTACAACAATTTTGTCACCAGAAAATGTACAATTCACCTTCACTAAATTCCTCAAAAAACCCAAACTTTAGACGAAAATAAAGTTCAAAATACAGTTCAACCTAACCAAACAGATTGCTAGAATCAATGCAATGCCAAATATACTCGCATTTACCTAGCATTGACAGAACTGCAGCCTAATTTAGTAGAATTTACTCCGTTTTTTTAGGGTTATTTGAGGGGGATTGGTGAAAGTGAGTAGTACAGTTTTCTGGTGACTTCACCCACATTAAAAAAGTAAATGAATCTAGATTATCTCAAGAAAAGTCCCTTTTTACCACAATTGAACGAGCATGATTGACGGACCGACGCAGAATTGGTTGGCAAGTGACAGACATAAACACAGAGCATCAATAATGACCTTTCCACAACAATGTTGCTGGTTTGGAATGAAAACATTGCCTTGTTTGGGCAGCGTATTTTGGGTTGTTTTCCCAGAAGCCGTGTTTCCTGGGTAACACATTCAGGGTTCTGACAGTTTGTTTTGACAGTGCTAGAAAGGACAGGACTGATGGGGAGAAGCGGGACTGTGGCGCAAATGCCAGAATGACATCGATAAAATAAAGCATTTGTGATGTGTTCCAGGGAAATGTGTCACAACACGTAAAAATAATATTTTCGAAAGTGATTTATTCACAAGATCTCTTTGATGGAAAGCTCTTATTTTTAGGGGCTTTAGCATATTTAGTCATATCAATCTGTATATAATTGTATTAAATGTATCCTTGCGTTTTAAAGGTCATCCTATTGAGTAATTTAGTTTTTTTACTAGTAATTGTCCACCCAAAAATATTGCAAACATTTCTTTCAAAAATAAAAATATCAACTTTAGAATATAGAAATACTAGATATAGCATACTCAGCTTTAACGTCTAAAACAATCACTACAAATGTACACATATTATAACTTATAGAACTTAATTTATCAATATTCCGCGGTTGTTATTTTTTCATAGAAGCATTTGAAAGGTAGAACATCTTTAGATGTTGACTGAGAATTGAAAGATATATATATATTGATCTCAATTCATTTCAATATAAATAGTTAATACCCCAATCAAGGAAGACCATCTAAGATATCGTGAACAAATATTCGGGTTTTCCTACAGAACTTTATAGATTTTCAAGGAATGAGCAAGTCTGGAAAAGTTCTTCAAATCAATGCATGTTGGGTTGGTACAAACGTGAATGAGCAACTGTTGTTTAGTATTCGTCTCAAATGTCAACCACAGCAATTTTGAAATAAAACCCAGGAAATTGGAGAGCATTGAATCCAGGTTTGGGCTGCAATTTCATCCAGGCATCTGAGGCATGCTCTTACAGTATCATCTTATTGGTTACATTTGTGATGTCTCACAAAAAAGTCGCCAAAGTATAGGATTTTGTGATGACATCATATCTGAGAAGAGTAAATCAAGCGGATTCCAGAGAATGATAAGTACTTTCCATAATCTTAATAATCTATTTAATTTTGTTTGAAAATGAATTAGCAGATTTCTGGATGGACAACCACTAGTATAACTAATTATACTCCATATATTATACTTACAAATGCAAATATATATTTAATATGCAGTTTCGAAATTTGGTACATCTATTTATACGACTAAAAGCCCTAAGCAACTCAAACATGAAAACATTCCTATATAGATATCCTGTGGAAATAAACCTTTCGAAACTATCAGATACTCGACTCAACACAAATTACGTTTCATCCCAATATCATAATTTGGGATATTGGCTAATTTTTTAGTTTTGTATATATATGGGTCAGATTTTTTTAGAATGTACAATTGCGAAATTCCCGACCTTTGCACATTATACTGGATGGGTATTGCAAACAAATGAATCAATTCTAATGATCCTGGTATCATTGGAAAGCAGACATCCTAAGCTTTACGAAAATGTATACATTAATGTATATATTTGTATATTTCAATATAATAAATCACTATAAACGTTGAAATTATGATAAAAACACCTCAGAATGCACTACTTTCTCACATTATACCTCCCGCCAGAATAAAAGTAAACGTTCTAGGTATCAAAATTCACCAGGTTCCAGTCCTTATGCATGTTTCCAATAGCTTGGAAGCATTATAGCCTTCTATTTGCCCTCATCTCTGTATACCAGTCCTATACTCAAATCTCTAATTTTCAAATGTCATTAGGGTATACCCGGTACCAAACATAGATTCTATTATACTGGCTATGAATATATCCTTGGCATATGATTTAAAATATTTAAAATATACTTTGACATATCATCAATGCAATCTTGGTACAATTTAGGCAGTAATGCAGACATTAAGAGGGTCATGCTTCAATGTTTACCAAATAGGAGATTTTATACTATTTCATACCGGGTATGCCCTGTACCATATTATAATGGAGACCCAGTTCCACTGATACAATGGTTCTAAATCTCCATTTATGTAATCCCAGTATGTACCTTCATATATACCCCAAATTACATGCTTCTAAAAAAATCTATTATTGAGATATGAATACAAATGATATGAGGGGTATACCCGGTATATTGAGGGATGCCCGGTATGGGAGGAAAGGAACAACTAGGATACACATTCAAATTGTTTTTATATGATCAAGCCTCGGTTTTTTCTTCTGAAAACCAAGACAACCACCATATATATAGTTATTGGGTAGGTATTACTGGGATTTCTTGGACATTGTCAACCAGAATGAGAGTGACCAATGATTATACATGCCCTTGTATGGTGTGGAATTATTGTTAAGATGCTTAGGAATCAACCATCTGTGTGATATTTATCAGTCTAATCATTATTCATATGTTTAAAAAGTTGTTTTCAACAATTCTTAGTGAAGCATATTTCTGTCATAGGTTAAGAGACGGAGTAATATAGCCTTACAATTAACAAGAATCCAATAGGGGATACCCGGTACCATCCTCTTTGAACATGATTTCTATGCACATTTAATAACTATCTCTCAATAGGTCTCTTTTTAAGTTAGTTTTTATTGATCAGGAATATCATATGCATAATTCAACAAACTTTTAGGAGTGTGCAGGCAGGGATGTTGAGACAAATGTATTTTGAATTGATATCGGGCATCCCACACAAATCATTTTCTGTTGGTAAATGATAGCAAAATGGCATTATTCGTATAGGTAGGGTCCTCCTGTTATATGTCAATGTTCCTTGCAATTCCTTTTCCAAGGTACAAGTGAAAATTTGCTTATAAACACAATGGATACTTCTTTAAAGCATATTAAAAGAGTGGTTGATACCGGGCATCCCCTGATACCGGGCATCCCCCCTTGTATCCTAGTAACCTTGACTAAGTCCATTTTGAACCTACAAATCACCATAAAACCTATCATTTGAACATATCATGCCTTACTATACATATGTATGTGGCTTTATGCCTCATTTCCATGCAATTTAATTCAACTTTAATCAAACTCATGATACCGGGTATCCCTTGGCATCCCCTGAAAGGTAGAATTCTTGTCATAAATTCTACCCATGTGACTTCATCTTCTGTATTTCTGTGCAGAAACATTCCCTATCACCTCCCCTAACATGTGGGAACGTTAAAAATGAGATATGGAAACTTTTATTTTTTTATGTTGTCAACCCCTAGATATTTTTATTCAAAAATGTTATGATCCATTACATTGATTTGTTATCATTGCTTTTAGAGCTTGAATGCATGACCAGACATATTTCTTATGTACTTACTGAGTATCATGTGTTTGTGCCCATTTTGATAGCTACAGTGAGATGTCAGATAACATATATCTTTAGGGGGATGCCCGGTATATGTAGAGGGATGCCCGGTATATTTGAGAAGGTGTTGGTCTCAGGCCAAGTGCATGGAGTTGCAGTTATTCGAACCTGTATGTATTACCATACATGTTGTTCATACACTTGGTAGGTTTCAATTGGTTTAGTCCACTTTTGTAGCCACAGTGAGACATCAGATAATGGGTACTTTACTGGGGGATGCCCAGTATCATATGCAAGGGGATGCCCGGTATCAAATATGGCTTCTATTACCGATTTTCTCAGAGATACTGAACATGGTCAAGTGGTTATAAGTTGCTATATTGATGGAAAAGATGTATGTGTTCCAAGAAAACAGGTTTTGACACTGTTCATGACAACTACAGCATTATTGAATTTATATTTGAACCATATGTTACTGATCGAAATACTACTGTTTTGGGGAAATGTCATCCATATGCTTTCATATCCCACAAAAGAACCTGTTATGTTACATATTGATGGCTTGGTGTGCCAGTAAATGAACATTTAATCTTTATGTGGAAGTAATTTTTATTTGGAAATTGAATAATTATCCTGAGTTATTGAGAACTTAAGGAGCTGCTACTTCATTTGATACCGGGCATACCCTCAAAAAAGATCACCTTATTTCAACCACTATAAAAACTGAAATATTTAAATTTTGTGAGTATAATTGGTGTTTTTAAGTGGTGGGGACATCTATGATAAGAGTCAGGAGGAATATGAGTGCATATTTATTACTTTTTTCCCCCATCCTCCTAATCCTCACAAAATCGCAATTGTACATTCTAAAAAAATTTGACCCATATTGTTGTGACAACCATAACATGAAGAGGTATTCCCGGTACTAATTAACTCTCATTTCTATGACGAGAAATCAATAGTTCTAGACGAGAGAGCTGCAGCCCAATTTACAAGGTGAACTGTCATGCTGACGTGACTCTGTGGGCATGCGCACTGACCTTCAGGTGTCCCCTGCTTATTAGTATCTCGTGACGTTGTTATTCCAGTGAATAGTGCATGATTGGCACACCAGAGGGCCACTGACTGAGGTTTGTGCGCATGCGTGACAGAGCGATAATAAGGGAGATTAGGTGAGTTGTTGAAAGTGAGGGCAGATGAGAATACTTCCGGCAAAGTAAAGCTACATATAGAAACTTGCCCTGGGGCTGGAATACTGCTTGGAAATTATATGTTTGATGGTGATGCCTTTATTTGCCTTTATTTGAGGATTAGAGGTCCTGGCAATTCGGCCATTGTGACGGCCTTATGGATCGTCAGACCTTATAACGGTCAGATTTTCAGAAAATGTACAATCAGCAGCTCACATTTGGAAAATTCGGGTAAATTCAGCTGAAAAATGATAAATGCAAGGTATATCTGAATATATTTGGTATCGCATTAATTTAAAGTATCAGTTCTGTTGTATTAAACTGCATTTTGAAGCTGATTTTTGTCTTGAATGTGGGTTATTTGAGAGGATTGGTGAAGGCGAATTGTACATTTTCTGAAAATCTGACCCATGTGTGATGTGTTTCAGGGAACTGCATCACAAGTCGCTAAAACGATATTTTCCAAAGTGTTTTATCCACGAGATCTCTTTGGTGGAATGTTCTGATACTTGGAGGGTTTAGCGCCTCAAGTCATATGAATACACATACACAATTTCAAGACGGTGAATTGAAAATATTCCTGCGTTTCAAAGATCATCCTAACGAGTACATTTAGTTACTTTACCAGTAATTGCTCACCCAGAAATGTTGCAAACTTTTTTTCAAAAGTCAATATACCTAACATAAAATATAGAAACACTTCTCAGATATCCTTCATGTTTACCATCATTGGAATCCACTTGATCTCATCTTTTCAAATGTGATGACATCTCAAAAAATATTTTTTGAGACTTGTGAATCATTTTCCTATAATACATCACATAAGGAAAATCTGACCCATACATACTCACATATCATTTACATATTCAAGTCTCAGTTCAAATTCTCCTTCAACATATATTCTAACTCATTACCTCCAAAAGAATCACCTTGCCCTGAAAAGGACCTTTATGCACATAAAATCTAGAACCTCATTTCTGTTTTAAATTTGGTCTATTAGAGGCCTAGGTCAACTGGGCATCTTCTACTGCACTGAACTATCCCTACTTCTAAACTAGTTCTGACTTAGAATGATTGCCTAAAACACTTCTAAAGAATATAAATAAATAGGAACAAAGCTGTCTTAGAACTTTGGTTAAGAATGCTAAACTGTGGATTACACATCACAAAGACTGCCATGGCCTCTTCCTTCCCCTACATTACGGACCACATATCATAAATGAGTCTGGTCGTCTGAAAATGTACAATTCGCCTTCACCAATCCTCTCAAATATTCCTAATTTAAGACAAATATTACTTTCAAAATTTAGTTTAACATAACCGAACAGATTGCTTGAATCCAGGCAATACGAAATATACTCAATTATACCTAGTATTGACCATTCTTCAGAGTAATGTACCAGAATTTATTAAATATTGCCTATTGTACATTTTCTGAGGATTTGACCCAAATAGCATTGGTTCCTTCTCCTAGATTCTATTTGAGCTCCTGTTTCCAAAAGTGAATGATATTTCTCTCTGAGCCGAGAAGCCATATTGGTCAGATTTGCAGAAAATGTAGAATTGGCAGCTGTACACATTTAGTCAATTCTGCTAAATTAGACTGCAATTTCGTCTGAAATGTAGGTTATTTGAGAGGATTGGTGAAATTGAATTGTACATTTTCTGGTGCCTTCACCCTCTCACAGAAGCAACGTTTGCTACTGATTAACTAGTCGACAAAGTTAGCTTTTGTTCCGAATTGAACAAATCTGTCCTCATGAAGCATTAATAGGGGATTCGCATGTGCCGCTGCACATGTCTGTCAAAGTGAATTTTGTCAAAGTGCAATTGGATTTTGTTGAAATGTGACATGCAAATTTGTTGCAACATTTTTATTGCAAATTGCAAGAATGTTTTCACCAATAACATCGCTTGTATAAATACAATGTATGATGGGAACAATGGGGACTTTTGGGTACAATTAGTCCCATAAGTCTATGCGAATCAAGGTCCAAAATGGCGGGTATGCAATTCCCCTATTAACATTGTAACATAAGAGACATTATACAGTTATATCTTCTTCCAAGGAAACAAATCTAATCAATTATCTCTCAAAATAACATCCAATATTCGTCTAGTTTCTTATAATCCATGTTTTAATCAACTTTATCGAACGTGGGTGGTTTCGCAGTTAATTGCTTTTGTTAGCTTGCAGCCAATCAGAGCGCTACATTTAAGGCATATGAGAATGAAGTCTATAACTATTTTCTAAGTATTAAGCTGTTCCAAGGCGAGTGAGATTCTAGATTTCTGATATGTGATGTAGCCGGGGATTTGGATGACCCGGTGTGTTTCTCTGATTACAATCATAGATAGATATGAAATCGCAAAAAATGTACAATTCACCTTCACCAATTCTCTGAAATAACCCGAATTTCTGACGAAAATGAAGTTCAAATTCAGTTCAACCTAACCAAACAGATTGCCAGAATCAATGCAGTGCAGAATATACTCGAATTAACCCAGTATTGACCAAATTGTAGCCTAATTTAGCAGACAATTGTACATTTTCTGACGACTTCACCCAGAGTGTCTGGCACAGGAAACGACCCTGATCCTACATCACAAACCCTGCTTTCTACACGGCAGGATTAACAAGCCTACCCTTCCTGCCCCCTAATCCACCCCCTCTATCCAGTATAACAATCCTAATCCCCCTCATTGTACCCAGGATAATCACGTCTCCCCTCCCCACAGCCACCCACAGCCCCTCCTGTACTCTCCAGGCAATGCTTCTGTTGCTATGCCTATTACCATGGCAATAGAAACCATTATACGTGTGGATAATCCTCCTGTAAATCCTGTCTTATCTAGTGTATGCTCCCTGAGCTGCTGATTCTCTAGCCCTGTTTCTGGTTCCGACATTTCCTTTACATTCAGGTGGGGCATTCTATATGGGTCAGATTTTTAGAAAATGTACAATTGGCCTTCGTCAATCCCCTCATATAACCCACATCTAAGGCGGAAATAAGGTTCAAAATTCAGTTCAACCTAACCAGACAGATTTATTGAATGAATACAATACAGAATACACTCAGATTTACCTAGTATGTATGATTTTCCACTCTTATTTAGCAGAATTTGAGAGATGTGTAGAACTGTAGATTGTGCATTTTCTGAAAATCTGACTCAGATCTGGTGGTATTAAAGCTGCACTCTCAGCTATCATAATTAATTAACCACTAAGAGGGGAGTGGAGAAAAAATTGTGCAAAATTGAATGACCCCCCCCCCCTCCTTAAAGTCTTGTGCGAAATATCTTGGCCCCCCTTGAAAGTTTGTGCAAATTATCATGACCCCACCTACATCAGTGTATTCTGAGTGCACAAAAAGATGCCCTGACACACTTTTAGAGTCTGCGCACAAAAGGTGGCTCCCCTTCACAGTCTGCACAAAAGTTCTCCTGAAGGGTTCCTTACAAACACATACCAGATTTACTCGTGTTTTGGTTTATATGACCGAATATATCAACATGCTACTGCTGGTATATGGTGATTCAGCTGAGGGGGGGGGGGGGGAGGTCGCAGGTGAGCGATAATAAGTGGAGTCACTGTAGGAAAGTATTGTGGTGGGGCACGGGAATATACATATGCAGGCTTTCATGTATTATTATAGCAAATGGCACAATGGAGGTTTCTAATTGATCGAGATGTTGGGTCAAATCGCACGGCACAACAAAGGGGTGGGGTGCCATTTGACCCAACGTCTTGATCGATTACAAACCAAACAGAGTGCTATTAGGTATTTATTACATCCTAAATCAACAAGAGACCTCGATTTTAATAGTCTTTTGCGTTACTTTCCATCAATCTTGTGGATATTCAGCTCAAATAGCACATAAGTGTTATTTAACTTTTCAAATAGCACCCATGAAAAGCACCCCTGAAATCCCATACGTATTTAGTAATGTAGCAAAAAGAACTGAACGAAATCTTCCAAACCTTTGATCAATGAGTTTTAGATCGGCTGTTAAAGAATGGAACACAAAGTAGAACCCGTTGGGGTTTAACTGACGTTAGATGAGAGCGAAACCTTTACGTCGATCAAAAGCTAAAGATGTTATCCTACGAACGTAAGTTTTTTATTGAAATACATGTATATTAACCGTTATTAGTTGTGCTTTGGGTGAATTCAATAAATGCGTGTTGCATTGATTTTGCAACATAGCTAAGTGTATAATAGAGATCTATATTTTAAGTTTGATATGTGTGTTTCGAAAAAGGGCGGACAATTACTAGTAAAGTAGCTAAATATACTCTACAGGATGCCCTTAAAAATGCATGAATATATTTAATACACTGTCTTGAAATTTGATACAAGTATTTATGCGGCTTAATGTGTTAGACACCCTAGGAATGAGCCAGTTCCCACAAAGAGATCCTGTTAATACAACACTATGAAAATGTCAAACTGTGACTAGTGACTTAAGGGTGGTCTCCACTTCCTGTGATAAGCTCTGCGATAAGTTCTGCGGTAAGCCTTGCGATGGTGCTGTGATGGTGAGAAGTGGCGAGGTCCTGCCTACATAGCCAGTCATCCATGTAGGCAGAACCTCGTCATTCCTCTCCACCTACAGAACCAGCAGAAACCATCGCAAGGCTTACCGCAGAGCTTACCGCAGCCAGTGGAGACTTCCCTTTACTTTCCTGTAACACATCACCATACTGAGTGAATGCAAATTGTACATTTGCTGAGGCACTGCCTATTAATCCCTGCAGTCAATGTTTAGGAAAGGTAAGAAATACAAATGATAACGATTCTATGCGTATTAGTGTTTCAGCTAATTCAGTCCGTATGGGAACTGTTCCCGGCACAATTGGCAGCTCTACACATTTAGTATATTCTGCTGAATTAGACTGGGAAAAACGTCAATACTAGTATAAAATCTGAGTATATTTGTATTACCTGGATTCAAGCAATCTGTTCGGTTATGCTGAATTCAATTTTGAAAAATCATTTGTGTCTTCAATTTGGAATATTCAAGAGGTTTGGTGAAGGTTAATTGTACATTCTCTAACAACTTGACTCAAGTGATGTAGAATTAGCATATTGACAAGGCCTAACTGCTCCGGTACAGCTTCCAAGGAGACAGAGATTCAATTACTCCTACAGCAGAAACCTTGTTTCCTTCCACTGAGGACGGTTCCAAACAGCACCAGCAAGGTACCCCTGGAGTATCTTATGTGGGTCAGATCTTCAGAAAATGTACAATTGGCAGCTCTACACATTTAATACATTCTGCTAAATTCGACTGCAATTGTTGTCAATTCTAGGTAAATTCGAGTATATTCGGCATTGTATTGATTATAGCTATCTGTTTGGCTAGGTTGAACTTTATTTTTGTCTTAAATTCGGGTTATTTGAGAGGATTGGTGGAAGTGAATTGTACATTTTCTGGCTCTTTCACTCATATGCAGTGCCAGGCAATAGGCCCAATTCTCATATATACTACTAACTGCATGTTACTATACATAGAGAGAATGGTGGTAGGAATTATTAATAGTATTTATTGTGGGAGATTGCGCACTATATAAAATGTCAGGACAGCGTATTAGATATATCCATGCATTTCTCAGCTCATCCTATGGAGTATATATATATATTCAGCTACTAGTAACTCGCCGCCTGGAGATACTTTTCAAAAATAAAAATATAAAACTTAAAATGTATATAAAATTAAAAAAAAGTAATACAAAAATAGAAACATTTATTGGATATTCAAGTGCTTACTATCATTAGCATCGGTTTGATCCCATTTTTCCAAATATGATGATATCTCAAAATCCATTTATTTGTAACTTGTGACTCATTTCTATATAACACATCATATAATTATGATATGAGAGAAGGCCTAGACGAACAGCCCCCTTACCGCTATTCCGCTAGGAATAGCTCTGCTATGTTTCTCAAATCACGTGACCGGGGCACTGACCGAAGGGAGAAACGACGTATATACAGAAACTGCCCATCATCGACCTGTTTTCATGCTTTATTTTTTTCCGGAACTTTCTAACCGATCCCAGATGCTAGATCGAGTCAAGGGGAGCAAGGTTCAAATGGAAAAATGTTTCATTCAATGAATAATTAAAAAGTTATCGCTAACCGCATATTCGAAGCGAGGGCTGTTTAAAATGGCCGCCATAACAAAATAGATGGAAGAGGCCCAACACGACTCTAAGCCAATCATATCATCCGATTCGGTCACATGACCATGTGCGCAATGACGTCATATATAGCGGCAGGTCGGGGAAGCCCTCCGATCAGAAAAACAAACCTGACATAGCCTGTTGCAGGTAGAAAATCCGGGATTATCATTTATTCCATTAAAAAGGTAACGAAATATAGATTCTTCTGCTAAAATCTTATTGTCTGCTGCATGGTCGTTGGGTTGGTGGAACCCATATGACCTGAGCAGATAAACTCAAAGCAAAATGTCTGAACGAGAACGGGACTCGGTAGCCATGCCGTAACTGGCGTGACCAAGCAGCTAGAAATAGTTTAGTAATCGGGATACCTGGGCGGTTTGGGAGGGCCGTTTTCACGACAATGCTTCATTTGTATATATAAGAACAATATTAGGCGTTCAGAAATATAACCAAACTATTAGAACAATCCAATTCAAGGCGGTACACTTTTCTGGATCTGTAGATGCAGTGTTTGACAGTGTTGGGTATATATGCTATGAGAGAAGGCCTAGATCTATAGGTGCAGTGTTGTGTATTGGTATATATGCTATGAGAGAAGGCCTAGATCTATAGGTGCAGTGTTTGACAGTGTTGTGTATTGGTATATATGCTATGAGAGAAGGCCTAGATCTATAGGTGCAGTGTTGTGTATTGGTATATATGCTATGAGAGAAGGCCTAGATCTATAGGTGCAGTGTTGTGTATTGGTATATATGCTATAAGAGAAGGCCTAGACCTATAGGTGCAGTGTTGTGTATTGGTATATATGCTATGAGAGAAAGCCTAGATCTATAGGTGCAGTGTTGTGTATTGGTATATATGCTATAAGAGAAGGCCTAGATCTATAGGTGCAGTGACAGTGTTGTGTATTGGTATATATGCTATGAGAGAAGGCCTAGACCTATAGGTGCAGTAGTTGACAGTGTTGTGTATTGGTATATGCTATGAGAGAAGGCCTAGATCTATAGGTGCAGTGTTTGACAGTGTTGTTTATTTGTATATATGCTATGAGAGAAGGCCTAGATCTATAGGTGCAGTGTTTGACAGTGTTGTGTATTGGAATATATGCTATGAGAGAAGGCCTAGATCTATAGGTGCAGTGTCTGACAGTGTTGTGTATTGGTATATATGCTATGAGAGAAGGCCTAGATCTGTAGGTGCAGTGTTTGACAGTGTTGTGTATTGGTATATATATGGGTCAGATTTTCAGAACATGTACAATTCGCCTTCACCAATCCTTTCAAATAACTTACATTTAAGACAAAATTGAGCTTCAAAATGCAGCTTAGCAGAACAGAACTGATACTTTAAATCAATGCGATACCAAATATACTCTGATATACCAAAAATGTATCATTTGTTCAGCAGAATTTAGCAGGAATTACTAAACATTCAGAGTTGCCAATTCTACATTTTCTGAAAATCTGACCCATTATGCTATGAGAGAAGGCCTAGATCTGTAGGTTTGACAGTGTTGTGTATTGGCATATGTTAGCGTGACGGGGGGAGCACTACACACTAATGTCCCCATGGTCTAGCACTAATATCTACATCAATAGTGAGCTGCTTCTACTGCTCATTTAGGCTCATCAACTCACTCAACAACACTATAGCTCTCCCTCATACAAGAGGGCCACTTTGTGTAATAGTATGTGTGTCAGGAAATGAAGGAAAGCCTAAATAACTGCAACTACCATGTTCAGATTAAATTAAAACCAAATAACAGCAGTATTGACAACTTCAATGAGTAAGAGTGTTCATTGATGATAGCTGAACATGCATCTTTAATAGCTTCAATATTACTTGTAGGGCGTCTCTCCATGGTATTCCTGTTCTTTCCAAGACACCAGCTACTTCTGATTACTAATTTCATATTTGAAAATATGAGATCAAGGGGATTCCAATTATTGTAAACATTAGGGCATTTAATAAGTACTTCTAAATTTTAAGTTTGATAGTTGTTTTTTTTGAAGAAAAGTTTGTAATATTTCTGGGTGGACGATTAGTAGTAAAGCAGCTGAATATATAATATGATGATATTAGAAACGCAAGGATATAACTGATGAACTGTCCTTAAATTAGGTACATTTATATTTAAACGACGTCCGAAAATATACACCGCACAAATGAAAACATTCCAGCGAAAGGATCTTGTGAATAAATCATTCTGAGAAATATCAATTTTGCGACTTGTGACTCATTTCCCTAAAACAAATCACAAATATGTGTAAGCGTTATCTTCACATCGCATGTGGAACATCATCTTACCCCTATACACCCACACGATACAAACCAACGCTTATGAACGCCCTCATCCCCAATGAATCCTGGGTCCTGGGTATGACCATAAAGTGCCTTTCTGTCTCTTTTCTCTGTCTCTCTCTCCCTCCTTCTCTGTCCCTATTTCCTGGGTATGACTATAAAGTGCCTTTCTGTCTCTTTTCTCTGTCTCTCTCTCCCTTCTTCTCTATCTCTATTTCCTGGTTATGATTATAAACTGCCTCCCTCTCAGCCCTCCCGCCCTTGGTATAACCATATTAAATGTGTTGATAAGGGCGTAAAGCAACCAATCTCACTCACTCACTCCCTCTCAGCTCTCCCGCCAACTCACTCACTCACTCACTCTCAGCTCTCCCGCCCTTGATATAACCATATTAAATGTGTTGATAAGGGCGTTAAGCAACCAATCGCACTCACTCACTCACTCCCTCTCAGCTCTCCCACCCTTGATATAATCATATTAAACGTGTTGATAAGGGCGTAAAGCAACCAATCTCACTCACTCACTCACTCACTCACTCACTCACCCAATGAATGCCCTTAACCCATGGGTGGGTTCGCCACTAGATTCGTAACTGAACTGTATTTTGAACCTCCTTTCCGCCTCGAATTTGGCCTATTTGAAAGGATTGGTGAAGAGAAATTGTACATGGTCGGACAAATTCACCCAAACAATGTAGGGAAAATGAGGTTTAAAGTAAAGTTCAACATGACCAAAAAGTTACTTTTAATCAAGGCAATAGCAAATATATTTTTGAAGATTTTCTTTCAACTGGGATATCATTTCCTAGGTATACCCTGGGTTTTCAAATGGTCCCAGTGTTACAAAAAGTGACAAAGGTACAAGAGGAGGATCAAAAGTGAGAAAGATGATGCACAACTACCGTAGTTCTAAACAATTAGAAACTATTGCACCAAGGTTAACCACATACGTACCGTGTGACCATTTGGTATAGAAGATAACAAAGGCAAATAAGTACAACTTAGCAGAATTTACTCAATGTCTAGAACCGCCAAGTGTACATATTCTGATGACTTTGCACATATATGGGTACAGTCGCCAGAAAATGTACAATTTACTTTCACCAATCCTCTCAAATAACCCAAATTTCAGACGAAAATAAAGTTCAAAATACAGTTCAACCTAACCAAAGAGATTGCTAGAATCAATGCAATGCTGAATATACTGGAATTTACCTAGTGTTGACCAAATTTCAGTCTAATTTAGCAGAATTTACTAAATGTGTACAGCTGCCAATTGTACATTATCTGAAAATCTGACCAATATATGTTGTAGGCGTCGCATCGCATCTTCACATCGCATGTGTAACATCATCTTACCCCTACACCCACACAATACAAACCAACGCTAATGAACGCTCTCAGCCCCAATGAATCCTGGGTCCTGGGTATAATCATAAAGTGCCTTTCTGTCTCTTTTCTCTGTCTCTCTCTCCCTTCTCCTCTATCTCTATTTCCTGGGTATGGCCATAAACTCAATCCCTCTCAGCTCTCCCGCCCTTGATATAACCTTCAATGTGTTGATAAGGGCGTAAAGCAACCAATCTCACTCACTCACTCACCCAATGAATGCCATTAACCTATGGGTGGGTTCGCCACTAGATTCGTAACTGAACTGTATTTTGAACCTCCTTTCCGCCTCAAATTTGGTCTATTTGAAAGGATTGGTGAAGGAAAATTGTACATTGTTGGACGAATTCACCCATATGGAAAATGAATACCCCACTGTAAACGTATTTATTTTCGCGCAGATACATTTTCGCGCACTAAGTACTTTAACACTTTTTGCGCAGATTTAAATTCACGCAGCAAGGAAGTCTCACACGTTGTTTATGCAATAATTATACCTTTCACGCAGGATTTATTTTCATGCACAAACGTGGGTGCGCAAAAATAGCGAAAATAAATACTGCGCGAACATTAATACGTTTGCAGTATATGTGTGTATATTTGGTATTGCCTTGATTTAGGATATCAGTTCTGTAATGTTAAACTGCATTTTGATGCTCTTTTTCGTCTTAAATGTGATTTATTTGAGAGGATTGATGAAGACGAATTGTGCATGTTCTGAAAATCTGACCATATATATGATGTAGGCGTCGCATCGCATCTTCATATCGCATGTGTAACATCATCTTACCCCTAAACCCACACAATACAAACCAACATTAATGAATGCCCTCAGCCCCAATGAATGCCCTAAACCCCTGAGTAAGTTGGCGATAATAAAGGAAAGAAACCTGATGTATGTACACATATGTGTACACAACATGCATGCATCACGCGAGCACCTCATCTCACTCATCTCATTTCACTCCTGACCTGCTTTTCTCTACTCACTCGAGTTGCTCCTTTACATTATGTCTCTATGTGGTTTTACCATCTTCGTCTACTTTTTCTAAAGACCTGAACCCACTTTGACATGCACAGGTCTAATTGTTATGATTTATTTGTATCTGTCATAACAAGGTATATGTTGGTGAAATTGGCAGAAAATGTACAATTCACCTTCACCAATCTTCTCAAATAACCCATAATTAAGATACAAATCAGTTTCAAAATATAGTTCAACATAACCAAACAGATTGTTTGAACCAAGTCAATATCAAATATATCCGGATATACATAGTATTGACCATTTTACAGTTTTTTCTCTGTCTCTCTCTCCCTACTTCTCTATGTCAATTTCCTGGGTATGATCATAAACTGCCTCCCTTTCAGCTCTCCCGCCCTTGATATAACCATATTAAATGTGTTGATAAGGGCGTAAAGCAACCAATCTCACTCACTCACAAAGCGGTCCTGGGTATGACCGTAAAATGCCCTTCTGTCTCTTTTCTCTCTCTCTCTCTCTCCCTTCTTCTCTATCTCTATTTCCTGGGTAAGACTTTAAACTGCCACCCTCTCAGCTCTCCCGCCCTTGATATAACCATATTAAATGTGTTGATAAGAGCATAACGCAACCAATCTCACTCACTCTTTGCCCATCGTTACCCAGGCAAGGGAAGGATATAGGCAACCCTGCTGTGACGGAACCAACTAGCCATATCCGCCTAGCCTAGGGTACATCATTAAAAGAACAGGTGCTAAGTTATGAGGTATCGTGGCAAACAAGTTGTGTCCTGTACCAGTGCAACCCTAATGTCTTATCGCTATGTTTGGGTATAATATGGGATGAATTACACACAATTACAAGAAAATGAATCACAAGTTGCGAAAAAAGGATTTTGAGATATCATCATATTTGAAAAGATGAGATCAGGTAGAATCCAATGGTAGTAAACATTAGAACATCTCATAAGTATTTTTTTCTGTTGTTTATGCATAAAAAAGTAATTAACCATATTGCTTGATTGTCAGTCACTATAGTAAAGTAATTAAATATACTCATTAGGGTGACGTCAGATAAGCATTGCTATATTCAATACACAATCATGACATTTGGTACATAATTCATATGTTCACGTTGATAATAGAAGCGATAAGCGTACACAAAGTAGTAACATTCCTACAAAGACCTTTTCAAAAACAAAACAAAAACATTCCTACAAAGTGATCGTGGAAAAAAACACTTTGAAAATTATAAATTCTGCGATTTGCGACTTTTCCTACAACAATTCACATATACATGGCTGAAATCGTCAGAAAATGTACAGTTGACAGGTTTACACATTTATGAAATCCTGCTAAATTAGAAAAAATGAATAATGAATACGGGAATATCGTAATATATTTAGTATTGTGTTGATTTAACATCTGTTCTGTTATGTTAAACTGTATTTTGAACCTCAATTTTGTCTTTAATTTGGATTATTTGAGGGGATTGATGAATGCGAATTGTACATTTTCTGACGATCTGATAAATGACTGATTGAAAGGATGTCTAGATGTTTTCCATATACAGTCTAGGAATTTGGTACATTCTAGTAGCAGCCCAAAGCACTCCAAAAATGAAAACATTCTGAGGGTCAGATCGTCAGAAAATGTAACATTCGCCTTCACCAATCCTCTTAAATAACCCACATTTAAGAAAAGATTTAGCATCAAAATGCAGTTTAATGTAACAGAACTGATAATTTAAATCAAGGCAATACCAGACATACACAGATATACCCGGTATTCATCCTTTTTCAGCCTAATTTAGCAGAATTTCCTAAATCTAAATGGGTAGAGCTGCCAATTGTACATTTTCTGACGATCTGACCTTTGAGCTAAGGTTCTTGGGGATAAATCACTTTAAAAAATATCAACTTCCCGGCTAGTCATTTTCCTGTAACGCATCACAATTGATAAAACAACCATAATGATGATGCATTGTTGTACCAAGGGAAAAATTGTTGTTAGAATTTGAATTGCTCGATGAGTTTACAAAGCCAATTTCAATGCATTGTTTCTGGCAGTATTTGTAGGAAATCAATCCGAGCACTGATGACGGTAATAGGAAATTCTAACTGAAAAATCCTAATGTGTTAGAATTGCTGCGAACTGCTTTGGCTGTGTTCGCTGGTAAATGGCGGGGATGTGGATGGGTATGTGAGTCAGATTTTCAGAAAATGTACAATTGGCAGCTGTACACATTTAGTAAATTCTATAAAATTAGGCTGCAATTTGGTCAATACTAGGTAAATCTGAGGATATTCTTGATTCTGGCAATCTGTTTGGTTAGGTTGAACTCTATTTTGAACTTTATGTTCGTCAGAAATGTGTGTTATTACAGAGAATTGGTTAAGGTGAATTGTACATTTTCTGAAAATCTGACTCATAAAAAGCCTGATTTGTAAGATGAAGCTGAGAACAGCCACAATGCAGGGATTGGGGATGAAATAGAAATGAATATTTCTTTTATTTGACAGAAATAAAGAAGAATGGAGTTGAGTGAGCTTTCAGTCTGAACATAGGAATTTTAATTTCAATTATTGTATGGTGTATTGGAGGGTGTGTGGTACATAGATAGAACCTGATGAGAATGTGGTAGAAGGGACAATATTGCACTGTCCGAGATGTTTGTTTTTTCATGGCCCACAAGCCAATCGGCAAAACATCAAGGACAGTGTAATAGTGTCCTGAGTTCCACATTCAAATTTAGGTTCTATATTTACTCCCATGTTGCTATGCTTACGTTGTATGGCTATGTGTACTGGGGACAAGAAGTCATACCACACACATGGAACTGGTGCAAATTACCACACTACTTCCGCCCATACATCAACGTGGAGTAAAAGGTATTATAGTAATGTGTTCATTACTCCATTGCTCTGTTGATATATAACATTGAACGGTTAGCATCATGGAGTCAATATAGAACCCAACCAGTGTTTAGGCTGGGGACGGTACTAACAATGAGAGAGATAAGAACTGTTATGTCCTACATCGCACACTAAGCAATGTTTAGGGACAACACTCACAATGAGAGAGATAAGAACTGTTATGTCCTACATGGCTCACTAAGCAATGTTTAGACTATGAGACAGCACTCACAATGAGAGAGATAAGAACTGTTATGTCCTACATGGCTCACTAACCAATGTTTAGACTATGGAACAACACTCACAATGAGAGAGATAAGAACTGTTATGTCCTACATGGCTCACTAAGCAATGTTTAGACTAGGGATGGCACTCACAATGAGAGAGATAAGAACTGTTATGTCCTACATGGCTCACTAACCAATGTTTAGACTATGGAACAACACTCACAATGAGAGAGATAAGAACTGTTATGTCCTACATGGCTCACTAAGCAATGTTTAGACTATGGGACAACACTCACAATGAGAGAGATAAGAACTGTTATGTCCTACATGGCTCACTAAGCAATGTTTAGACTATGGGACAACACTCACAATGAGAGAGATAAGAACTGTTATGTCCTACATGGCTCACTAAGCAATGTTTAGGGACAACACTCACAATGAGAGAGATAAGAACTGTTATGTCCTACATGGCTCACTAAGCAATGTTTAGACTATGGGACAACACTCACAATGAGAGAGATAAGAACTGTTATGTCCTACATGGCTCACTAAGCAATGTTTAGACTATGGGACAACACTCACAATGAGAGAGATAAGAACTGTTATGTCCTACATGGCTCACTAAGCAATGTTTAGGCTTGGGACAACTCACAATGAGAGAGATAAGAACTATTATGTCCTACATGGCTCACTAAGCAATGTTTAGACTATGGGACAACACTCACAATGAGAGAGATAAGAACTGTTATGTCCTACATGGCTCACTAACCAATGTTTATGCTGGGGACAATACTCACAATGAGAGAGATAAGAACTGTTATGTCCTGCATGGCTCACTAAGCATTGTTTAGATTGGGGACAACACTCACAATGAGAGAGATAAGAACTGTTATGTCCTACATGGCTCACTAAGCAATGTTTAGGCTGGGGACAACACTCACAATGAGAGAGATAAGAACTGTTATGTCCTACATGGCTCACTAAGCAAAGTTTAGACTATGGGACAACACTCACAATGAGAGAGATAAGAACTGTTATGTCCTACATGGCTCACTAAGCAATGTTTAGGGACAACACTCACAGTGAGAGAGATAAGAACTGTTATGTCCTACATGGCTCACTAAGCAATGTTTAGACTATGGGACAACACTCACAATGAGAGAGATAAGAACTGTTATGTCCTACATGGCTCACTAAGCAATGTTTAGGGACAACACTCACAATGAGAGAGATAAGAACTGTTATGTCCTACATGGCTCACTAAGCAATGTTTAGACTATGGGACAACACTCACAATGAGAGAGATAAGAACTGTTATGTCCTACATGGCTCACTAAGCAATGTTTAGACTATGGGACAACACTCACAATGAGAGAGATAAGAACTGTTATGTCCTACATGGCTCACTAAGCAATGTTTAGACTATGGGACAACACTCACAATGAGAGAGATAAGAACTGTTATGTCCTACATGGCTCACTAAGCAATGTTTATGCTGGGGACAACACTCACAATGAGAGAGATAAGAACTGTTATGTCCTACATGGCTCACTAAGCAATGTTTAGGGACAACACTCACAGTGAGAGAGATAAGAACTGTTATGTCCTACATGGCTCACCAAGCAATGTTTAGGGACAACACTCACAATGAGAGAGATAAGAACTGTTATGTCCTACATGGCTCACTAAGCAATGTTTAGGGACAACACTCACAATGAGAGAGATAAGAACTGTTATGTCCTACATGGCTCACTAAGCAATGTTTAGGGACAACACTCACAATGAGAGAGATAAGAACTGTTATGTCCTACATGGCTCACTAAGCAATGTTTAGACTATGGGTCAACACTCACAATGAGAGAGATAAGAACTGTTATGTCCTACATGGCTCACTAAGCAATGTTTAGGGACAACACTCACAATGAGAGAGATAAGAACTGTTATGTCCTACATGGCTCACTAAGCAATGTTTAGACTATGGGACAACACTCACAATGAGAGAGATAAGAACTGTTATGTCCTACATGGCTCACTAAGCAATGTTTAGACTATGGGACAACACTCACAATGAGAGAGATAAGAACTGTTATGTCCTACATGGCTCACTAAGCAATGTTTAGGGACAACACTCACAATGAGAGAGATAAGAACTGTTATGTCCTACATGGCTCACTAAGCAATGTTTAGACTATGGGACAACACTCACAATGAGAGAGATAAGAACTGTTATGTCCTACATGGCTCACTAAGCAATGTTTAGGGACAACACTCACAATGAGAGAGATAAGAACTGTTATGTCCTACATGGCTCACTAAGCAATGTTTAGGGACAACACTCACAATGAGAGAGATAAGAACTGTTATGTCCTACATGGCTCACTAAGCAATGTTAGACTATGGGACAACACTCACAATGAGAGAGATAAGAACTGTTATGTCCTACATGGCTCACTAAGCAATGTTTAGACTATGGGACAACACTCACAATGAGAGAGATAAGAACTGTTATGTCCTACATGGCTCACTAAGCAATGTTTAGACTATGGGACAACACTCACAATGAGAGAGATAAGAACTGTTATGTCCTACATGGCTCACTAAGCAATGTTTAGACTATGGGACAACACTCACAATGAGAGAGATAAGAACTGTTATGTCCTACATGGCTCACTAAGCAATGTTTAGGGACAACACTCACAATGAGAGGGATAAGAACTGTTATGTCCTACATGGCTCACTAACCAATGTTTAGAATATGGGACGGCACTCACAATGAGAGAGATAAGAACTGTTATGTCCTACATGGCTCACTAACCAATGTTTAGAATATGGGACGGCACTCACAATGAGAGAAATAAGAACTGTTATGTCCTACATGGCTCACTAAGCAATGTTTAGGGACAACACTCACAATGAGAGAGATAAGAAGTGCTCTCTGATGTCACTTGTAATCTGGGAGTCAGGCGAGGTGTCAGCGATGCTCTTTCACTAGGTGTAGTTGTTAATTTCTGCTGTAGTTGAAATAGCTGCCCTGGGAATTGGATGACAATGTGTATCTCTATACATATGTGATGTGTTATAGGAAAATGAGTCACAAGTTGCAAACATTGGATACTGAGATATTATTATATTTGAAAAGATGAGATCGAGACTTCCAAAAATGGAAAACATTAGGAACATATGAAAAGTGTTTCTATATTCTATGTTTGATATATTTATATTTGAAAATAGGTTTGCAATATTTCTGGCCGGGAGATAACCAGTAAAGTAATTAAATATACTCTATAGGATGACCTTAGAAATGCAGGGATATACTTCAATTCAATTAAAACATTCTTTATTGGTGATGTTATAAGTGGTTGTTCATCTCTACATCGTCTTAAAATTTGATAAATGTGTTCATATGACTTACTAAACCCTTCAAAACTCAGAACATTTCAACAAATAGATATCGTAAACAAATCACTTTGAAAAATATAATTTTTGCTACGTGAGACTCATTTTCTCAAACACATCACAAATACTTGAGTATTTCAGGTAAAAAGGCATTACAAAGCTCTAATGTGGTCTATCATATTACTATACCTCTGTAATGGAGTGTGCATAGGCTTAGTAAAGGCTTGCTATATGGGTCAGATTTTCAGAAAATGTACAATTCACCTTAACCTATCCTCTCAAATAACCAACATTTCAGACGAAAATAAAGTTCAAAAGACAGTTTAACCTAATCAAAAGGATCGCTAGAATCAATGTAATGCCGAATATACTCGAATTTACCAAGTATTGACCAAATTGCAGCCTAGTTTAGCAGAACTTACTAAATGTATACTGCTGCAAATTGTACATTTTTTTGAAAATCTGACCCATATGTCAGCGAGAGGGAAGAAACCTAACTTAATCTCCCCTACAGAAGAATCAGATGATCCGATTTTTGGTTTCTCTGATTTCATTGTCTAAAGCCGGGCCCACACATTCAAGAACTCAGAGCCAAATTGGCCTTAAGACAATTCATATGAATTCAAAATTATTCTGAATTCTTATTGCCTGAAACAGATCACATTTGGGTCAGATTTTCAGAATGTACAATTCGCCTTCACCAATGCTCTCAAATAACCCACATTTATGACAAAAATCAGCTTCAGAATGCGGTTTAACATAACCGAACTGATACTTTAAATCAATGCGATACCAACTATAGTCAGATATACCCGGTATTCTTCATTGTTCAGCCTAATTTAGGGGAACTTCCTAAATGTGTAGAGCTGCCAATTGTACATTCCCTGAAAATCTGACCAATTTGATCCTGATGCTGGCACAATATGCATACACTCTGATACCGTCTTCATGCAGTGAAAACATAACAAGCGCGTCTCATAATGGCGCTGTGACAAGGAAGATCCATCTTTGACTGTTCTTTGCTCTGCGACATTTGAGCAGCAATTGTCCCTGGCAGTGTGCACTATTTCACACGAGCTTGTCGTGAAAGATAATGTCTGGAGACAACAATGCAGTTTCCAATGCAAATCTCTCTGAAAGCAATTGCCTGAACCAAATATGATGGCCAATTAGAGGCAGAAGGGAATGGGATTCAAGTGTGGGAGTGTGCCTATTAATGTATGCCTCTCTACTCCCATTGTCGGTAGAGGAATATGAGATGGGTTTCGGGAAAATGAGCCAAAATTGATATTTTTCAAAGTCATTTATTCACAAGATCTCCTTGTATGAATGTCATGGATTTTGGGGGGCTTTAGCGTTTGAAGTCGTATGAATTCATGTACCAAATTTCAAGACAGTGTTTCAAATATATTCTTGCGTTTTGAAGGTCACTTTATGGAGTACATTTAACTACTTAGCTAGTAATTGTCCACCCAAAAATATTGCAAATGTTTATTAAAACATAAAAATATGAAATAAAGAAATACTACTTAGATGGACTTAATGTTTGCTATCATTAGAATCGGCGGCTTAATCTCATTTTTTCAATTCTGATGATATCTCAAAAGTCAATTTTTGCGACTCATTTTCCTGAAACACATCACATACAGAGGACTAAGGAAAGACTGGAAGGAAAGCCTATCGCCGTTCTACCACAAAGTGCCATTTTATTTCATTAAGACCGCAAAATGTCATTATATTCCCATTACAACGCCTTGTCTTAAGCTAGGAAACCGATTAGCGAAGTAGGCGTCCAATCTGGGTATATTTGGTATTGCCTTGGTTTGAAGTATCAGTTCTGTAATGTTAAACTGCATTTTGAAGCTCATTTTGTCTTAAATGTTGGTTATTTCATAGGATTGGTGAAGGGCTTTATTTTTATTGGCCTAAATTCAATAAATTTAAGAAAAAGTAGAAGAAAAGATAACAAAAAATATGCATAACCACATATGCCAAGTACACACATTCAAGAATTTGCATTTTAAAACAATGCATTTTGAAACTGATTTTAGTCTTAAATGTGGGTTATTTGAGAGGATTGGTGAAGGCGAATTGTACATTTTCTGACAATCCATCCTTTCCCTCTATGGATCTGCCAACTAGATCAGGGTCAGATTTTTAGAAAATATACAATTGGCAGTTGTAGACATTGAGTAGATTCTGCTAAATAAGGCTGGAATTTGGTCAATACTAGGTAAATTCGAGTATATTCGGCATTGCATTGATTCTATCAATTTGTTTGGTTAGGTAGAACTGTATTTTAAACTTTATTTTCTATATCTGAAATTAGGGTTATTTGAGACGACTTCACCCATATACCAGTAGTTCTAATTACTTGTAGTTTACAATCACTTAATTAGTCATTTACTAAGTGTTTATATATTTCTATTACATTTCAGGCCAAACATATGATATATAAATTAAAAAATTGCGTTGGCTTTAAATTGAATAAAAAAATAAAATAATGTGATATGTCACAGAAAAATGAGTCACATATCGCTGAAAAGGGACTGGGGAAATTATATAGAATGTGGTCAAACCATTGGGTTTATATCCACTTTGCACTTCATTTCTTACCAGTCCCTTTAAGTTCATTCTATCCAGGGATTCCCATGAGAAGAGCGGAATAGATCTGACCTTCACTTCCAAGGTCGAGATCAGAAGCCCTGGTCACGTGTTAAGTAGCCCGTATGTTTACCCACACGTGACCAGGAAATGTACAAGATGTTTTAAGGGAAGCCTTAGTCCCTAGAGAACACCCTTGTGGGTCATATTCTCAGAAAATGTACAATTGGCAGCTGTATACATTTAGTGAATTCTGCTAAGTTAGACTGCAATCTGGTCAATATTAGGTAAATTCGAGTATATTTGGCATTGCATTGATTCTAGCAATCTGTTTGGTCAGGTTGAACTGTATTTTGAACTATATTTTCGTCTGAAATTTGACTTATTTCAGAGAATTGGTTAATGTGAAATGTACATTTTCTGAAAATCTGACCCATGTACTGGGCGTGCTTATATTCTGACCTGAGAAACTATTTTGGTTAGATATGAATAGTTTATCTCCTTTTCTGTACACAATCAACAATAATAATAATTAATAGTGTTCAAATGGAAAGGAGTAGAAATTCTCGGTCCATGACAGTTCTTAAGACTGGACCTTTTCTTTATATCACACTGTCTTTAGTTTACATAATACACTCTAAGCACCGATATCCTGAAAGAACGCTGGAACTCTGGACATTCTGCTTCAAAATCACGCAATCTGTAGTGATGTACGTCGTAAAATCCTTACAAGAGAAAGCTAAAGGATTACAAAGAATTCTCATAACCCATTAGACCCCTGCATCCATGCATTTCATAATTCCTTGTGACTTGTTGGTCATAGAATCAATATTACAAAAAGTCCGTAAATTTGTATGCAATTTCATAGTGAATCCAGTGAAAATTCTTAGAGTGTACATAGAGGCTGCCTTCTCGGGAGGGGTATTCTATATACTCTATAATAACCATATGTGATGCATTCCTGGAGTCATAAGTAAAAAAATGGTTATTTTTCAAATTGATTTATATATTGCACATCATTGTTGGGATATTCTCACTTTTGTAATATTTATTACATATGTAATAGATATATCATAATTATACATATATATTTATATATAAATATTTATATATGCATTTCTAAGGTCATCCTAGAGAGTGTACTTATTTACTTAACTAGTAAGTATTTTGCCCACCCAAAAATACTGCAAACCTTTTTCCAAAATAAAAATATCAAACTTAAATAAGGAAATATTCATTAGAGTGAGTGAGTGAGATTGGTTGATTTACACCCCTAGCAACACATTGAAAGGTTATTTCAATGGCAGGAGAGCTGAGAGGGAGTGAGTGAGTGAGATTGGTTGCTTTACGCCCTTATCAACACATTTAATATGGTTATATCAAGGGCGGGAGAGCTGAGAGGGAGGCAGTTTATGATCATACCCAGAAAATAGAGGTAAAGAAGAAGGGAGAGAGAGACAGAGAAAAAGAGACAGAAGGGCACTTTATGGTCTTACCCAGGAAATAGAGATAGAGAAGAAGGTAGCGAGAGAGACAGAGAAAAAGAGACAGAAAGGCACTTTCTGGTCATACCCAGGACCAATATTCATTAGATGTCCTTCTGTTTGATATAATTGCAATCCTGCTTGATCTCATCTTTTCAAATATGATGATCTCAAAATCATTCTTTTGGGGACTTGTGACTAATTTTCCTGCAGCGTAACACCTACTCCCAGGAGGGGTGCTCCAGGTGTTAAGTGTGTGTGGTACAGCTGTTGTGTTGTCAGACTATTACCATAAGCCAGCATATATGTGCTGACTGCCACTGTACAGTGCATGCCACACCACTTGCTGCTTAAATGGCATCACTTGTGGGTGAAGGCACCAGAAAATGCACAATTCACTTTCACCAATCTTCTCAAATAACCCAAATTTCAGACAACAATAAAGTTCAGAATACAGTTCAACCTAACCAAACAGATTGCTAGATTCAATGCAATTCCGAATATACTCGAATTTACCTAGTATTGACCAAATTACAGCCTAATTTAGCAAAATTTACTAAATGGGTACAGCTGCCAATTGTACATTTCTGAAAATCTGACCCTTGTACTCATGGAGCCAAGTAGCTTCAGCCGCTGTGCACAGATGCAATGCTGGGCACCTCCCTGGACTATTCTAATATTCATATTCTTTAATTCTTTATCTCCTTCTATGACCTGGATGAATGCTAGTATGTCATATATTAGTCTGGTCGGTGACCCATTCAGGTTTTATACTGGATTTGCATAGTCGCCATTATAAATCTTGATTCGCATGGAGTTTTGGGACTAGTGGTACAGTTTTAAAGCTATAGAAAACATGCCATGTTCAGCTTGGACTATTTACAAATGCTCTAATTAATATCAATATCCATCGGTTTTACATGTTTCCATGACACAAGTCATATTTAAAACGGTGAGATCGAGGATATTCCAATGTTTGGTTAGGTTGAACTGTTAATTGTTTTTAACTTTATCTTTGTCTGAAATTTGGGCTATTTGAGAAAATTGTACAATGTCTGAAGATGTGACCCATGTATTCAACTCGTTGTAGATACAAGTGTGTGGGTGTGTGATTAAACATCTGTTCCCTAGCCGGGAGGAAAACAGTAACCTTTAGGCAAAACAATGAAACCTATGTGAAGTCACCAGAAAATGTACAAATCACTTTCACCAATCTCTCAAATAACCTAAATTTCAGATACTGACCATAAATATGATTAAAACAACCTTTCAGGAACTGAAAACCTACTTCTTTCATGACAATAATTATTTTAGGAGAAGAGAGATTCTCTTTTAAGCTTAGGAGTTTTTTATTCCTGCTTTAGCTTGTCTTGCTAAAACAATATTTTCTTTTTGGCAAGGCCTTTAAGGCACAATCTTATTGTGCACCCTATACATGTTATGTTCTCTTCGGACTGTAGAAAAAGGATGATGCCCGGGTGGTGGCTTTTTAGGTGTGTTTTTCACTTGTATAATTCACTGGCCTTTAATCGCCCAAATGATATGTAAAATTACTCATATTTTCTTCTTTGATGTAATGAATCTATACGTAATTTTTTTCCTAACCATCAGCCTCGAATGAGAATAGTGTGTAACTGCATAATTTCACTCAGCTGAATAAACATCTTTAAAAACAAACAAACAAAATCAGGCAATACAGTGAAAATCGTATTACTAGCGAAATATATCTGTGACCTGAATAAAGTGGAAGCAGACACATTTCTCTTGGCCTAAACCAACCTACAGCTGTATCAAGGAACACTTCCGGTGCCCTGGGAACATGAGCGATAATTGGGAGAATAGGAACCTGAGCGATAATGGGAGTAACAGACAATAATTGGAGAACTAAGGCGCCACATGGTGATAGCGGACAAAGGACAAGTACCTCAATTCCACTCCTTAACGTGAGTAAAATGGCCATAACTTCTACATAGGACTTGTGCTATAGCATTTTCACTACACAGAGTACACCTGCTTCAGTAACTGTGGTAGTTTATAGTGTACTCTCACACATTGTCACAAAAACAAGCATTAGACATATGTGTGCTTCCCACTTAATAGGGCACTTGCATAGACGCCATTTTGAATCTTGATTCGCATGGGGTTATGGGACTAATGGTACCATCATGCCATGTTCAGCATGGAATATCTATCAATGTTCTAATGTCAATATCCATTTGCCGTACATGTTTCCATGACACAAGTCCCCATCTTTCCCATCGAGCATTTAGTTTTTATAAACATTTACACAAGTTTCAATGACAGCATTCTTGCAATTTTTGGTAAAAATATTGCCAAATATTTGTAAGTCAGGTTTCAATAAAACCCATCCCAGGATGCACTGCAGTAGGTATGCGCAGTGAGACATGCAAGTCCCCTATTTACTTTAATTCAAGATATTATTTATTTCTACTTGGTGTAGATGATGGATGGTATAGAAAGATCATAAAGATAAGAAATTCAACCTACCGCTCAGAACTATGTTGGAGAATCATCATCTGAAATTGAGAAATTGAGAATCAGTACACTGACCATTGTATATGGTACATGTGGGTCAGATTTTCAGAAAATGTACAATTCGCCATCTCAAATAATCCACATTTAAGACCAAAATGAGCTTCAAAATGCAATTTAGAATAACAGAACTGATTCTTTAAATCAATGTGATACCAAATATGTATCAGATCTACCCGGTATTCTTCATTCTTCAGCCTAATTTAGCAGAATTTCCTAAATGTGTAGAGCTGCTAATTGTAAATTTTCTGACAATCTGACCCATATAGACGAGACATAAGATTGTTGTTGTAAAAGCCGCCTGCTTCACTTTCAGTGACACGTTTGAATATACAATGACCTGTTAAAACTATGTTTATCTCTCAGTTTCAAACATCCTCCCTCCCTTGTAATGATTACATTTGTCTTTGTACCAATACAGCTGACCTCATAGCATTTAATTAGTATGCAGCGACAATTCAGGATATGGGGGAAGACCGGGTTTGCCCGACCCATATATAATTTTATATTATTTTTATAAGAGATTTGGAGTCTATTGAAGTTCTAAGGTCTAGTGCTTACTGTTACAATCATAATAGAAGAAATAGTTCTCATAAATAAACATGAGAAAATCTGCTATATAAGGGTGACATCGTCAGAAAATGTATAATCGACAGTCCTACACATTTAGTAAATTCTGATAAATTACGCTAAAATATTATATTATAAATACAAGGTATATATGAGTGTATCTGGTACTACATTGGTTCAAGAAGTATGTTGGGTTATGTTGAACTGTATTTGAACCTCATTTCTCTCGTAAATTTGGGGTTTTTTAGACGATTAGTGAAGGCCAATTGTACATTTTCTGGCGATCTGACCCATAACATCAAACATTAGAAAATCTGCTATATATAACATCAACCACAAAGCTTTGCTGCTGCTAGTTCCACCACTGGTCGGCAGAGGTCATCACAGGCAATTACTGTGAAAGCTTTATATGCGCATGCGCACAATCGGGGTTTCCGGGCTGAGGTTTCACCCTAATATCGCCCGTAATATAGTGGTCGCCTTAGTGGGGCTAACCTCATTCTGTCACGTGGAAAGAAAGGAATTAGGGATGAGGGGACCCAGGATGTGTCACATTGATGTAAGGGCCAGATCGTCAGAAAATGTACAATTCACCTTCGCCAACCCTTTCAGATAACCCAAATTTAAGCCAAAAACCAGTTCAGAATACAGTTCAACCTAACCAAACAGATTCCTTGAATCAACCTGATACCGAATATATTTAGATATATCTAATATTGGCCATATTTCAGCTTGATTTAGCAGAATTGAATTGACAGCTGCCAATTGTACATTTTCTGACGATTTGATCTGTGTCTCCTGCTTTGTACCGGCTGCCAATATAACATCTGTCCAACTTGTCCCAGCAACATGCTTATAGCACCAGGGCAGCTGACACAACCCATATACCTTAGTAATGGCATTCATCGTTTCTTTTCTAGATTGATATGATTCCAAGGGCACATATGGGTACGATTTTCAGAAAATGTACAATCGGCAGCTGTACACATTTAGTAAATTCTGCTAAGTCAGGCTGCAATTTAGCCAATACTAGGTAAATTCGAGTACATTTGGCGTCGCATTGATTCTAGCAATCTGTTTGGTTAGGTTGAACTGTATCTTGAACTTGATTTTTGTTTGAAATTTGGGTTATTTGAGAGGATCAGTGAAGGTGAATTGTACATTTTCTGAAATTCTGACCCTTATATATGTGATGTTGAAAAATGAGCAATATGTTACAAAATATGGATTGTGTGATATCATTAAAGAATGCATGGATATATTTAATAGACTGTTTTGAAATTGGGCACATGCTTTTAATGATATAAATACACATTTTTAGTCTTAAAAGTTCAATTTTGGCCGTAAACTTGGTAAAAACACATTGGTTGCCATGACTACCAAACATACATCACTATAATATATATAAATGCCACGTTATTAAAATATATAACTTATGTATGGCGATCATGTATATATACTTACAACCATCTAAACAGACCTCACCTATACAGAAAATGTTGTACCAAGTTATTCAATGTTAGTGTTAGGGGGATCTAGTATTCAGTAGTTATAACAATAAAAGTAAAAGTAATTCTGGGTTTCTGTGAAGAGCTGTGAGGGCACAGAAAGTATATTATCCTTTTTCCTGTCTATTGTAACTGTTTATCAAGGAAATACAAGCATTTATACATTAAATAATATGGGCTGATTATTAAACTACAGTTAGACATTTCTCTACCATACAATTACACAATAAGCCTCAACTGTTCCTCATGTACTGGTCCCCCAGTGAGTGGAGCCTTAGCTGGGGGGCTGCTGGCAGGATAGATTACAAATACTGCCATTTGATTTGATGGTGATACTCCCCTACTGCCTCCAACAATACAATTAGATGGTATAGCGTCCTCAGGCACTGCAGTAGTATATGGGTGAAGTCGCCATAAAATGTACAACTCGACTTCACCAATCCTCTCAAATAACCCAAATTTCAGACGAAAATAAAACTCAAAATACAGTTTAACCTAACCAAACTGATAGCTAGAATGAAAGCAATGCCAAATATACTCGAATTTACCTAGTATTGACCAAATTGCAGCCTAACTAAGCAGAATTTAGTAAATGTGTACAGCTGGTAATTGTACATTTTCTGGAAATCAGACCCATTATATGAGAGTCAGATGGTGTGTGTGTGGGCGGGGATTGCCTGATGTAGGGTAGATTAAATCATGTCTGAGTGTAGGCCTTGTTGCATGAAGCTGATAGATCATGTCATTCTGGCAGTAGGCAGTTAATCCTACTGTTGTACGCATTAAATCAAACATGCAAATCCAGGACAAAAGGAATTAAATCAAACTTTTGAATCTGGGCAAAAGGCATTAAATCTAACTTAAATTCGAATAAAACGCATTAAATTGAAGTTATAAATTCAGCCAAGTGTCATTAAAATCAAAGTTAGAAATCTGGTGCCATAGGCATTAAATCAGACTTAGAAATGTGTGGATTTGGCATTAAATCAAAGTTAGAAATTCAGACAAATGCATTTAATGAATTTTTTTTTTTTCGTCTCGTGCAACGAATAGGTTTACAATGGTCGCTGATAATAATATTAAAAATGTTGCCATTTCACCCTTACATGAAGAGCACAGAGGACTTAATATAGCTATCAGACACTTGTTCTAAGCCATTCCCCATGCCAGCCGAGTGATTCCTCAGTTCCCAACTGTACTGGCTGCATGCCTAACCTGTGTAACTCAAACTGAAACTTGAGCGCAATGTCAGTGCAAAAAAAGTAAAAACTAAGTTTACAGTCTAGGCTCAAAGATGAGAGAGTCTCTTCAAACGATATATCTGAGTATATTTGGCATGGAATTGTTTTCAAATATCAGTTCTGCTATATGTTAAACTGTATTTTGAAGATCAGTTTTGTCTGAGATTTGGGTTATTTGACTGGATTGGTGAAGGTAAATTGTACATTTTCTGACGATCTGACCCATATAGAGTGGAATCCTACCGTGATAAAGAGTTATCACTATGAGTGGTTGTACTATAGAGTGATATCCTACCAAGATATAACAATATCCTGAATCATGTATGTGATCCGGCAATTCCAGCTGATGCCATGTCATTGGTGACGTCATGCTTTAAAGTATAAACCAATAGAAACACCGCTTACTTCATGCAATGGCACAAGCCGTAGGCAAAGCAAATAATTAAAGGGTCAGATTTTCACAAAATGTACAGTTAACTTTCACCAATCCTATAAAGAAACCCAAATTTCGGACGAAAATAAAGTTCAAAATGAAGTTAAACCTAACCAAACAGCTCGCTAAAATCAATGCAATGCCAACTATACTCGAATTTACCTAGTATTGACCAAATTGCAGCCTAATTTAGCAGAATTTACTAAATGTGTACAGCTACCAATTGTACATTTTCTGAATATCTGACCCTAAAAGGCATGACCATAAGATGCATATTCCCAGATCTTATGCTATTTTCTAATGATAGTTGTTGGTCTTGGACCAGTTTGCTGGTGACTAAAAGGATTAATAACCTCCATTTCTAGCTGGCGCACTCAAGGTACACCGGCAGTGCACCAGCACTAACCCTTATATGCAAAAAACACCGAGTATCATCTTAGTGCACTGGCACTGCATGTAAGTAGTACATGAGACCTGTGTATATTGTGACATGCATATAACTAACATGATGTAACTTAGTATAATCTGAGTGCACTGGCACTGCATGTAAGTACTACATGGGACCTGTGTATATTGTGACATGCATATAACATGATGTAACTTAGTATAATCTGAGTCCACCGGCACTGCATGTAAGTACTACATGGATCAGATTTTCAGAAAATGTACAATTCAACTTCGCCAATCGTTTCAAATAACCCAAATTTCAGACGAAAATAAAGTTGGCCAAAGCTAAAGTTGGCTAAAGTTGGCCAAATTGCAGCCTAATTTTGCAGTATTTACTAAATGTATACAGCTGCCAATTGTACATTTTCTGAAAATCTGACCCACATGGGACCTGTGTATATTGTGACATGCATATAACATGATGTATAACTACTGGGGAAGAGAGACATGAGAAAAAAGGAGAACTGTGTACATTAAGGCAAGCACCAAGTGTCTATTTATAGATGTAAAGCTTCTGGGCAACATGATGAGGATGAGAATTTCCTTTGATACATTTAGCTCTTGTCCTACACACGCCAATGACACACATGTATACATAGCAAAGGCACTGAAAAAACATATGTTCAGTGTTTCAGGAAAATGAGTCACAAGTCGCAAGATCGACATTTTTCAAAGTAGATTATTTATAAGAACCCTTTTTTAGATTGCTTTCATTTTTGGAGTTCTTGGAGCTGCTAGTAGCATGAATGCAGGTACCATATTTCAAGACATTTCAATTAATAAATATATCTTGCATAAATAAAGTCATCTTATAGAGTTTATGTAGCTTCTTAATTGGTAGTTGTCTACCCCCAAGATATTGCAAACCCTTTTTTTTTAAAAAAGAATATCAAATTTAGAATATAGAAATAGTTATTAGATGTCCTTAATGTTTACTATCATTGGAATCACCTTGATCTCATCCTTTCAAATATGGTGATCTCTCAAAATCCATATTTTGCTTATGAGTCATTTTCCTAAAACGGATCACATATTCTTTCTACAAAATAGTATTTATACAGGTTAACTAAGATATTGGTTGAAGATGCGTAGCAAGAGTGTGATATTCTAAGCGAATGAACCGCCCCCCCCCCCTCCAGCCACCCTATATACCCCTCCCTCACACCAAATTTTGACACATTATGTTAAATATATCCATGCATTTCTAAGGTCATCTTATCAAGGATATTTAGCTACTTTACTAGTAAATGTCCACCCAGAAATATTGTAAACAATTTTTCGGAATATAAAACTTAAAATGCAGAAATAGATTAGAATGTCAATTATGATGCTATATGGGGGTCGGGCATAGTGTTATGACCTGATGTACACCGTTATATGAACAAGACCATTGTGAAAGGTATGTTACAACATGTCATTTCCACATACCAGACATAGGATGTACAGGCTGGACATCAGCCTGTGGACACACTTTGCAATGTACGCCTTCTTTCAATAGTAAATTCACTTAACAACTGACTGCCTTGGAGTCCACTTCACTTATACTCAGCTCCCACGATTTTCATTTAATATAGAGTAGATATTATTCTTTGGGGAATAGTACATTTATTTAGTTATACCATACACACCATGGTATTACAATAGTATTAAAAATACAAATCCGTAAGATTCGTACATTTGTAAGCACTTGTTAATTTGCTTGCAATGAAAAGGGTGGTGGAACACACCATACATAAGGATACAATACAAGGCAATTTATACCAGGATTAATGGGCAATTAATGCAGAACCCATGACACTATTCCATAATGAGCTATAGAACCCATTGATGGCCCAATTATAGGGGTACAGTGGGGTATATATGATGTATGGTACATACCCATAGGTGGACGGGTGGTACAACATAGCCTTGCTTAATTAAGGGCTTGCACTGTAACTTATATGGCTCAGATCGTCAGAAAACGTACAAATGGCAACTCTACACATTTAGTCAATTCTGCTAAATTAGGCTGTAAAATTATGAATACCCGGAATAAATATGAGTATATTTCGTATCGCGTTTAAAATATCGGTTTGGCAGTCTAAAACTGCATTTTGAAGCTCATTTCTGTCTTAAAATTGGATTATTTGAGGGAATTGGCGGAGGCGAATTGTACATTTTCGGAAGATCTGACCCATAAATGTATGTAATGCAGGTGCTGGTGTGAAGGGTAATTACTCTATATGGTCCCAGAGAGATATATTACCTCCTCATGCGGGTCTGAAGGGCAATAGGGCATGTGCATAGCCGCCATTTTGAATTTAGATTCGCATGGAATTGTGGGAATTATGGTACTGTATAAAATCTATAGAAAACAGACCATCTTCAGCATGGAATATTTATAAATATCCTAATGTCAATATCCATGTGTTACATGTTTCCATAAAACAAGCCTCCATCTTTCCCATCATACATTTGGTTAATGTATCATTTACACAAATTATGGTATTGGTGAAAACATTCTTGCTTGCAAACTGTTGGTATATCAGATTTCATTAGCATTTCATCAGCATCCATCCCACGATGCATTGTAACAGACATGTGCAGGGGCACATGCAACTACCCTATTAGTCAAATGGTCGCCGCAGAGATATATTACCACCTCATGCATGGAGGCGGTCCCTGATTATACCTGTTAGATAGGCTTTACTTGTTCACTACTGTCAGGCTCACTGCTTCTCTGTGCAATTATTCCATATCTGATGTGTCACAGGAAAATGAAGCACAAGTTGCAAAACATGAATTTTGAGTGCCTTAATTGTTTTAAAACACCTGTTTAGTTATATTATGGATGAAATCGCCAGAAAATGTACAATTCGTCTTCACCAATCTTCTCAAATAAGCCAAATTTAAACAAATAAGCATAAATCAGGTTCAAAATACAGTTCAACTTAACCATACAGATTGCTAGAATCAATGCAATGGCAAATATGTACTCGAATTCACAATTACTAGTAAAGAATTTACCTAGTATTGGCCAAATTGGAGCCTAATTTAGCAGATTTTACTAAATGTATACAGCTGCCAATTGTGCATTTCCTGAAAATCTGACCCTTGAACTGTCTTTTGAACCTCATTTTTGTCTCAAAAATGGCATATTATAGAGAATTAGTTCAGGCAAATTATACATTTTCTCCCAACTTGACCCATGGACTGGGCGGTAAGTTTGTGGCTTGGCTGGATAGTGATGCGCTATAATGGAAAGCATGGTACATTGCACTCTGCTTGGCATCCCTGCCTATCTGGGATCAGCCACCAGCTATATAGCATTGGATAACAATAACACTAGCAGGAGAGCCGCAACACCATTAACCCCTGTCTGCCCGCCCTATATATCTCACCACTACAGGCCTATACTACATTAGCACACCGTGACCTTAGCTTATAGCCCTGATCCACTATATATCTCACCACTACAGGCCTATACTACATTAGCACACTGTGACCTTAGCTTATAGCCCTGATCCACTATATATCTCACCACTACAGGCCTATACTACATTAGCACACTGTGACCTTAGCTTATAGCCCTGATCCACTATATATCTCACCACTACAGGCCTATACTACATTAGCACACTGTGACCTTAGCTTATAGCCCTGATACACTATATATCTCACCACTACAGGCCTATACTACATTAGCACACTATGACCTTAGCTTATAGCCCTGATCCACGATATATCTCACCACTACAGGCCTATACTACATTAGCACACGGTGACCTTAGCTTATAGCCCTGATCCACTATATATCTCACCACTACAGGCCTATACTACATTAGCACACCGTGACCTTAGCTTATAGCCCTGATCCACTATATATCTCACCACTACAGGCCTACTGTACATTAGCACACTGTGACCTTAGCTTATAGCCCTGATCCACTATATATCTCACCACTACAGGCCTATACTACATTAGCACACTGTGACCTTAGCTTATAGCCCTGATCCACTATATATCTCACCACTACAGGCCTTTACTACATTAGCACACTGTGACCTTAGCTTATAGCCCTGATCGACTATATATCTCACCACTACAGGCCTATACCACATTAGCACAATGTGACCTTAGCTTATAGCCCTGATCCACTGGTGTGTACATAGCTTATAGCCCTGATCCACTATATATCTCACCACTACAAGCCTATACTACATTAGCACACTGTGACCTTAGCTTATAGCCCTGATCCACTATATATCTCACCACTACAGGCCTATACTACATTAGCACAATGTGACCTTAGCTTATAGCCCTGATCCACTGGTGTGTACATAGCTTATAGCCCTGATCCACTATATATCTCACCACTACAAGCCTATACTACATTAGCACACTGTGACCTTAGCTTATAGCCCTGATCCACTATATATCTCACCACTACAGGCCTATACTACATTAGCACACTGTGACCTTAGCTTATAGCCCTGATCCACTATATATCTTACCACTACTGGCCTATACTACATTAGCACAATGTGACCTTAGCTTATAGCCCTGATCCACTGGTGTGTACATAGCTTATAGCCCTGATCCACTATATATCTCACCACTACAAGCCTATACTACATTAGCACACTGTGACCTTAGCTTATAGCCCTGATCCACTATATATCTCACCACTACAGGCCTAGATACTAAATTTGCACACTGTGACCCTAGCTTATAGCCCTGATCCACTATATATCTCACCAGTACAGGCCTATACTACATTAGCACACCGTGACCTTAGCTCATAGCCCTGATCCACTATATATCTCACCACTACAGGCCTACTGTACATTAGCACACTGTGGCCTTAGCTTATAGCCCTGATACACTGGTGTGTACATAGCTTATAGCCCTGATCCACTATATATCTCACCACTACAAGCCTATACTACATTAGCACAATGTGACCTTAGCTTATAGCCCTGATCCACTATATATCTCAGCACTACAGGCCTATACTACATTAGCACACTGTGACCTTAGCTTATAGCCCTGATACACTGGTGTGTACATAGCTTATAGCCCTGATCCACTATATATCTCAGCACTACAGGCCTATACTACATTAGCACACTGTGACCTTAGCTTATAGCCCTGATACACTGGTGTGTACATAACTTATAGCTCTGATCCACTATATATCTCACCACTACAGGCCTACTCTACATTAGCACACTGTGACCTTAGCTTATATCCCTGATCCACTATATAGCTCACCACTACAGGCCTATACTACATTAGCACACTGTGACCGTAGCTTATAGCCCTGATCCACTATATATCTCACCACTACAGGCCTATACTACATTAGCACACTGTTACCTTAGCTTATAACCCTGATCCACTGGTGTGTACATAGCTTATAACCATGACCCACTATATATCTCACAACTACAGGCCTATACTACATTAGCACACTGTGACCCTAGCTTATAGCCCTGATCCACTGATGTGATTCTAGCTCATAACCCTGATGTACTTGAGTGAATCTAGCTTATATCACTGATGCACTGGTGAGACTAGCTTATAACCCTGATATACTGGTGAGACTAACTTATGACCCTGATACACTGGTGTGTACATAGCTTATAGCCCTGATACACTGGTGTGCCTCTAGCTTGTAGACCTGATACACTTGTATGTACATAGCTTATACCCCTGATGCACTTTTGAGACTCTAGCTTATAGCCCTGATACACTGGTTTATACAGTTGACGGTTTGGTTACACATTTAATGAATTGTGCTGAATGTATGGTCAAAAATTGAAAAATACTAGGTACATGTGAGAATATAAGGTATTGCGTGGAATTAAAAGATCCGTTTGGTTATGTGTGAACCTTAATTGTGTGCACCAGCAGTCCCCCTGGTTTGAGGGGGGGGGGGTGAAAACAGGGTGCAGGTTTCCACCCTAATTGTTGCTCACCATTTCTAACTCATGGGTCATGATACCGGTGTATGTCCCATACAAATAATGGTGTGTTCTTGTATGGCTTGTGTGCTTATTATAACGATTACGGTATATTTTATGGCATTTATATAATAGTCCAGTACAATACAGTTTTACTGCCTGTAATAATTCCTCTTATGTTAAATTACACCTGGTAGTCGTTAATCCATTGAACACATCAGTGGTGTAGTTGGACGTTTGGAAACGAATGCTTCCAGGGGTCTGGTGCAGAACAAATCATGATTTCAAATTATCCTACCAGAGCTATTTGTCCTTACCTAGGAGTTGAGGAAAATAGTGAGGGAAGGATATTATTAGGTTGGAAGCAGGAGGAGGTTAATGTGGAAGAGTTGTTGGTTCTGGAGGAGGAGGCGAAGGAGGAGGAGGAGAAGGTGGAAGAGCTTGAGGTTGAGGGGGAGCAAGAAGAGGAGGAGGAAAAGGAGGCAGAGGTAGAGGAGGAGAAGGAGGTGAAGAAAAAGGTGGTTGAGGAGAAGAAGGAGGCGGTGGAAAGTGGAGGAGTTGGGGGTCTAGGGGGAGCAGAAGGAGGGGGAGGAGTTGGCTGAAGAAAAGGAGGCGGAGGTAGAGGAGGAGAAGGAGGTGAAGGAAGAGCTGGTTCAGGAGGAGAAGGAGATGAAGGAAGAGCTGGTTCAGGAGGAGGAGAAAGGGAATCTGGAGGAGTTGAGGGTTGAGGAGGAGAAGGAGGAGGAGGACAGGAAAGAAGTGGTGCCTTAGGAGAAGGGGAAGGAGGAGGAGAAGGTGGAAGGTGGAAGAGTTGGGTGTTGAGGAGGAGCAAGAGGAGGTAGTGGTGGAGGTTTAGAAGGTGGAGGAGAGGGGAGACAGGGGGGAGAGTGGGACAGGGGGAGAGGGAAGAGAGGGGGGAGAGTGGGACCGGGGGAGAGTGGCGGAGAGTGGGACAGGGGGAGAGGGGAGAGAGGGGGGAGAGAGGGGGGAGAGTGGGACAGGGGGAGAGGGGAGAGAGGGGGGAGAGTGGGACAGGGGGAGAGGGAAGAGAGGGGGGAGAGTGGGACAGGGGGAGAGGGAAGGGAGGGGGATAGTGGGACAGGGGGAGAGGGGAGAGAGGGGGAGAGTGGGACAGGGGGAGAGGGAAGAGAGGGGGAGAGTGGGACAGGGGGAGAGGGAAGAGAGGAGGAGAGTGGGACAGGGTGAGAGGGAAGAGAGGGGGAGAGTGGGACAGGGGGAGAGGGAAGAGAGGGGGACAAGGGGAGAGGCAAGAGAGGGGGACAGGGGGAGAGGCAAGAGAGGGGGAGAGGGGGAGAGGGGGAGAGGGGGGAGAGGGGGGAGAGGGGGGAGAGGGGGGAGAGTGAGAGAGGGGGAGAGGGGGAGAGGGAAGAGGAAGAAGAGGGGCAGGACGTGGTGGCTGAGAAGGAGGAGGCAAAGGAGAAGAACGAGACAAAGGAAAGGAAGGACGAGGAAGAAGTGGAAGGTGGAAGAGAACGTGAGAGAGGCGGGGGAGGAGGGGGACAGGGAGAGGGGGAGAGGAGGGGGACAGGGAGAGGGGGAGAGGAGGGGGACAGGGAGAGGGGGAGAGGAGGGGGACAGGGAGAGGGGGAGAGGAGGGGGACAGGGAGAGGAGGGGGAAAGGGAGAGGAGGAGAGGAGGGGGAAAGGGAGAGGAGGAGAGAGGGACAGGGAGAGGGGAGAGAAGGGAGAGGGAGAGACAGGGGCATAGGGGAGAGGGACAGAGGGGCAGAGGGGCAGAGGGGCAGAGGGGCAGAAGTGGAAGGTGGAGATGAAGCAAGCTACAGTTAATTATGCAACGTCCCCCAGTCCCCCCAGTGAACAATAGCCAGCCGTAAATACCCCAGCATAGCGTGACTCAGCATTATGTCATCAACAGTCGCTACGTTTTATAATGCATTATATCGGAATTTAATATTAGTTCCAGCTTGAGGGCATATAATCATGTTGTCAAGCACAACTTTACAACTCAGTCGGCAGCCCGCCGTGACGTCAAAAACCATTTTAGCAATCGATGGAATCAATACGGACATGTTTATTTAATTCTAGGTTTCCTTCAGTCAAATAGGGCAAAAACAATTGGAATGAACTGGTGAAAAACACGCCATTAATGAAATATTTGGCTGCCTCAGGCATTGTAGTGTTTGTGTTGGGTGCGGTCGTTACCCTGAGTGTGTGTATGTCTGCTATATGAACGATCACTTTCTATATTTAAAACTATCAAGTCGAAATCGCCAGAAAATGTACAATTCACCTTCACCAATGCTCTCAAATAACCCACATATCAGACGAAAATAAAGTTCAAAATACAGTTCAACCTAACCAAACAGATTGCTAGAATCACTGCAATGCTAAACATACTCGAATTTACCTAGTATTGACCAAATTGTAGTCTAATTTAGCAGAATTTATTAATTATATACAGCTGCCAGTTGTACATTTTCTGAAAATCTGACCCAGTAGAAGGTCATGAGACAAGAGCCTGAGTGGGCAGAAGACAGAAGAATAATAAGAGTAAGAGGAAAAAGAACATTAGTAATAGGGAGGTTCAGCAAGTCTAACCTATCCGTAAACGTAAATGTAGCCGTATCTCTGATATACAAACATAGACTAAAAGGAAGAAAAAGCGTATTTCATTTGTGTAAGTGAAAATACAACGTAATTTTTAAAAAAAAACAATTGTAGAACCTAATTCCTAGTGTGTGGAGTTAAGGGTATGAGATGGATGCGATTGGAGGGAGAGCATCAGTACTATGAATAATAAACTACAATCAATCTATAGAAGTATTGTTTGCTACAAACTTTGCATTAATATGTATAAGACAACCTCAACCAAGTCATTTTTACAGGTAATAAGTGACATGAGATCATTCAGACTAGTGGCAGATATTACATATGGGTCAGATCTTCAGAAAATGTACAATTGCTAGCTCTGTACATTTAGTAAATTCTGCTAAATTAGGCTGAAAAATGAGGATACCGGGTATATCTGAGTACATTTGGTATCACATTGATTTAAAGTATCAGTTCTGTTATGTTAAACTGCATTTTATAGCTCATGTTTGTCTTAAATGGGGATTATTTGAGAGGATTGGTGAAGGCGAATTGTACATTTTCTGAAAATCTGATCCATATGAACGTCTAAGGGTGCTACTGAATGTTTATACTATAAGGGTGAGACCTTGCAGCAGGAAAAGCGAAGAGAGATGTGAGTAGTAGGTGTAATTAGGGGTGGTTGAGAGATGAGAGAGAGGAGAGGGAGAGCGGCAGTAGTAAGAATGAGAAACCCTTGTAACACTGTCCAGCACCGCACCCTGCAATTGCTGGCCTGTATAAGGGTTGATTAGTCTCTCAGAGCCAGCCATGACCTACATGCTCTATGTGGGTAATTGCCTTTTACCTTAGAGCAGGAGGGTGTATTGGTCAGATTTTCAGAAAATGTACAATTGGCAGCTGTACAGTTTATTTAGTAAACCCTGCTAAATCAGGCTGTAATTTGGCCAATACTAGGTACATTTGAGTATATCGGGCATTGCATTGATTCTAGCAATCTGTTTGGGCAGGTTGAACTGTATTTTGAACTCTATTTTCGTCAGAAATTTGGGTTATTTGAGGGGATGGGTGAAAGTAAATTGTACATTTTCTGAAAATCTGACCCGTATAGTGATCACGCTAAGGGACTGTTCATAATTAACTACTGGGGAGAGGAGAGGAGAATTTGCGAACAATTCTTGTATGACCCCCACCTTAGAGTCAGTGCAAAAAAAAGATGGCCACACAGTCTGTGCAAAAGAGTTTGTGCAAAAGATGCCCCCTTCCCCTCCCCAAGTGGTTAAAAGTGAACACTCCCTAACCCTTGCATCCGCCGCCCTCCTCTCCTCCACCCCTCCACCCCTCCACCCCTCCACCCCCTCCACCCCTCCACCCCTCCACCCCTCCACCCCTCCACCCCTCCACCCCTCCACCCCTCCACCCCCGGTGTACCTCCCTATCTCTGCCATTACCTATATACCCCCAGGGTGATCAACTACTACCCCTGCCAAGCCAGCGCTACCATTAAAGGGTCATTCTCAGCCATTGCAACACAAACGGATTCTACCATATCATTGTTCAACCAGGACTGAAGTTATCAATATTTTGCAGCTGGTATAGGCCTGTGTTTAAGCAGGAGTTTGAAGTCGAATCTGCCGACTTCACCCTACTGTAGTGGAGAAGTGCAACAGAGTTAATTCTTGGATGAAAATGAAAAATTACTATCAAGTCGCAAAATTGATATTTATCAGCGAATAAATACCCCCTTTCAGGAAAGATATCTGCATTTTTAAGGTCTCCTTCCCTGATCTGATGGATGACCTTCATATGCACATATCATATCTATCACCTGATTCCATCATCCTTATATATCTGGGTTAACACCTGCTGTCAGTGTTTATATTCCTCACCCTTCTCCTGCAAGTCTTGATAGAGCTACACTAAGTATGACGTGAGCTTCTGGGTCAAGTCACCAGAAAATGTACAATTGGCCTTCACCAATCCTCTCAAATAACCCAAATTTAAGAAAAAAATTAGGTTCAAAATACTGTTCAATATATCCAGACAGATTAATTAGACGGAGGGAATTATTTAGAATCCGCCCAGGGAAAACTGCCGCAGATGAGCGATAATATGTGTAATCATCACTTTAGAGGATTCTGAGTTCTCTAAATACAAATGAGGAGAGTTTATAAGCCCTGTAGGAAAAACAACTGGACAAAATCCTCCAAAATTCATTCATTCAAGAAATCATTCATTCAAGGATTCATTCATTCATTCAAGAAATCATTCATTCATTCATTCATTCATTGAGGGATTCATTCATTCATTCATTCAAGAACTCTTTCATTCAAAAATTCATTCATTCATTCATTGAAGGATTCATTCATTCATTCATTCATTCATCCATTCAAGAACTCATTCATTCAAGAATTCATTCATTCAAGAATTCATTCAAAAACTCATTCATTCAAGAATTCCAAATTCTGGTCAAATGACTCGGATGGATTGGACAAGAATGGAACAAGAACATTTGACCGATGTTAGCTGAGAGTGCTGCTTTAATTCATGGGTCAGATTGTCAGAAAATGTACAATCGGCGGCTCTACACATTTTGTAAATTCTACTAAATTAGTCTGAAGAATGGTCAATTATAGGGATATCTCACTACATTTTGGTATGGCCGAGATTCAAGCAATCTGTTTGGTTAAGTAAAACCCAATTTTGAAAATAATTTCATCTTAAATTTGGAATATTCAAGACGTTTGGTGAAGGCGAATTGTACATTCTCTAACGGCTTGACTCACATAAAATAGTAAAGTAAGGGTTAGTTATGAACCAGTATATGGGTCAGACTTTTAGAAAATGTACAAACGGCATTTCTACACATTTGGGAAATGCAGCTGAAAAATCATAAATGCTAGGTATATCTGAGTATATATTTGGTGTATCGCATTGATTTAAAGTATCAGTTATGTTGTGTTAAACTGCATTTTGAAGCTCATTTCTGTAAAAAATGTTGGTTATTTGAGAGGATTAGTGAAGGCAAATTGTACATTTTCTGAAAAACTGCCCCACATATGTCCTACCGGTGAGTCCCTGCCCCACTCCCACCAGCTTCTATGTCTTCTCTATTTCTCCTGTTGTAAATTGTTCAAGAGGTGCTCCTGTCCCCAGTAATAGCTCCCTCTCATGGCCGGCCCTGCCAACCGCTCATTCCATGTGCTCATGGGTCAGATTTTCCGTAAATGTGCAATTCATCTTCACCAATTCTCTCAAATAACCCAAATTTCAGACGAAAATAAAGTTCAAAATACAGTTCAACCTAACCAGACAGATTGCTAGAATCAAACAATGCCGAATATACATGAATTTACCTAGTATTGACCAAATTGAAGCCTAATTTAGACGAATTTACTACATGTACACAGCGGTCAATTGTACATTTTCTGAAAATCTGACCCTTATACAGGTTCCCCATTCGCACCAGCATAAAAGGTTGTCAGAAAATGTACAATTGTGATGTGAAATGTTACAGACAGGGTACTGAAGTCTGGACAGTTGCCTCTCTAATACCCCAAATTTAAGAGAAAAATTAAGCTCAGTATTAAAATTAAGTACAGTACACCATAACCAAACTATTTCATTTTATTCAAAACAATAACAAATGTACTCAGATATACTTAGTATTTGTCATATTTGAATTTAACAGAATTCTACAAAAAGTGTTACAGGGGAATTAATCACAAGTTGAAAAAAATGATTTTGAGATATCATCGTGTTAGGGAAAATGAGATCAAGCGGATTCCAATGATAGTAAACATTAAGGATATCCAAGAAGGGTTTATTAAATTTGGCTTCACCAATCCTTCCCAGATACCCAATTTTAACTCAGGTATGAGGCTCAACTTTCAGTTTAATAACACCAGAATTCTTGAATCAACGCAATACTAAACATATCCAGATATACCTAGTAATGTTCATATCTGAGCCTAATTTAGCAGAATTTGAGAAATAAACTAAGCGAATATGCAAAAGGTTAGGTTAAAAATAACGTTCAACATAACCAAACAGATTCTTTTAATCAACACAATACCAAATATCCTCAGATATACCTAGTATTTATTATGTTTTGGCCCAATTCACCATCACTTACTAAATGTGTAAAGCTACTGGTTGTACATTTTCTGACCAACTGACCACGTTGAAGGTTGTCCATTCTGACCATCATAACACCACTCCACCCACCTCCCTCCTCCTCTTTCATCTTACTCAGCCTCTTCATGTATATATATCATTTATGTCCTGAATCTCTGCTTCTCAAAAATTCTTGGTTGATTTATTCTGTAGATAGTTGCATTCCTTCCTCTTCTACTGCGTGTCTTGATAAAGCTACTCTAAAACCCTGCCCACACACAGCCGATTTGCCCCCCGATTTGGGCCTCCCGATGAATCCTAGGTTAATGTTATTTGAAAAACATAAACCAGGATTTGAAATGAAATCATAAGATTTATTGTCTGACTGTGGCTCCAGCCAGTGGATCCTCTCCTGTACATAGCAACATAACAGATTTCAGATTTTCAGAAAATGTACAATTAATCTTCACCAATTCTCTCAAATAACCCAAATTTCAGACGAAAATAAATTGCAAAATACAGTTCAACCTAACCAAACAGATTGCTAGAATCACTGCAATGCCAAATATACTTGAATCTACCTAGTATTGGCCAAATTGCAGCCTAATTTAGCAGAATTTACTAAATGTGTAGATCTGCCTTTTGTATATTTTCTGAAAATGTGACCCATGGGCACAACTACATGACGCTCTTTCTGCCTGTTTAAGTAGTGGTCAAATAGCACAATGAGAGTAAAATAACAGATTGCCATTGATTTAATAAGGAAACAAGTGAACCAGTAGAATCACTCTGTGCCTGTATTGTGCTAAAAATAAAAGTGGGCGTAGAGCAAAGGAAATGCACACTATAAAGAAGTAGAGCAACAGTGAGCATGAGCGCAGATACAAGCAATCCAGTGGAATCCCGGCTTTAGTATGTCTGTTATCATGGTAATAGCGGCAATAGTTGTCCCATTTCTTGATTTGTGTGGTTCAGTTTTCACTGAGTGTAAGACCCTGCCCGCAGGTATGACTTGTGTTGTTTGTGTGAGAAGAAACAGTCTTGGTCCAAACACTAAGATCAGATAAGAATGGAATGTCAGTGATTGGACCCCTACTTCACTAATCTATTTACTGGTCCTAGGCGTTCTAATGGGATTGTAATTTCATTTTGCGGTCTTAGGAGGGGAGAGGCGTTCCCTCTGTTTGAAGGGAATCTCTCATCTTTGGGCCTAGACTGGAAGGAACCGAGCAGTACTGGGGGAAGGTGGGAGGAGGGGGGGGGGGGGGGTAGCTTGTCCTTTTTCTACCAAGATGTGACCTTTATATCGATCCCTGGCACAAGGCTGGGAGCTGATAATAAACCCAGTACCAGGGTCAGGTCGTCAGAAATTGTACAATCTGCAGCTCTACACACATTTGTGTTTCAGGCAAATGAGTCACAAGTCGCTAAATTTATATTTTTTCGAAGTGATTTATTGAAAAGATCTCTTTATTGGAATCTTCTCATTTTTGGAGCTCATCCTATGGAGTACATTTGATTACTTAACTCGTAACTGTCCACCCAGAAATATTGTAAACTTCTTGTCAAACAAAAAAATATCAAACAAAAAATACAAAAACCCTTCTTAGATGTCCCTGATGTACCATCATTGAAATCTGCTCAATCTCATCTTTTCAAATATGATGATATCTCAAAATCAAATCACATATATATTAAATTCGGTTAAGTTAGGTTCAAATATGACAAATACTAAGTATATCTAAGTAAATTCGGTATTCCTTTTTAATCAAATGGACTATTTGATAATGTTGAACTGCATTTTGAACCTCATTTTTTTTCTTAAGTTTGAGCTATTTAAGAGGCATTTTATAACCTTTCATAGGAACTCTCCTGTCATCTATGGTCTCTGAATAATTCACGACAAACCAACAATCTAATTACACAAGATCATTGTGCTACATTGAATCAGCAATCATCGTAGAAAAGATCCTTTGCAGTTTTGAATTATCAAGAATTGAAAGGGACTTGTGCACTGTCCTAATTGCATCTTGTCGATATCCAACTTTCTTGGCTAATGGGGTCTGATTCCAGGGCAGCAGATCAGAGAAGGTGAGGTCCTGACCTGCTTTTTAGCCTCCTTCCCCGTGACCCTGTTAACCTTAGCCTCTTTACTGGTAATTGATTTCGTAAATAATCTTGATAGTGGTTTGGAAATGGCCTCTTCCACATTGACCTTTTAGACTAGAGATGGTGCATCTCGCCACAACCAATACTCACATGAACGGTTGGTTAAGGGTGGTACCCACCACGCCGACTGTCTCTCCTGTCTGTTTGGTTGCAGATTATACAGATCTTAAAGAATGAGTGAACATATATGGGTCAGATTTTCAGAAAATGTACAATTCACTTTCACCAATGCTCTCAAATAACCCACGTTTATGGCAAAAATCAGCTTCAAAATGCAGTTTAACATAACAGAACTGATACTTTAAATCAATGCAATCCCAAATATACCCAGATATACCCGATATTCTTCATTTTCCAGCCTAATTTAGGAGAACTTCCTAAATGTGTAGAGCTGCCAATTGTACATATTCTGAAAATCTGACCAATATATATATATGAACAGAAGAGTTTAGGAGCAAGCATTGTGAAACAGAAAAGTAATCCTGACATCCTGAAGAAGGGCACATGTCGCCCAAAAATTCGATCCCATCTTATTGAATAAACCTACTCAAAACAAACTTTCGGTGTCCCTAATGTGTTAGGGACACTTCACATCAATCAGAAAAGAAATAAATGCTCGTTCAATTTAATACTTCCAATAGGGGACTTGCATAGACTCCATTTGGAATTTTAATTCGCATTGAATTATGGGACTAATGATACAGTATAAAAACTATAGAAAACAGGCCATGTTCAGCATGGACTATTCATTGGTGCTCCAATGTCAATATTCATGTGTTATGCATGTTTCCATAACACAAAACCCCATCTTTCCCATCATGCATTTGGTTTTCATAGATCATTTACACAAGCTATGATATTCTTTCATATATTCTTGCAAGTTTTCAGCCTAAAAATTTTCAGCCTAAAAGCCCTCGTCAACTCAGCCAATTCTCATGCAATTTTGACCGTAGAGAACTCTTTTCCCTAATTTCTGTGAGAATCGCATGAGGATCGGCTAAGTGCACTACACCCTAAATTTAGCAGATTTTGCTAATTGTGTAGAGCTGCCAAGTGTACATTTGCTGACGAACTGACCCATGTGTAGTGCACGCAATGGTCGCAGCGTCGCCACATAAGCAGCACAAAGCAACAATCAAATAAAGCACTAGGAGACCACCTGGCGGGACAAGAGGAACTATGGGGGCGGTGCATATTGTATGACATGAAGATGAGACAGTGGGATCTGCTGGGGCAGTTGCATAACAAATCTGTAATTAAAATGTCCCATCCTTAGCTACTTCTCCTTGCTAAACAGCTAACACACAATGCTAATTTTTGTTCAGAATTTCCGAGGAGAAAAAAGGGCTTATAAGGGTAAAATCACCAGAAAATGCACAATTCACCTTTGCCAATACTCTAAAATAACCAATATTTAAGACTGAAATGAGGTTAAAAATAAATTGAACAAAACCAATAAATTGTTTGTATCAACCCAGTACCAAAATATATTTAGACATACCTAGTATTGGTCAAATTTCAGCCAGATTTAGCAGAATTTAAGAAGAATGTAGAGCTGTAGTACAATTGGAAGCTGTACACATTTAGTAAATTCTGCAAAATTAGGCTGCAATTTGGTCAGTACTTGGTAAATTCGAGTACATTTGGCATTGCATTGGTTCTAGCAATCTGTTTGGTTTGGTTGAACTGTATTTTGAACTTCATTTTCGTCTGAAATTTGGGTTATTTGAGGGGATTTGTGAAAGTGAATTGTACATTTTCTGACGATGTGACCCACAACCACTATTTCATGGTCATTTTCTACAAATTAAACTATATATTCTTTAACAGAAATGAAATGTATCATATAATAACCTGATTTCTGGTCTATGAGAATAGCCTAAGGGACTTAGTGCCAGTCTACTAGTTAATAGTCAAAAGCCACATAGTAGTATATAGAAATGAAGGAATCCCTCAGACATTTTAGATATCTTTCTGTCAAAAAGAATATATCCCAAATCCAATATAGTATCTCTTCGGATATTAAGATATCCATAAGCCATGTTGATTATATATGTGTTGGAAAATATCAGAAAAGGAAAATGATATTTAAAAAAGAAAAGCATTGGATATGTTGGATATTTACTATTAGACATTGATATTCTTACCGATGGGGGACAAACAAGGAATCTGCTTTTCAAATTTCTGTGATGCATCACATTGATGTGTGACTGTATATTTTAATGCTATATTGAATGTTCTATGCTAAGAATTCATCCTTAGCATGTGGGTGAAGTCACCAGAAAATGTACAATTCACTTTCACCAATTCTCTTGAATAACCCAAATTTCAGGCAAAAATGAAGTTCAAAATACAGTTCAACCTAACCAAACAGATTGCTGGAATCATTGCAATGCCCAATATACTCAAATTTACCTAGTATTAACCAAATTGCAGCCTCATTTAGCAAAATTTACTAAAGGTGTACAGCTGCCAATTGTACATTTTCTGAAAATTTGACCCATATCGCAGACCACTTGTAGTTGGTCTGGGAGGACAATGAACTGCACTGATCTCATGTGATCACGCACGTGCATCAAACATGGAAAGAACTGAAGGTTGAATATCAAACAATTCTGATGTGTTCCAGAGAAATGAGTCACAAGTTGCAAAATTTCTATTTTCCAAAGTGTTATATTCACAAGATAGATTCATGGGAATGTTTTCATTGTTGGGGTGCTTAATGCTTCTCATAGCAGAAATATGTGTACCAAATCTCAAGACAGTAAGTGGTCCTTTTGAAAGATTCCAGGGCTACCTATAGGGGAGTTGCATGTACAAAGCTGGGCTAGATTCAGTTCCGGACTGACATACAGATATTATCCAACATTTTCATTGAAAATTGCAAGAATTGTTATACCAATATCATATCTTGTATAAATGATATGATTGATCTGTAAAAGCCAAATGCATGATTGAAAAGATGGAGGCTAATAGATGTTATTGAAACATGTATAACACATGGATATTGACATTGGAGCACGGATAAATAGTCCAGGCTGAACATGGCATGTTTTGTATAGCTTTTACACTGTCATACAACTCCCATATTTCCATGTGAATCAAGATTCAAAATGGTGGACAAGCAAGTCCCCAATTTCCTCCCTTACCTAAAATAATTCTGTTCACAATCTACTTCATGAACATTAAATCATAGCCAAGGACATTATCCTCCTGCCTAAAATGGAAATGAGTGTGATGTGCTACCAAAAATGTACAATTCACCTTCACCAATCTTCTCAAATAACCCAAATTCCAGACGAAAATAAAATACAGTTCAACCTAACCAAACAGATTGCTAGAATCAATGCAATGCCAAATATACTCGAATTTACCTAGTAGTGACCAAATTGCAGCCTCATTTAGCAGAATTCACTAAAAATTTAATAAAACTTTGACCCAAGTGATACTGTTCTCACAAATCTTAATCTCCACAATGACCTTGAACAAGACAAGGACATTCATATACGATGGTGTGGACGCAGGGGAACCAATGTCGTAGTCAACAAATTGGCACGACCTTCGCTAGTAAGCACCTCTGCGTTGCTGATTGGTGGAGAGGTGACACATGACATTTTGTGGGCATCCTATTGGTGTTGATATGAGCTGAGCGCAGGTCCCCCGGTCAGAAACCAGATGTTGCGGCGCCTGCACTGATTAGACATGAGGCCTTCAGTCAGGATTCAGTCTAGGCTCAGAGTTGAGGGAGTCCCTCCAAACTGAGGGAAAGCCTCAAATGTGATGTTAGTGAGTGAGTGAGATTGGTTGCTTTACCTCCTAATCCACACATTTAATATGGTTATATCAATCGCAGGAGAGCTGAGAGGGAGGCAGTTTATGATCATACCCAAGAAATAGAGTTAGAGTAAAAGGGAGAGAGAGACAGAGAAAAGTGACAGAAAGGCACTTTATGGTCATACCCAGGACCTTGAGTTGAGAGAGTCCCTCCAAAATGAGTGTAGGCTTCAGTGTAGGCTCAGAAATAAGAAGGTCCCTCCAAACTGAGAGAAAACCTCTCCAGTCTAGGCTCAGACTTGAGAGAGTCTCCAAACTAAGGGAAAGCCTCTCACTCCAAACCGCAAAATGCCATTAGAATCCCAATATAGAATGTGTGTGTTAGCCTTGTGTATATATGTTCGCCTCGCCATTCTTATCTGATCTGAGAGGCTCTGAGCCTAGACTGAAAATATCGGGCATGGGGCAGGGAGGAACGTTATATATATAGTACGCAGTAAGGCATCTTTGTTGCATGAACCTTTAATAATTGAAACTATTCCAAGCTAAATCAATCAAAAAAATGTTTTTGGCGGGTTTTATTTGCTGAGCTACAGTAGCTTACTGGGAGAAATACCCTAATTGGAAAGAATCTTACCCTAAACCACCTTATTTACCTTTATCAAAGAAAGCTTCAAATACATTATAGGAATAAATGAAACTGCATAAAAACTATTTTTTCTGTAAATGATGACAACACGTGTGGAAATTATTCAAGCGAAATTCATGAGACCTAAAATGAATGAAATAACCCCCCTACCTCCCTACCCCCCTAAGCCTACCCCCTCCTACCCTACTACCCTACCCCCCTTACCCCCCCTTACCCCCCCCCCCCCCCCTCTTACCCCCTCTACCCCCTCCTACCCTACCCCCCCCCCCTTACCCCCCCTTACCCCCTCTACCCCCCTCCTACCCCCTCCTACCCTACCCCCTTACCCCCTTTAACCCCTCCTACCCTACCCCCCCTACCCCCCCTTACCCCCTCCTACCCTACCCCCCCTACCCCCTCTACCCTCCCCCTACCCACCCCTACCCGACACCCACACACATTTCAGTGTCCATATTGAGGGCGAGTGAGGACACTGACACCTAGTGAGGTCTAGTCACAACTGATGGGAGAAGGCGAGACATGCTAATGCTAGATTACTGTCCGTCCAAATGGGAACATGGACCATAGAACACCCAGTCACCGCAGCCTCGGGGTATATGTGATAAGTCACAGAGAAATGAGGCACAAGTCGCAGAATTGTTATTTTCCAAAGTGTTATAATCACAGGATAGATTTGCAGAAATGTTTTTATTTTTGGGGTGCTTAACGCTTTTCATAGCATAAATATGTGTACAAAATCTCAATACAGTTTATTTAATATATCTATGCATCTCTAAGGTCATTTTGTGGAGGATATTAACTACTTTACTAGTAATTGTCCAACTGTTTTTTTTAAAAAATAGAAATATTAAACTTTAAATATAGAAATACTTATTAGCTGTTCTACTGTTTACTGACATTGGAATCCGCTTGATCTCATTTTTTCAGATATGGTGGTATCTCAAAATTAATTTTTTAACACATCCCTGTAACACATCACATCCGATGTCAACAGAATCCATCCCAGGATGCACTATAACAGACAAGCGCTGTACACATGCAAGTCCCCTATTGTACGTTTTCTGAGGTCCCGACCATGTAGCACTGGTCAAAGTCGCCAGGAAATGCACAATTCACTTTCACAAATCCTCACAAATAACCCAAATTTCAGACGAAAATAAAGTTCAAAATACAGTTCATCCTAACCAAACATATTGCTAGAATCATTGAAATGCCAAATATACTCAGATTTACCTAGTCTTGACCAAATTGCAGCCTAATTTAGCAGATTTCTTTTTTTAATAGATCTTATTGAGCACATTTTCATGATACATGATAATCTCATGATACTCAAGGAAAGAATAGTTTTGATGCTGAGAAGGCGAAACAAAGAAATACAATTTTTAGGCCTTTTTAACAATGATTTTCGAGGTTATCTATATGAGAGAGGATACTCTTTATAATAGTAAAAAAAGAATAGACAATATTCAACAGTACATTACATCGAGAGTACGAAGTTTACTAAATGTGTAGAGCTGTCAATTGTACATTTTCTGACGATCTGACCTAACAGGAGTAATTCAGCCCAGCAGAGACAAGCCCAGTGTCCAACCTAACCATGCTGTTTTAAGGCCCATTCACATTACAACGGCCGATTGGTGTACGGCTGCCGCAATGTTAAAGTATTACAGCCGGCAAGTATCGGCTGGTCGTGGTAATGAGAACGGACCTTAACCATGCTGTCATGAGCCATTCATGGGGGAATAAAGCAGACTAGACTAGGCAAAATCCACCTAAACATCACTCTTAATTTCTCATCTGTTTCCCAGTCTAGACTTCAATGCACACCTCAGGGCGGAAATGTTGCCTGGCTATATTCATAGCTGGGTCAGATTTTCAGAAAATGTACAATTCACCTTCACCAATCCTCTCAAAGAACCCAGATTTCAGACAAAAATAAGGTTCAAAATACAGTTCAATCTAACCAAACAGATTGCTAGAATCACTGCAATGCCAAGTATGCTCAAATTTACCTAGTATTGACCAAATTGCAGCTAAGTGTAGCAGAATTTACGAAATGTATACAGCTGCCAATTGTACATTTTCTGAAAATCTGACCCAGCTATCAGCATGCTCCCGTCTTCCCTCAAGAACATTATACATATATAATGAGTCAGATTTTCAGAAAATGTACAATTGACAGCTCTACATATTTAGTAATTTCTGCTAAATTCTGCCAAAAAATGAAGAATACCGGGTATATCTGAGTATATTTGGTATCGCATTGATTTAAAGTATCAGTTCTGCTATGTTGAACAGCTTTTTAAAGCTCTTTTCTGTCTTAAATTTGGGTTATTTGAGAGGATTGGTGAAGAAGAATTGTACATTTTTTGACGATTTCACTCATAATTATGGAGTTTACCTTGTTTCTGCCACAGATATGGGACTCACCTGAAAATATCAATGTGGAAAATGATAAGCAAATTACATATTGAATACCATAACATTTGATTAACTACACATAAATAATATACATAGGATGTGATGTGCTTCAGGTAAATGAGTCACAAGTCACAATATTTATATTTTCCAATATTTTATATTTTACATGCAAGAATCCTTTGTTGAAATGTTCTGAATTTTGGCGAGATGTGCACTCTTAGTTGTATGGATCTATGTACCAAATTTCAGGACTTTGCATTACGCTTATCCTTGGCTTCTGGATATCATCCTATGAAATATATTTAGCAAATGTACTTGTAATTGCCTACCTAGCTGTACATACAACCCATTCAAGTGACTGGCCCATTCACGCGTACACAGTAGCACGGTATAGGGTTGATGGTTCGGCTAATTGCCTACCCAGAAATATTGCAACCAATTTTATTTTTCCTAAATTTTATTTTAGACCAATATCTACTGTATCTGTTTGATAACGTAACTCCATTTTTTCCAAAATCGGCCCTCAGGAAGATCTATGGTTTCATAGAGTAGACCCAACCCCTTTTCGGTGTCAAAATTTGATAAGTTATTGAAAGTGTGCGCTTACCGAAATAAAAACCTATACATACATACAAAAGACGCTTTAATCATCATGATTGTTTTCAAGATTAAAAAGAAATACAAAAACTAGCAATATTATTTCATTCATTAACATCTTTTCAAACACTGGCATTGTTAGTTAGATATTTATGTAATAATATCAAACCTAAAATAAAGAAAGACTTTAGAGGAGAGGGGAGGGGGTTAGAATTCTATCACAAGTCGGGGCCTCAATAAAATGTCACAGTTTGTACCATTCGGTACCACATCGGGAGGCTGCAACTAAATATGGCATTGCTCTGTTTGCCCTCACCCCAGGCAATAGGGCATTTGCATGTGCCACTAGGGAGGTTCAGCAAGTCCACCCTATATGTTTCATGGAAATGAGTCATAAGTCGCAAAAATGATATTTTTCAAAGTGATTTATTTTATAAGATCCCTTCATTGAAATGTTATGATATCTGGAGAGTTTATCAGCTATAGTTACGTCAAGCAATGCATTACATTTCAGGACAATGTATTCAATATATTCTTTCGTTTTAAAGGTCCTCGAATGGAGTATATTTAGTTACTTTATATTACAGGTTATTGCCCCCCAGAAATATTGCAAACTTTTCTTGATATTAAACTTAAAATCTTGAAATACATATTAGATTATTAGACTGTTTACTATCATTAGACTAGACTGTATGAACATGGAATGTTTTCTCTAGTTTACACACTGACGTACAACTCCTAGTAATTCCCTCGGAACCATGATTCAAGATGGCGGCTATGCAGATTCCCTAATCATTTTTAATCATGATTCAAGATGGCAACTATGAAACTGCTCTATTCCTTCAGGACCATGATTCAAGATGGCGGCTATGCAAATCCACTATACCTTCAGAATCATGATTCAAGATGGCGGCTATGCAAATCCCCTATTCCTTCAGAACCATGATTCAAGATGGCGGCTATGCAAATCCCCTATTCCTTCTTAACCATGAATCAAGATGGCGGCTATGAAACTCCCCT